>CM059192.1:93756967-94249874 GCA_030323885.1 Branchipolynoe longqiensis
CCTTTTACTGTACCTTGGTTCTATCTATGTATTCCCTTGTACTGTTCCTTGTTCCTATATATGTATTACCTGTACTGTACATTGTTCATATCTATGTATTACATTGTACTGTACATTGTTCCTATCTATGTATTCCATTGTGCTGTTCCTTGTTCCTATCTATGTATTACCTGTACTGTGCCTTGTTCCTATATATGTATTACATTGTGCTGTACATTGTTCCTATATATGTATTACACTGTACTGTGCATTGTTCCTATCTATGTATTCCATTCTACTCTACTAGTTCATATATATGTATAACCTTGTAATGTACCTTGTTTCTATCTATGTATTCCATTGTACTGTGCCTTGTTCATATCTATGTATTACATTGTACTGTACATTGTTCCTATCTATGTATTCCATTGTAATGTGCCTTGTTCCTAGATATGTATTACATTGTACTGTACATTGTTCCGATCTATGTATTCCATTGTAATGTGCCTTGTTCCTAGATATGTATTACATTGTACTGTACATTGTTCCTATCTATGTATTCCATTGTACTGTGCCTTGTTCATATCTATGTATTACCTTGTACTGAGCAGTGTTCCTATATATGTATTACATTGTACTATGCATTGTTCATATATATGTATTACATTGTACTGTACATTGTTCCTATCTATGTATTCCATTGTACTCTACTAGTTCATATATATGTATAACCTTGTAATGTACCTTGTTCCTATCTATGTATTACATTGTAACATACATTGTTCCTATCTAAGTATTAACATGTACTCTACATTGTTCCTATTTATGTATTACATTGTACTGTGCCATGCCCCTGTCTATTTATATTCCATTGTACTGTACTTGTTCCTATTTATGTATTACATTGTACTCTACCTTCTTCCTGTATATGTATTACATTGTACTGTTCTTTGTTCCTGTATATGGATTACCTTGTTCTGTACCTTATTCCTATATATGTATTACATTGTATTGTGCCTTCTTCCTATCTATGTATTCCATTGCACTGTACTTGTTCCTATATAGGTATTACATTGTACAATACATTGTTCCTGTCTATATAATACATTGTACTGTCCCATGTTCCCATCTCTGTATTACATTGTACTGTACACTTTCCCATTGTTCTGTACTTGTTCCTATATATGTATTACATTGTATTGTGCATTGTGCCTATCTCTGTATTACATTGTACTGTACATTGTCCCTATCTATATATTACACTGTACTGTGCCATGTTCCTATCTATGTATTATATTGTATTGTAGATTGTCCCTCTCGATATATTACATTGTACTGCCATTGTTCTGTACTTGTTCCTATATATGTATTACATAGTACTGTACATTGTTCCTACCTATATAGTACATTGTACTGTACATTGTTCCTATATATGTATTACATTGTACCATACATTGTTCCTCTCTATTACATTGTACTGTACCATCTTCCTATCTACGTTCTTTCTGCTTCTGTTGTCTTATTTGCTCCCCTGGTCAGCTACCAGTCTCCTGCCACTCTGGTTCATGGAGCGCTGCAGCAGGCACCCTCTCCACGCTGCTGCTTAAACACTTGTTGACCGATTTTTGTCTTTAGATGAAGGGTACCGCCTTTGCGTAGGTGCCGGCCAGAGAATTTCTCATCCAAATCTTGCCTTGACTTGTTTCTTTCCTGTAGGTGCTAGATAATATATCAATATCATGGCGTTCTCTGTGGCGGAGTGGTTAGAGTGTCTGACTTTTTTCTAGGTCAGACTCCTAATCTGAGGGTCGGCGGTTCAATTCCCCGTGCCACCAGCTCTGCCAATTTGGATTTCCACCGCTGTGTATAACTTACAGCGTCATCAAAGGCCGGTTGCTCTCATACCATGTCTATGTGGTGTGGGAGGTTAAAAATCCCTTGGGTCGGTAAAAGTGTAGGCTCGGGCTTTCTATCGACCAGCAGTGGAATGAGGAAGACCAGTTGTCTATGACTGAAGTTTCCCCTGCTTAAACAACTAATGGACCAAAAAAAAAATAAAAAATATCAGGGACAGGGATGAAAGATCTCCGGGATTTCTCCGATTTTTTAAATTGACCGATTAACGTTAAGCAAAATGCCCTCGATTCTTAGGAATTAGGATTTATATGTTTGTTTGTTGTTCTTTTACATCCTAGCAACATCTAAGGTCATATCAGGACGGGTACCGACTTGTGACAGTACGCACTCATGGCGATTATATAGTGCTGCCCCACTGGGAAATCAGGCCGCGGGCACCATGACCCGATATCCCACTGAGTCACATTATCCTGACACCGAGCTAACCAGTCCGTATTTATATGATAACAATTGAGTAGTTCGGGTCCCATTTTTATATGACTTTAGATGTTGCTAGAACATAAAACCAAAACAAGAATGAGTTAGGTATGGGCGATAATATATGCACAACAAGGACAGTTGAGACTTGACGCCCGTCATTTTCCCACAATTCCAGTTATAGTGCTACCTAATGCTATTGGTGAAAATCCGCGTGTTCGTGGAAATTCGCCATCGGTGTAATAAACTCAGCTTAATTTCCGCCTGCAGACTACTTTCATCTGTCGAGCACAAATTGCGGAAGTTCTATATTTCTCCACCTCATCTATTTGTGTGTGAAGTCTAAAAGCTCTGTGACATATCACTAGATTGGGAAACGGAAAGAAACCAAACAAAGTCCGTTGATATCCGGCAAAGTCCGGTTTGTGCCCTTTGCATATCCATTGCATATCTGTTGCATATCCGTTGATATCTGTTGATATCCGTTGATATCCGGCCTGATCCATTATAAGTTTTGAGCATGCACACAACTTGTAATGGATTGCAACGGACTGACCTATGTGGTTATTATCCATTACCGTCTGTTTCCCATCCATTCCTCGTCCGTTCCTCATCTGTTCCCCATCCGTTCCCGTCCGTTTCCATCCGTTCCCATGCATTCCTGTCTGTCCCAGTCCATTCCCGTTCGTTACATATCCATTACATGTCCGTTACCCGTCCGTTACCCATCAGTTACCAGTCCATTAACCGTCCGTTACATAATTGATACATTTCAAGCTGAATAACACCGCGACTAGATATATCTTTGTCCGGTTCTGTCCGTTGCTCAATCCGCCATAGTGTGACATGCACTTTTACAGTCTGTTCTAACCTCCTGCACAACAAAACATAGTATGTGTTGGTAGTTAGTTGTTAGAGTTTTACGTCCTGGCAATATCTAAGGTAACATCAGGACATGTTCGTAGGTATGTGTAGAGTAATTTGATATCAAGTAGCCTAGTGTAATGGTTTGGGATGCTCGGCTCGGAATGGCCAGACATGTGTGTTCGAGTCCAACTCTAGGTAGGTATTATCTCATTTCTTTGCAACACCCCGCCGCTGCACGCCCACCCTAACGACGACTTAAACAAATTATTAACGTTAAAATGTAAGCCTCGTTGATTGGAATGGAATGGAATCTGCCATTTCAATGAATGTCTAGTGGAACAAAAGTTGTTTTAAAATAAAGGGTGCAAACTGGTAATGAATAATTGAGGCCTGCTCTTCAACATCATTCTGTCCTATTCAGGTAAGAGCAGTATAGCAATGGGATATAATTCAATGGCATTCACTATGAACACCATTTATCGCATTTACTACCCAAAACAACTACAAACAATCACTCACAAAACAAATAAAATCACAAAACAAACAATCGCACAAAACATAAGGGGGGGGGGGTACTGTTTTCTAAATGCCGAAATACAGTCAGTCCCTGAATACACTTAAAGGAATGGTAACATGACCGATACATCACTACTTTTTCACAATTATCATGATCGAATAAGACTAGTCATAATTGGAACTACCTATTTTCTGGTGGCGCTATACAAGTTGCTATTTCTGAGGGTCCTCTTACCAGGCGCGGTGGCCGAATCGATAGAGCGCAGGCCTTGCGTGCGGGAGATCGGGAGTTTGTCTACCGGTCGAGGCAAACCAGTGAATAATAAATTGGTTCTCGTCGCTTCCTAGTCTGGCACTCTGCATTAATAGGATAGGGCAAGGACTGGTTAGCTCAGTGTCAGGATAATGTGACTGAGTGGGATATCTGGTCTCCCAGTGGGGCAGCACTATAAAGTCGCCATGAGTGCGCACTGTCACAAGTCGGTACCCGTCCTCATATGACCTTATATGTTGCTAGGACGTAAAACAACAACCAACAAACAAACAAAACTCAGTGGGGCAGCATTATAAAGTTGCCATGATTGTGCAATGTCACAAGTCGGTACCTGTCCTAATATGACCTTATGTAAAAATATACAGATTTTCGGTTAAGAATTATATATTGGCAGAGAGCATTATTATTCTTGGATGCCGGAGTGGGACTGAGGTTATGTAAACTAAAAGTAACTAAAATTAATAGAATCCCACTCCCATGGTACAAGATGCTGAGTGAGGTAAGCTATATGTTATATACTATGAGTGGAGTTCATGGAAATGTACATGATGCTGGGTGGTGTAAACTATCTGTGATGTATGATGTTTGGAGTTAATGAAAAGAGTTCCTTTGCAATAAACAGTACATGATTATTGGAATGTTTCTCTATGTGTTCATAAAGAATACAATTGGAGGAAAAGAACGATTTTACTATATATCTCTATATACATATCTGTAACTGTATGCAACATCCTGTCCACCCAGGACCACCAACTGACCCACCTGTCTAATTTGCATATGTATAGAGTGCACCACCTGCAGCTGGTTTGAGTGAGAGCCCCTAATGGGGGTGGTCACCCACCCAGTCTGAGGGGAGTGTCTAATTGGCTGGCTGGTGAATGTCCGGTCACCTGACTCCCTTGACCACACACTAGTCTCAGCTAATGAATTATTCAAGATTCTGCTTCAGACACACTGAAGGAAAATCAGTCTCATCCTGGCTCTTGAGTGAGACAGACCAACTTCTGAGCAGGACCTCAGACACTCTGTCTGATGCTATCCAAATTTACCTATTCAAATTGAGTGTATCCACAGCCATAGGACTCCTGTCCCATGGGTTGTGGGCAGCTGTTTCAGTACTACAGGCTAAAGTGACAATGAGAACATAGTGTGGGCAGTTATATGAGGATGTGCAGGTGCTAGGTCACATGTAAGGGGGGTGACAGGAGTTGCTGCCAATAAAGCACAACTTATTCACTTGTTCATCTTTGTGACTTAGTTTTCCTTCCTCTTTCCAGACATGGTTAAATTGATTAGGCTGATTGCATCACAGGTGAAATGAAGGGGGAGAGTTTTGTAATTACATAGGGTGCTCACAGGGGCAGAGCACTCGTGTTTTTATACTTAGATGTTGTCAGGATGCAAACTGGTTTATTCTGCTATCGTCAAAATAGAAGTGACCTGCCCACTGCTCAGGCGGGTTGCAGACATGTAACCTCCTGCCCCAGGGGGTGGACGCTAGCGATTCATGGAATGGTCCACCATAGGGACAACCCCTGCTGCGTGCTGCCACCTTCCAATCCTCCTGATTGCCGAGATAAGGTCAGAGCAGTCAAGACTGCCACTATATGGTAGTGGGGCTCATTTCGGACGACTAAAATATACTACGAAGGGGCTTGGTCACATGTCGCATGGATGTTGTTGCCTGGCACCATTAGTCTATCGAAGCTATTCTACAGCCTATATGTCATCGCAACATGGCTTATTTTGCTTCGGAACATTCAATATACTCCTATATCCAAAACCGTCCGCAGTAGCCGAATCAGCAGAGCGCAGACTTTCCATGCGGAAGGTCGGGAATTAATTACTTATTAAATTCGTACTTGTCGCTTGCTAGGCTGGCGCTTGACATTATTAATGTCGAGCAAGGACTGGTTACTCAGTGTCAGGATAATGTGACTGAGTGGGATATTAGGTCATGGTGCCAGTGGCCTGATTTCCCAATGGGGCAGCACTATAACATCACCATGAGTGTGCACTGTCACAAGTCGGTACCCATGCCGATATGACCTTAGATGTTGCCAGGACATAAAACGCCAACAACCAACCAACCTATAACCCAAAGGTTAAAACCCTGTTGAAAAGAAAGCACTTTCCAGCTGTAGTTATTTACAATCTACGCTGTGCACCTAATGTACTCCCTTAATGAGCTGAGCCTGGGACCGATACCATCCACCACACCTCTCACCCCCCTCACCCCACCCCCCCCCCCCCACCCCCCCCCCCACCCCCACCCCCCACACCCCCACCCCCCTAGCTGACCCACGCCTACTCCATGTTTTGAAAACTGTTTATTTGTCTTGTTTTGCTAAGTCCATGCTGCACATTTGCAGCCAAATATTATCCATGTAGGAAGTGGAAAGCTTCTATTCAGGTGTTGAATAAAATAAGGAAATGTACATTAGCAGTGATTTCCACCCTTCTTGAATTTGTAACTATTCTTTCTCTTATTCATTAAATATGTATAATTGTATATGAACCAGACGTATGAATAACATAAGGAAATGATGATAGGTACATTAGCATTGTGTTCGACACTTCTTGAATGTGTAACTATTCATTCTTTTATTTGTTAAGTATGTGATGTATACTAATTATACATGTGGTATTATCTGTAGTGGTTAGAGTGTCTGCCTTTTTCCTAGGTCGGACTCCTAATCTGAAGGTTGGTGGTTCTATTCCCGGTGCACCACCTCTGCCAATTTGGATTTCCACCGCTGTGTATAACTACAGTGTCATCAAAGGCCAGTTGCTCTCATATTGGCCATAATCGATTAACACAACCAGGGTGACTCGGGTGACCGGAGTCGTCAGAATTTCAAATTGAACAGTGCAAGTGGAGTCGAGAAATACATGTGCCATGTGCAAAAAGACCCGACCCCAATAACCCACCTCTTTGCTGGGGTTTGCTAGGAATGATGACATCACATCTGTGCTGGTACCTGTAGGATAACAGCTACCCGTACAAGTCCTACGTGGTTTTGTAATGCTTTAAAAAAGAGAAAAATCCAGATTGTCAGCTTATGCAATCATAAAAATACTCTAAATCCTAGTTTGCTGTACTTATATTGGTTATTACAAAAAAAAAAAAGTTTTTACTTTAAGCCATCATTTTGTCCACCCTGAGCGTGGAGAAGCGTATTCGTTTATTGAACCCGAGTCTAGGATATGCGCATGCACCAAAAAGTGGCTCGCGTAACCCGAGTTGATTAATCGATTACGCCCATGATGTCTATGTGGTGTGGGAGGTTAAAAATCCCTTGTGTGGGTAAAAGTGTAGGCTCGGGCTTTCTATCAACAAACTGCCTAATGGTGAAAAGAAGTCTATTCAGACTTATCCATAATAGGCGATATAAATCTTCACACAAAAAATACAAGTACCAGATGTATGAATAACTTAAGGAAATGATGATAGGTACATTATCACCGTGTTCCACCCTTCTTGAATTTGTAACTATTCATTCTTTTATTTGTTAAATGTTTGATGTATAATAATTATACAAGTACAAGACGTTTGAATAACATAAGGAAATACATATCCCACTCAGTCACACTATCCTGATACTGAACTAACCAGTCCTTGCCTTTTCCTAGTAATCCTGAGCACCAGACTAGGACATGACAAGTGTAAATTTGGTAAGACACTGGTTAGATTCGGCCAGGATTCGAACTACTAACCTTCCACTGGGGAAGCCTGCACTCTACCAATTCTGGCTCTATGTCCGGTGTTAGATGGTAGTAAATGACATGGTCCACTCTAGATGTGCAAAATACCTTCACTGACTCACATACTTAGTTGGTCTAGTTAGTCGGCCACTAAACTGGACATGTAAATAAAATAAAATAGGCTAGTATAGAATTGAGTAGGAAAAAAAGTGGAAAACTCTTCCCAAAAAACCCCCAAAACACTAAGATAGAACCTTAAGAAAACAATTAACATAGTAATAAGAATAGAACAAAAATACAATGCCAAGAGGGCCCAAAAAAGTAACATAGGCTACTAAACGTACCAACAGACTATCTATCTGCTACTGAAATGCAGACAATCAAATAACTTATCAGCAGCTACTGGTTGGTAAGACAACACCCAACACTACAGCTGGCCAGCATTGAAAACAAGCCTGGGTACCAGGGCTTACATGCTATGGACAGTATAAATACAGCCTCAATAAAAAAAAATATATAAAAAAAGTAATGATAGAGCTGACAACACCCCAATACACACCCCACCAACACCCATCCCCACCCCATCGCACCCACCCACACCCACCCTACGCACCCACTCCCACCCTTACACCCACACTTTCAATCCCTACACCCAAATCCACACCCCAACCCCTCACCCCCACCACCACCCACACCCATCCTTCACCCCTACCCTATCTCACAACCACCCCCTCACCCACCCCATCGCACCCATCCCCACCCCATCGCACCCACCCAAACCCAGCCGACACCCCCGCCCCCACCTCCACCCTCACCCCCACACTTTCACCCCTCCCCCCCACACACACCAACATCAACCCCCCGCCCCCCCCCCGCCCCCCCCCCCTCCAACATCCCTACCCATCCCACCCCGACCTCTAAACCCCCCCCCCTCCCCACCACCGCCCACCGCCCCCCCCCCCCCCCGCCACTCACCAATCAGACAACGTATACAAACTACATATTTTAATATTGGCCAGAATTCATAAATGTTCAACTTCAAAGAAGAAGAAAAACACACAAAACAAAAACAAAAACAGACCCATGAGAACCAAACGCAATCTATGACGCTTAAATGAGATGCAAAGCTCCACTATTGTTGCTCTGATGATTTAGCGCTTTAAGAGATGCAGGGACGAAAAGGGACTTATCTCATTTTGAGACGTTATCACGGGAAGGTGGGAGGCTGGCGACGGATCAGATTCCTTGTCCATGCTCGCTCAGTAAGAGGCCGGGTGGGCGGCGAGGGCCCGCATTTAATTAGTTTTCCAAGTGGCTGTTTAGCGAGGAGCATCCGTCGACACCAGGGATTTAGCAGTTCATCCCCTAGGGTCCGCCCGCCCCCCCCCCCCCCCGCCTACCCCTCCCCCGCGCTGGTCACGCCGCTCACCGGCTCCTTTCCCCGCTCCTCCTCCTCCTCCTCCTTCCGGTTACCCCGTCTGTCTGCCTTCTTCCACCCCCCTCCCCCCCCCATTCTTCCCCCCTCGCTCAGCCCAGGTTCCTCCCTTCTCCTCACAGCTCATCTTCTCTAGAAACCCTATACGATCCACCCCCCTGAGCTGCCCTGCACTCCAATGTACTGTTCTACACTGTATTGCACTGCTGTGAACTGTCATATACTGTCATGTACTGCCGTGCACTATCATGCACTGCCATGCACTGCCATGCAATGTCCTGCACTGCAATACACTGTGATGCACTGTGATACACTGTGGTGCACTGTGATGCACTGTGATGCACTGTGATGCACTGTGATGCACTGTGGTGCACTGTGATGCACTGTGGTGCAGTGTGATGCACTCTGATGCACTCTGATGCACTGTGATGCACTGTGATGCACTGTGATGCACTGTGATGCACTGTGATGCACTGTGATGCACTGTGATGCACTGTGATGCACTGTGATGCACTGTGATGCTTTGTCATGCCCCGTCATGCACTGTCATGCAGCAATACCCGGCCCGTCCCTCTCCCCTCTCGTCCTCTTGCCTCCCGGTATCTGCTGATTCCTTGACTACGTTGCCCTGCCCTTCTCCTAGTCCTACCATTACCCTCGTCCTCCGCTCCCTCCCCTTCCCATCCAGTCCCCTCCCATGTTCTCCTATTTTCTCCCATTTCCTCCCATTTTGTCCCATTTTGTCCCCTTTTCTCCTAATTTCTCCCCTTTTGTCCCCTATTGTCCCCTTGTGTCCCCTTTTCCTCCGATTTTCTCCGATTTTCTCCTATTTTCTTCTAATTTCTCCGATTTTCTCCGATTTTCTCCCCCTTTCTCCCCTTTTCTCCCATGTTCTCCCCTTTTCTCCCAATTTCTCCAATTCTCTCCCATTTTTCTCCCATTTTCTCCCATTTTCTCCCATTTTCTCCCATTTTTCTCCTATTTCCTCCCATTTTCTCCTATTTCCTCCCATTTTCTCCCATTTCCTCCCATTTTCTCCTATTTTCTTCTAATTTCTCCGATGTTCTCCCCCTTTCTCCCCTTTTCTCCCATGTTCTCCCCTTTTCTCCCATTTCCTACCATTTTCTCCCATTTTCTCCCATTTTCTCCCCTTTCCTCCCATGTTCTCCTATTTCCTCCCATGTTCTCCTATTTCCTCCCATGTTCCCCCATTTCCTCCCATGTTCTCCCATTTTCTCCGCTCCCCTTGCCATCCCTCCGATCCTCACCCCTGACTAGCTCTTCCTCCTTCGCCTCCTGCCTCTTCGCTACCCTCCCATACCCTCCTCATCCCTCCGCTACCCTCCCCAACTCTCTCAACCCATCCTCTCCCCTCGTCACCCACCCTTTTCCCCCACCGACCACCTACAGATCTTAATTCCGGATAAGATGGCCAACCCTCACAGCGAATTAAGCAAATTCCTCGGAGAGACGGACAGTGTTCTTTTCGCGCGCATTTTCTTACAGCTAAGGCACAATGCGCTACCAGAGTGAGAATCAATGACGGACAGTTTGTCGTCTGCTCGACGTGTCCTTTGTCCCCAAGTCGATGCGAATTTGCGCAGTCGTGCCGGGGACATCGTGCTATAGACCATCACGTCCTACAACAACCCCAGCATCCCACCACGTCGCACCACATCTCACCACATCTCAGCACATATCACAACACCCCGCCACATCCCACCACATCTGCTCACATCTCACCACATCTCACCACATCCCACCACATCCCACCACATCCCACTACATCTAACCCCATCACATCCCACCACACCCCACCTCATCCCACTACATCCCACCCCATCCCAACACATCCCACCACATCTAACCCCATCCCATCCCACCCCCTCCCACCCCATCCCACCACAACCCACCCCATCCCACCACGTCCCATCACATCCCACCACGTCCCACCACATCCCACCACATCCCACCCCATCCCACCACGTCCCACCCCATCCCACCACATCCCACCCCATCCCACCCCATCCCACGACGTCCCATCACATCCTACCACATCCCACCACGTACCATCACATCCCATCACAACCGCTCACATCTTACCACACCCCACCACATCCCACCACCTCCCCCCACGTCCCCCCCACGTCCCACCACATCCCACCACATCCCACCCCATCCCCCCACAGCGCACCCATCCCACCCCATCCCACCACATCCAACCACATCCCACCACACCCCACCACATCCCACCACATCCCCCCACGTCCCACCATACCCCACCACGTCCCACCACATCCCACCACATCCCACCACATCCCACCCCATCCCCCACAGCGCACCCATCCCACCCCATCCCACCACATCCAACCACATCCCACCCCACCCCTCCACAGCGCATCCCATCCTACCCCATCCCACCACATCCCACCACACCCCGCCACGTCCCACCACATCCCACCTCATCCCACTACATCCAACCACATCCCACCCCAACCCCCTATAGCGCACGCCATCCCACCCTCAGTAACCCACCCTAATGCACAGTATGCCATCATATCCCAAGTAAGGACTGAACCTGCGACTTATCACGCCAGTTGCAGCTTCAACTTATACAACAGAAGTTGTGGCCAGTGCTCTTCCCTCCCCCGTCCTCACCGGACGCGGTGGCCGAATCGCTAACAGCGCAGTTTCCATGCGGAAGGTCTGGAGTTCGAATCCCAGCCGAGTGAAACCAGTTACTTAGATGTTAGAACATTGATAGGCCCCTACTTGTCACCACATAACCTGGCACTCAGCATTACTAGGATACGGAAAGCACAGGTTGACTGAGAATCAGGATAATTTGACTGCGGTGGGAAATTGGATGAAGATGTCGGTGCCATGGTATCCCAATGGGGCAGTGCTATAAAGTCGCCATGAGTGTGCACTGTCAGAAGTCAATACCTGCCCTGATATGGGCTTAGATGTATAAATCCCAATAAATCAACCCAATCCCATCCTTCACCATAGCTCCTGCTCGTTAAGCTCACTTTACACCTATGCCCGCAAACTTCCTGACGACTAATCTTAGGCTTCTATTTGGGATTGCAGTTACCTTTCCCTAGCAAATACCATACACTAGATAACCTACCACAATGTGTATCATATATATATGCATTCACCCTCTTCCCCCCCCCCCCCCCCCCCCCGTCACCTGCCACTGGATAAGCTGAAGCTGCTGCCCGCCATTTTGGGTCGCAGCTTCTGTCCTTCCCGAAGGACACGTGTAACTCAAAATATCCACATTGAGATAGTGTGCCTCCGGCAGTATGACTTGATATCCCACTCAGTCATATTAATTCGGACACTGATCCAGCCATTTCTTGGCCAATCCGACTGGCGAATAAAACATATATAAGCCTTATTTTGTATTTCGTCGGCAACTGATCCTATGATGGATTGAGTGTTTGATTTCTGATGGGTACAGTGTGACCCCATTATAATATGAGAGTTGGGGTTTATAAAATTGCATTGCAAAAGAAAGCAGGCTTGCTTTAAAGCACGGTCCAGTTTACTGAATTACATTTGAATTAAAGAATTCCAGGTGCAATGACGTGGCATATTATATCCGAATTTGTGTTATAAATGAGAGCACGTGAAATCGGGGCTTCACTGTATGTGGATTTCTGTACTGATTGTGTATGCCATATGTTTGCAGTTCATCATCATCATCATGCTGTTGGTCGCGATGCGACAAAGACTGCTTTCATTACTTGACTGCCACTCTCCATTTAGCTTTCTGCTGTGAGAGTTGCATCCATGAGTCAGCCTTAATGTGTCTCAGCTTCAGGTCTCTCTTGATGGTATCCTTGAAACGGAGAGGAGGGCACCCTCTCTTTCTGTAACCAGAAGACAGTTGAGAATAGAGGATCTGCTTTGGTAGCCTGTCTGATGACAACAGCTTTTGCAAGTTACCAGCGGCACTCTCTCGGGGAGCAAATAGAGGTTTCACACCGGCAAGAACATGTCAAGACAGGCGCAAAACTATTTGTCCCTGCAGTGGCTGGTCGGGAGATGTTGGGAGTTCCATACATCAACCACCCTTAATGCTGCCACAGTGACATGGTTTTCTGTTTAGGGTTTGCTCCCTTAGCCTTCGGTTCTGTCAAGAACCTGTACCACAAGGCAGTGGTTTACAACTCTGCAGGGCAGGGGCATCAAACTCCCTGAGGTATTGCTATACCTGCATACCCTAACGTTTGCAGTTATTGGTGATGCATCATGCATCCACTACTACTAGGTTTCCAAGTTCTCTTAATTAATATGATGGAACTGACATCGCGTGTTGGCTGATTGAAATGTGCCTCTCCCTGCTTCCCATTTCCGCCTCGCGGTAATAAGCTTTAACTGCGAATCTGGGATCAACCAGCAGGAGACCTGGAACAATGTCTTGTGGTCATTTATTCATGTGCCTTGGCTAAATATTGCGCCGGGAAATGCGGCCACTGGTGGCCTCTTTATTCTTCTTCTCTTGTTATCTTCTTCTTTTTTTGGTAAATATTTGATTGATCTGAATAGATATGATCTCTAGTCATAAACAACTTGAGGTTGGGGGTGGGGTCATTATCGAATTTTAAAGATGGATTAAAAATATCAATGATCACAAACTGTTTATTACTTAACAAAGATAATGATATCTAGTCATAAACAACTTGAGGTGGGGGGGGGCATTCTCGAATTCTAAAGATGGACTAAAAATATCAATGATCACAAACTGTTTATTACTTAACAAAGATAATGATCTCTAGTCATAAACAACTTGAGGTTGGGGGTGGGGGTCATTCTAGAATTCTAAAGATGGGCTAAAAATATCAATGATCACAAACTATTGATAGACTTTCCTAACCTCTGAGGTAGTAGACTGGGCGCAGTGAACGAATTGGTAGAGCACAGACTTCCCCTGCGGAAGGGCGGTAATCCGAATCCCAGCCGAATCAAACCGACGACTTATACAATTGATACTTGTCGCTACCTAGCCTGGTGCGTGGCAATAATAATATAGGACAAGGGCTGGTTTACACCGTATCAGGATAATGTGACTGTGGGATATCGGGTCATGGTTCCGAGAGCCTGCTCTCCCATTGGGACAGCACTATAGAGTTGTCATGAGTAAGCACGACCACAAGTCGGTACCCGTCCTGATATTACCTTAGTTGTGGCTAGTACATACATTTCCATAAAATAACCATCCCAGTGGGGCGGCACTATAAAGTTTCTATGAGTGCGGACTATCAGAAGGCGGTACATGTCCTGATATAATTTAATATGTTGTTAGGATGTAAAACAACAAAAACACTCAGGTAGTGGATAAGGAAGGATAGCGGGAGCATCAAAATTAACATCAGAACTTTGTCACGTGATTATCTTTGAGACACTTTTTTTGTTGTTTTTTACTAAAATTATTTTATTCAGCGAATAATGTCTTTTGTCAGCACCAGAGCTGGTCTTCCGGCCGTTCATTACAATTTGTTGGTACATAAATGACAATATCATGAAACTCCTGTTCGGTAAGAAAAGCATAATATAATTTGACTATTCATTGTAAAAGTAACTGCATACAATTACAGTTCAACATATGTATTATGCACTTGGTGAGCATGCATCACATGGTATTGCATGATTCTAGAATTGTCTTTAAGCACTTCTTTCTTCCTTTGCTTTCTCTCTTCTTTTTTCAAAAAGATATAACATATCTCCAATACACATATATATATTATATTGTAAATATGCAAATCAGTGGATCCAATCACCAATACCAAATGGGAGAAACCTGCCCATTCTTTAATCCCATCACAAGTTTTCCGTATTGTGTGGCCTAATGATGGGATCGGAAGTCTGAGATTGCAATGGGGACTTACATCACACAGGTTTTATGTCAATTTAAAGGAAAATGTTAGGTAATTGGTTCTGAAAGAAGGGGTAGTAGGGGTGGGGTAGGGGTAGGCTGTTTTACTATTAGTGTACTAGGCTACATGCTTTGGTATGCAGGTATTGCAGGTATAGCAATACCTCAGGGAGTTTGACGCCCCTACCCTGCAGAGGTGTAAACCACTGCCTTGTGGTACAGGTTCTTGACAGAACCGAAGGCGAAGGGAGCAAACCCTAAACAGAAAACCATGTCCCTGTGGCAGCATTAAGGGCGGTTGATGTATGGAACTCCCAACATCTCCCAACCAGCCACTGCAGGGACAAATAGTTTTGCGCCTGTCTTGACATGCTCTTGCCAGTGTGAAACCTCTATTTGCTCCCCGAGAGAGTGCCGTTGGTAACTTGCAACAGCCAGCAGCACTTCGACACTTTTGCAGGCAGCTTTCATGAAAATGTAAATACTCGAACGGATGGGGCTGCCTTCTATGGAAGATCTTCTGATCAAAAAGAATCTCCAGTGGACTGGATACCTCATGAGGATGTCATCAGACAGGCTACCAAAGCAGATCCTCTATTCTCAACTGTCTTCTGGTTACAGAAAGAGAGGGCACCCTCAGCTCAGGTTCAAGGATATCATCAAGAGAAACGTGAGGCTGAGAGACATTAAGACCGACTCATGGATGCAACTCTCACAGCAGAGAGCTAAATGGAGAGCGGCAGTCAAGTAATGAAAGCAGTCTTTGTCACATCGCGACCGACAGGATGATGATGATGATGACTAGGCTACAATTTTGATGAGATTAAATCTGCCTGGTCGGAGGAAAGCATGGCATTTGCAACAATAAGCCACTGAGCTAGATTTGATCCTGCATATCCAACTTGGACACTGTTGTACTTATTAAGCATTTGCTGCTGCATATAACGGAAGTACACATTAATTTAATCAAACCTTTTAATAATGCAGACGCCCAAATATTGATGCGCATGCAGAAGTTAATTAACAACGAGACAGAAGTGGTATAATTTGCATGTATTCAAACAAAATAAGAAATGTCATTGAACAATAGGTAATCAAACTTGTCACTCTCAACCTTACCACTCGACTAACGTTTTTGTTAGTTGAGGTCGGCGGGGATGGCAAAATTGGTGATCAGGCTGGTCTTCGTGGGTTCGTGTCCGGGCGGCGACTGAGCAGTTCTAAGCTGGCCGTGACGTCATCACCCAGATGGAAAATACCGAAAGGTGCCAGCATTTATAAGTGGTGTAGGCGTTTAGTTTGAAAGTCAAGGCCAGGTGGTGGCATTGTACATGTGAGGGCCTGATGGTGTGAATACTTAACGTTAGGGGCAGCATGGTGATTAGTTCAGTTTTGAATCGATAGGAGGTGTGTCAGTGTCGTCAGAGTTGGCTGAGTGCCCTACTCCTTCCACCCCGTCGCAAATTACCCATGTTATGCTAACATGAACACTTTTGCATGATTGTACTTTACATGTCTGCCTAGTTAGCCATTTTTAATAAAGATGACTAAATTAAGGGGGATTAAAATAAGGAAACTAATATGTTTATCCCAAGTCATGGTGCAACTTACATATTACACTCCTGACACTGTCATAGTGATGCCCCACTTGGAGATCAGGCCGCCGGCACCATGACTTGATACCGCACTCAGTCACATTATCCTGACACTGACCTAACACAGTCCTTGCCCTATCGTGATGCTGAACGCCAGCATAGGAAGTGACAAGTATCAATGTTGTAAGTCATGGGGTTGACTAGACCGGGAATTTAACTCCCCACCTTCCGCACGGGAAGCCTGCGCTCTACCGATTCGGACACCGCCTCCGGTTCCATGTTAATAACTCAAAAGTCGACACCTCGATTCCTGTACTGCACCTGCTTTAGTACTCACTTAGCCAATCCTTATCTCACCTACTGGTCACATGATCACTTTATCGGCTGGCTGATTAGCATATATATATGTTGTTAGTACATCAACTCCTCAACTTCCACCATTAATTCATTCTGCTCCCAGTAGTAGACTGGAACAAATATGTCAACAAATCTTATCCTAATAAAGCAGATTGTGACAGTATAATTGAATCGTCATTTTTAAAGCAGGCCTCGCCACTCCTCCACCAGGCGCGCTGGCCGAATCGGTAGAGCGCGGGCCTCGCGTGTGGAAGTTCTGGAGTTTGGTTCCCGGTGGAGTCAATCAAACCAATGACTTATACAATTGATACTTGTTGCTTCCTAGCCTGGCACTCGGCATTGTTAGGATAGGGCAAGGACTGGTTAGGGCAGTGTCAGGATAATGTCACTGAGCAGGATATCGGTGCCGGCAGCCTGCATGGTGCATGGCAGCCTGCATGGTGCACGGTGCCGGCAGCCTGCATGGTGCATGGTGATTTCCCAATCAGGCAGCACTATAAAGTCGTCATGAGTGTGCACTGTCACTAAGCCGAAAACTAAATTAAAAAGATTTGATTCAAATTCGATTGGGGTGCTGCCCAGCAGTGAACACACGCGTTAACACAGTTATCCATTATGGGTAGGGGAAATAAATTCACCAAACACACATATATAATTAAATAACATTAACAAACAAACTGTCACGTCGAATTGTCGGCTACTCTGAGCCAGACTTGAGTGAAGGCTGCGCACATGGTGATTACTTCCACAGCCTTCCTGCAGTCAACTACTGTGTGTACCGGGTGTCATTGCTGATGCATTCATGAAGCCTGGGGCATGAGACTGACAGCAAAGCCATACACTGCCCCTATCAACACTCTCCGGGCGTATTTCTCATAGGTTGCAGTGTGGTCCGTGTGCTAAGGGTACCCTTCACGCTCCTTCACTGATGAGCACCCGCTAATATACCTGTCTTTGTAATCAAGTATACAACAGGCTCTAATTGAAAACAGAACGAGACAGTAGTATAAAGTGGCAATTTGAATTCTTTCTATCTTAGCTTGTTACATTACTCTTTCATGATGAGATGACCTTAGATATTTCAAGGATTACAGGCACTTAACCCTATCGATATATCATATTAGTTGGGTGAGTGGGACGGCAAATCTGCCTATAAGAAATACGTCCTCTCGGTTTGAAAAGTCTGGTAGAAGTGAGGATCTCCAGTGCCACGTCATCGGCTTTGACTGGAAATCACTATAGGTGGCGCGTCAATTTAGTTAGTTCTAAAAGCGAATATAGGTGTCGCCAACCGTCTGATTTAAATCTAACTGCGTAATTAAAGTTAACTGCGCAATAAGAAGTTCAAGGAGTATCATGTAGATGGCGCGTCGAGCGGCGGCCAAAATGATTAGTTCTAAGAATAGAATATAGTCGGCACCATGATGCCCTAATGTACTGAGATTCACACTCTCGTTCATTCAATTACCCATGTTGCGCACATCATGGACAATGTAACTCATCATCATCATCATTTGCTTAGCCATGAGGGTTGTAGAAGCACAACAGATGACTTTCCAACCAGTTCTCTCCAGTTTTCCCTGTTCTCCATTGCCCTCTGGGGCTTGCCAAACTCCAGGGGCCGTATGCACCAAGTTGTGCTAACGTTAACCGGAGCTAGGCACTAGCACCGGTTGACTAACTCCGGGTACCAGGGGTTCCGCGAAAGATCTAAAGTGGTATGCATCAATGTCTTAGCTGGGGCGGATAGCTGACTGTGAGTTTATTTATAGATTTGGGAATTCCCTCCAATTGACGATATGAATAATGACGCCAATGTGGCGGAAGCATTAATAACGGTTCAATTTTATGGTTAATTGGAATAAATTTCACTTATTGTGTATGTAAATCTGTCAAATATGATCACATTGAATAGATTTGGGCCTAATATATTGCCGCCGATACGGTGGCGACGGCGGTGGCCATGTTTATTTGACGTTGAACAGTATGGATATCAATGTCACTACGGCGGCGGCGATTTGTTTACTTCACATTCGTCGATTCGAAAATATTAATATCGCCGCCGGTACGGCATCAGCGTTAATCTCGCTTCGATTTTAGGGTTAATTTAATGAAATTTCATGAGTTGCCTATGTAATTCTGTTAAATATGATAGCATTCAATAGATTGAGACCCATACAGGCACACTACCCGCCCCGGCTAGGAGTTAAACCCGATTTGATAATGGTTTAGCTTAGCCTAGGTTACGGTCAGCGGCTAGCGCTGGCACCCGTTGGTGCATACAGACTTTCCACCGTTAGCAGTGTGGAGCTACCCAAACCGCGGTTAAGGCCCCAACACCGATTGGTGCATACGGGCCCTGGTCTGTCCATTCCTTGACATTGTCTTCCCACCTCTTCATTTGTCCTCCATGTCTTCTTTCCCCATTCCCTCTGCTGTACACAATGTTTTTGGCCAGATCTGATGAATGTAAAATATGGTGATACCACTGCAGCTTGCATCTCTTTATGATTGTCAGATCTTGGTGTTGTCCAATTGCCTGCTGGATCTTGGCACAGGCTTCCCTCATTGGTGACATGGTATTTATATGAGATGTGTAATATCTTGCGGTAATACCTCTTTTCCATCATCATGCTGTCGGTCGCGATGCGACAAAGACTGCTTTCATTACTTGACTGCCGCTCTCCATTTAGCTCTCTGCTGTGAGAGTTGCGTCCATGAGTCGGTCTTAATGTCTCTCAGCTTCAGGTTTACATTTCATGAAAGCTGCCTGCAAAAGTGTTGAAGTGCTGCTGGCTTTTGCAAGTTACCAGCGGCACTCTCTCGGGGAGCAAATAGAGGTTTCACACTGGCAAGAACATGTCAAGACAGGCGCAAAACTATTTGTCCCTGCAGTGGCTGGTCGGGAGATGTTGGGAGTTCCATACATCAACCGCCCTTAATGCTGCCACAGTGACATGGTTTTCTGTTTAGGGTTTGCTCCCTTAGCCTTCAGTTCTGTCAAGGACCTGTACCACAAGACAGTGGTTTAGAACTCTGCAAGGCAGGGGCGTCAAACTCACTGAGGTATTGCTATACCTGCATACCTATCATACCTCATTTCCATAGAACTCACTTAACAGGGGCAGTTGAGTGAGATAACAGGAGCAGGTAACTGTTCATTTGTGCATTTGTGTACAGAATCTATCTACTGGACACATATTGGCATTCATCAATCATAACCATGTATTCATTGAGCGCACCATTTTCCCACCAACACATTATATGTGTTAAGTTTCCATATTATTGGTTTTGTTTACATTTGTCGATAAGGCAGGGGAAATTTCAATTGCGGACAATTTGGGTCGTCCTCATTCCACTGCCGCTTGTCCTATCCTGGTTTCATTGAGCGCCAAGCTCTGTGACAACAAGTATCAATGCGGCTTTGTTATCACTAAATAATGGCGAGTATCAAATTTTGTTAACATCATTGGTTTAAGTTTAACTCACTTCAGTGATCGAGTACACGACCTGCCACACGCAAACCGAGTGCCCGCCCCATTCAGCCATCAAAATTGGCTAATGAATGACGGAAGTTCAGTTAGTTCTATCAGCAATGCTTATTATGTGAGCCTCCTCAACTCACCTGACACTGTCCCTTTCTAGGTGTAGACACTGTGCGCGGTAGCCTAATCTGTAAAGCGCGGGCCTCACGTGCGGAAGGTCCGGACTTCGGTTCCGGTCGAGTCAAACTGATGACTTTAAAATTGATACTTGTCGCTTCCTAGCATTAATAGGATAGGGCAAGTACCAGTTGGCTCAGTTTCAGGATAATGTGACTAAGTGGGATAACGGGTAATTGTGCCGGCAACCTGATATCCCAGTGAGGCAGCACTATAAAGTCGCCATGAGTGCGCACTGGCACAAGTCGGTACCCATCCTGATATGACCTTAGATGTTGCCAGGACGTAACACTCCAACAACCAACCAAACAAGGTGTAGACGAGTTTCACAAGGCAAGCTGCACGAATAGGTAGGCGATGTAGGTCTCACAAAACAGATGGTCCCGTCCTGATATGACCTTAGATGTTGCTAGGACGTAAAACAACAACAAACAAACAAACAAAACAGATGGTGGATAACAATCCCTCAACATTTAACAACGATGAATGGTGACGGCCCTCACCGGAACTACTAAAGTCTGAAGTGAGCCCACGTTACTAAAACCACGCCGACCATGTCCACCAACATTACAACGAAATACGTAGCACCTCATTCCGCACCTATTAAAGTTGCATACTCCCAAGGTTTTTGAATTTCTGCTATATGCTAACATATTAATATTACCTGCAGGTTGTTACAATCTATTTTATATTAGGTTAGAGGAACTTTTATTAAAGACTCCTATTCTCATAGCGCTCAACCAGATGGGATGGCCGAATGAGTTGAGGGTTCGTCTCCCGTATTTGTAGACCATGGGATCGTGGGTTCTAACCGTGGTTGAATCAAACCTCTGACTTAAACATTGATACTTGTTGCTTCCTAGACAGGCACTTGGCATTATTAGGATAGGGCAAGGACTGGTTGGCTCAGTGTCAGGACAACATATATCGAGTGGGATATCAGGTCACGTAGATAAAAGATTCACCAGCTACTTGCAGTACACGTGTGAACGACAACGTACTGTAAATACGCGCGAAAATAGCTTTAGTATGGAACAGCAAGTAGAATGCCTGCCTCCAGTGTCAAATGGTTACTTATATCCTCACAGACTTGGTGAAATGGGAGAGAATGCAAAAAGACAAGATGGCGGCCGCAGAACGCCATCGATTTCACCTTTAAATCTTATTAAACTAGATATTATATTATATTTTTCAACTCAAAGGTAGCGGGCTATCAATAAGACATATGTAAAGAATAATTATTGCTTCTTAGATTTTGAAATTAGGCTCTCAATTCATTAACCCGCTTTTTCGACCGTTTTTATTTAGGGTTGGTATTCACCTGTGTACTGCGAGTACCGGGTGAATCCTTTATCTACAGGTCAGTGTGCTGGTGGCCTGGTCTCCCAGTGGGGCATCATTATAAAGTTGCCATGAGTGTGCACTGTAACAAGTCGGTACCCGTCCTGATATGACCTTTGATGTTGCTAGGATGTAAAACTCTTCAAGCTTCAAGCTCAAATAACCGATTCTAACTATGTATGATGTTTCATTGAAGGTGAATAGTCTGAGGTTTTCAGTTTCAGTTTCTGTCAGATAAATTTAGATAAATATATTTGGCTGATTCTTATAATCTACCTTACTTTGCTTTGATAGCTTTATTTTGAATGGCTTCCGTTTGTTATATTTGAAGTGCAAATGGCCACAATTAATTTTGGCAAGCACGCCCAAAACTCTGACCTCATGGAGTTCTGAAGTAGCAGGTTCTATTAGTAAGTATTCCCTTCAATGCAGCAATGGATGGATTAATATGTACTCCATTATCCAAGCTAGCCATCTATATAATTATATTGGTTTAGAAAAGTTTATATTTTCATCACACTATGCAGATTTAAGACACATCAAATTAATAGTTCAGGCGCAAAACCACATAAATGCCAATCCAAAAATGGAGATAAACATAGGAATCAAACCTTCAAAAAGTAAATTTAGTTATATTCCTACTCTTTTATTCATTGCTTCACAACCATATAAGCATATGACAAGTTGAATTAGTGAGAATTACAATTTTTTTCAGGTACAAATCTTTTAATCAAACTACATTTTTGGAATGGTGCTTTCATGGTTTTGTGCCTGGTGTCTTGGAATTGATGTATTGAGAGTGAATGAGGGAGTGATTGTCAGTTTTACATCATAACAATTAACAGCATTTAATTGATTGTTGTTGCAATTTTACGTCCTGGCAACATCCAAGGTCATACCCGGACAAGTACCGCCTTGTGACAGTGCACACTCATGGTTACTCCATAGTGCTGCCTCACTGGGATACCAGGCTGCCGGCAGCATGACCTGATATCCCACTCAGTCACATTTTCCCGACACTGAGCCAACCTCTCCTTGCCATATCCTAATAATGATGATGCTGGCTAGGAAGCGACAAGTAACAATTTCTAAGTCACTGGTTTGACTCGACCAGGGTTCAAACTCATGGGTTCGAATCCCATGATCTAATAAAACAGGAAATGGATGCTCAACTCAATTAGGCCATCACATCTGGTCATCGCATATTAAATTGTTTTGATTGAAAAGTTGTATTCCAGTTTAATAACATCTTTCTTCGGCACCGAGGTTTCAATAGGTATAGTGGATTTGGACTATTTATGAAGTAAATGGCATAACACAATATCAACAATACGAAGTTACTCTCCAATGTTACAGATATTATGGGGAGTTTATTGTGTACAAATGGACTGGCAGATATTTCATTTCAATTTATAATATATCATTGATTTGGTGGTCCTACATGTGAGGACATAACTGTCCCTGGCTTCTTCGGAAACAATATTACTATTGTAGGGTTGCACGTTCGAGTGTGTGGCTATGTAGGTAGGCTAAGCTGAACAAAAATACAGACGGAGAGAAAGAGAGAAAGTAAAGCAAAGTAAGAGTGTAAGAAGAGAGATTCCAAACCCCTCTGGTTTATTATGTATAGTACATGGGTTCGTTGGAGAGTATCACCCCACCCTTATCCCCCAATGGGAAAGAAGCATTCTTGGCCCTGCCAAGAGGGATCCAGCATTCCTGGTCCCCATGGCTACCAGTGGTCTGCCCACCACCATCAAGCTGTGTGGCCCCCCCTGGCCACCACCAACCTTGACCCTGAGTGTGGTGATCCTACCCAGCAGAGGGGGAGGGGTTAGGCCCTGAGTGCCCCTTACACACAGCCCTGCCAGCACCACCATGTCTATTTACATCCCACTCAGGCACCACCAGCACCTACATATATATACATACATGCGCTTGGTCATGTATACCTGTTTAGTAATAGAATATTTGCATTCCCCCCAATGCCGTAAATCAGAATATTTGACACTATGGTATGGCTTATTACGATGGGTAGTGGTAGTTGATGTAGATTAGGAGGCTACTGCCTGAATTACTACAGTTATTGCAGTTTCGCGGTGCTACCCGAGTCAGTCACATTATCCTGCTACCGTGGAGCCACCCACCGAAGCTCAGCAATACTGCACGCTATCTCAAACAAGGTAGCAACCAGACGGGTTGGCCGAATGGGTTGATGGTTCGGCTCCCGTTTTGGTAGAACGTGAGATTTGAACCCACGGGTTCGGGTACGAACCCTGGTCGAGTGAAACCGAGACCTGTGCACTTCGTAGCAGGCACTTGATATTATTAGGATAGGGCAAGGATTGGCTGGCTCAGTGTCAGGATAATATGACTTAGTGGGATATCAAATCATAATGCTGGCAGCCTGGTCTCCCAGTGGGGCAGCACTATTAAGTCGCCATGAGTGTGCGCTGACACAAGTCAATACCTATCCTAATATGACCTTAGATGTTGCCAGGATGCAAAAACTCAAACAACCAAACAACCAAACAAGGTAGCAACAAAAATGTAAACTTCTCTGAGTTGACAGCGTCACGGAGGGAACCAACTATCGGTAGCCTAGGAAACAGACACCGATTTACTGGGGGAAAAACAACACTCACCTGTAGAAGTATAGCGATCCAAGATGGCCGATTCATTGCGCATAATGCATTATTAAGACCTCGTTTGCTTGACATTTATGTCTTGGTTCAGCAGACATAAGAAACAGATCGCAGACGACTTTTGTATGGGCGGTTGCAGCGGGTCGCAGGGTGGGCCCAAAGCTTTTATTTGTTGGGGTTTTACGTCCCAGCAACATCTATGGGGCATGCCAAGACAGGCACCGACTTGTAACAGTTGCGCATTCATGGCGATTTTATTGCGCTGTGCCACTGGGAGATAAGGCCACCGGCACCATGACTCGACATTTCCCCCTCAATCACATTGTCTTGATAGTGAGGTAAAAGGGGCTGTCACACTACGACGTATGACCTTAGCGTATGCCAACATAAGCGATTTTCGACCAACACATCGGCTTACGGCATCATACGTTACGTATACGTTGGGCATATGTCGAGTACGCTCGGGATACGGCATCATAGGTCATCATAGGTCGGTGTAGGTCAAGCCGCTAAAAATTGTTTGCGCATGTTCAAAATTGTCAACGTATGTCACTGTATGGCTCATACATTTCTCATACGGTCGGTGTATGCTCGGCATACACCGGCGTATGTTATGCACATATATGGGGTAGGTCAGGATAGGTTTAAACACGTTAGCCATATGTTCAGCCAACAGATGCATACCATAATCCAAACGTACTTCGAACATATGCCTGCCATATCTCCGGCGTATTTAACATATGCGCCATACTTCTACCGATGGAGTAACATACATAACATTGGTCAGCGTACCGTCAGCTTATGCAAACGTTTTCCGAAAGTTTTGTGAGGCACATGAAAGCTCTCAATAGGTCAGAGATTCGTTCTGCATATATTACATACATTGTGTGTACGTTGTGTGTACATTGTGTGTACATTGTGTGTACATTGTGTGTACGTCCATTTTTATCCCGCGCAGCACAAAAAAGTTCAGCGTATGCCGACCTATTTTGATTTGAAATTTATTTCAACACGTTACACACATGCCGGCGCCATATGTCCTATTGTGACAGGGCCTTAACCAGTCCTTGCCCTCTCCTACTAATGCCAAGCGCCAGGCTAGGACGTGACAAGTATCAATGTTGTAAGTCATTGGTTTGAATCGACTTGATTTCGAACTCCTGACCTTCCACTCGTTCTACCCATTAGCGAACCGTGTCAGTTCGCGCCGGACGGTGCGCCGGAAAGTGCCTAGGAAGGTGAACAGGAAGGTGCGCCGGAATCTATGTGCAGGAAAGTGCGCCGGAAGGTGCGCCGGAGAGTGCACGGGAAAGTGCGCCGGCAAATGCACCGTAAGGTGCGCCTGAGGGTCCGCTGGAAAGTGCCCTGGAAAGAATGCCAGAAAGTGCACAGGAAGGTGCGCAGGAAGGTACGCAGGAAGGTGCGCCGAGAAGTGCACAGGAAAGTGCGCCGGGAAATGCGCCGGAAGGTGCGCCAGAGGGTGCGCTGGAAAGTGCGCTGGAAAGTGCCCCGGAAGGTGCACAGGAAGGTGCACAGGAAGGTGCGCATGAAGGTGCGCCCGAAGGTGCGCAGGAAGGTGCGCTCGAAGATATACAGGATGGTACGCAGGAAAGGGCGCAGGAAGGTGCCCTATACGGTGTGCCAGAAGGTGCGCAGGAAGGTGCGCCGGAAGGTGCGCAGGAAAGTGCACAGGAAGGTCTGCCAGAGCATATGCCGAGCGTACACCGAGCGCATGAGAAATGTATGAGCCATATAGCGACAAACGTTGAACATTTTGAACATGCACAAACAATTTTTAGCGGCTTGACCTACACCGACCTATGATGACCTATGACGACCTATGACGCCGTATCCTGAGCGTATTTGACACATGCCAAGTTTGCAGGAAGGTGCGCCGGAAGCTGCGCAGGAAGGTGCGCCGGAAGGTGCGCGGAAGGTGCGCCCGATAATGCGCTGCTATGCACGACATGCACACCGCTCAAGCGTTCACTTCTTAATGGGAACTGTCAGGTAAAAGGCCTCAGTCCCTTCGCCTAGTAATGGCAACTACACTCGTCACCTCCAGTCTATCCGCGTCAATGAGTCCAGGCTATCAGATATAACCTACACTGCGGTGGAAGGTGCATTAAGGGAACACCAATTTGAACAGTTCACTAAAAGGTTTCTTTTTCGACATTGTCAAAATTCTGATTACGTTAACAACAACTAGCTGAGAGCTGTCAGGATTCTGATGTTTAATTCCCAATCGGTGCACAATTCTCAAATTGTGAGTGATTCGGCGAAGGGAGCCGGTGTCGCGGTTACAGATATCTGCTAGTTTCAGATCTCCACCTGGCTTCTACGCATGCGTCAAAATCGAACAGCATCGTCAAGGCATTGTCAATGTTCGTGAGCAATCTTCATACAGAAAAAGTGAAATATCTCTAAAACCACACCACCTAGAAACAAATCGCTTGGTACACATATAGAAAACATGTTTACTGAAAAGATTATATTAAATTTATAAAGTTAGTGACACTGACTCCATAGTGACAGTATGAGTGCAGCGATTTGTGGTGATCGGCGACGGTTTGAATCTGGCTCGATGTTGACACATGCACAGATGGTGCTGTTCGATTTTGACGCATGCGCAGAAGCCAGGCGGAGACCTGAAACAGGCAGAGATCTGAAACCGCGACGCGGCCTAGTCCCTGGTGGATGAATCGGAAACTACGACTTTATTCTCCCTCCGTCCCTCCCCCCATCTCGTATAACCACATTGGGCTCGCTCCTCCAGGACGCAACACACAAACAAACGTAACCACACCCACCCACATTCTGTTTTATTCTACTGCGTAAAACTCGGCTCGGCAGTCTCCCTCTTCGGACTCCTTGGACTCCTCGGACTCCTCGGGCTCATTTTACTCCTCGGACACATCAGACTCCTCAAACTCATCAGACTCATTGGACTCCTCGGTCTCCTCGGAATCGTCGAGCTCATTTGACTCCTCGGACTCATCAGACTCATTGGACTCCTTGGAGTCCTTGGACTCCTCGGACTCCTCGGGCTCATTTGACTCCTCAGACACATCGGACTCCTCGGACTCATCAGACTCATTGGACTCCTCGGACTCCTCGGACACATCGGACTCCTCGGACTCATCATACTCATTGGACTCCTCGGTCTCCTCGGACTCCTCGAGCTCATTTGACTCCTCAGACAAATCAGGCTCATCAGACTCCTCAGACTCATTGGACTCCTCGGACTCCTCGGTCACATCAGACTCATAGGACGGACACATCCGACTCATCCGACTCATCGACTCATTAGCCACCAAAGAGTCGACTTCTATTGATATCGAGCAGTTGAACTAAAACTGAAACACATATAACTACGATCTAAAGAATACAAAAGGTAAGTTCCCAACCGAATCAGTTTGAAACCGAATCAGTTTGAAACATCTAACTGACCTCGGACTTCTAGCATCCAACCATTTTGGAAAATATAACAGACATGTGATTGTATGCACTCATGGTGATATCAGAGTGCTGCTCTATTGTCAAAACCAGCCTGCTGGCACCATGAACCAATATCCCACTCAGTCACATTATCACATTATTGAACTCACCAGTCATTGATATAAATGAAGAGTTCAGGCGCAAAAACCACGTAAACGCCAATCCACAAATGGAGATAAACATAGGAATCAAACCTTCAAAAAGTAAATGTTGT
Source organism: Branchipolynoe longqiensis (assembly GCA_030323885.1). Classification (NCBI taxonomy): domain Eukaryota; kingdom Metazoa; phylum Annelida; class Polychaeta; order Phyllodocida; family Polynoidae; genus Branchipolynoe; species Branchipolynoe longqiensis. Next base: position 93,785,277 of record CM059192.1, read on the forward strand.
TATATTCCTACTCGTTTATTCATTGCTTCACAACCATATAATCATATGAAAAGTGGAATTAGCGAGAATTACAATTATTTTCAGGTGGGAATCTTTTATTTAAACTACATTTTTGGATTGGCGCTTACATAGTTTTGTGCCTGAACTCTTCATATATCCTATTAATGCCAGTTATCAGTCTTTGTAGCTACAAATATCAATCAATACCTGTAAGTCATTAGTTTGACTCGGCCGGATTTCAAATCCACAACCTCCCACCACGTAGAAAGCCAGATAGCCCTACTACAGATTCAGCCGTCTCTTCTGGTTGATTTTTTGAGTTTTACGTCCTGGCAACATCTAAGGTCAATCAGGACGGGTATTGACTTGTGACAGTGTGTACTCATGGCAGCTTAAATAGTCATACCCCATTGGGATACCAGGCCACCAGCACCATGAACCGATATCCCACCCAGTCACATTATCCCGACACTGAGCTAACCAGTCCTTGCCCTATGTCAATAATGCCATGTGCCTGGTTAGGAAACGACAAGTATACATTGTTACGTCATTGGTTTGACTCGACCGGGAATTGAACTCCCGATCTCCCACACGGGAGGCCTGCGCTCTACCGATTCGCCCACCGCGCCCGGTTTGACGGTGATATGTTAGTAAAGATGGCGCCAGTCTGCTTCTTTAGGCACTCGCCTTATTGCTGCCGACGCCTGACATTCATTGCAACCTATATTGCGCCTGCCCTTCCTGATTCATTTAGCTGCCTACAGGTGGCGCGTCGGTAGTGACTGCAAACAGCGCCATGCCTGCATTGTCTCTGCCCGGATATTATCGTCGCCTTGTTTTACTCGTTCACTACTTACACATTCCATCATATTACTTCGCTGTGAATATGAAATGGCTTTTTGCCGACGACATAGTGTAATAATTACTACCGGTCGTCAGTCTATCAATTAATCACTCACACAATTCTATGGAACATGACTATGTAGCATGACTATCAAATAGCTATGTGTTGAACAGACGGGAGGGCTAAATTAGTTGAGAGTCCGTCTACTGTTTTGGGAGATCGGGGGATCCGAACTGATGGATTCGTGGGTTTGAACCCTGGTGACTTAACAATTGATGCTTTCGCTTCCTAGGCAGGCCCTAGGCATTATCAATGTTGATATCAACATGGGTAATTTAACCCGTGAAACATGTACACTGCTTTCTATGGACAAGACCATTGGCGCCATCTATATTCTAACCGAGAACTAATAATATCTACCGATTGAGCTGCCACCTGGTGTAAATTACTTATAACTAATCGATGATGTGGCACTTATGATCACTTCGACCGGAGCACCTGGACTGGGAGGACGTGTCCATAAGGTTCAGATTTGCCGTCCCTCCCACCCAACTATATGTGTTCATTAGGTTAGTGTCTGGTATCCTCGTATCATTGCTTAAAAACTCACGAATCAAGACTAATGTAACAAGTTAAAAAGATTGAATAAATGCCACTTTATACTGTACTTGTGGCACATTGGTTGAATTATTAGGATAGGGCAAGGACTGTTTGGTTCAGTGTCAGAATAATGTGACTGATTGGGATATCAGGGCATGGTGCTGGTGGCCTGGTCTCTCAGTGGGGCAGCAGTAAAAAGTCGCCATAAGTGCGCACTGTCACTAATCTACCGGTCAAGGTTATACAGTACTACATTCCTCTGTAAGGATTTACTAGTCTACTGGGCTAACTGATGGGAGAGAGGTAGGGATTAGATACTAGGGACCAGGCAGTCGAGGGGATATCATAGTACACATGTTGCAAGATGTTCATTTCCGAAGACAATACAAAATTAGTGTAAGCACGCTAATCCCTGTTCCTTCCTGAATACAACTAGCGTGTGACATTTGCTATTTAAATTGAATTGCATAGCCAATGAATTACAACCTGCACATGGACATATTAACCAACTGCCCAAGCCTGCTCATGTAAATCCGATGTTTCCATGACAACCATTAAAGTTGCATGGTCCGATAAAATATAATTGAAAACAGAACGAGACAGTAGTATAAAGTGGCAATTTTAATTCTTTCTATCTTAGCTTGTTACATTACTCTTTCATGATGAGATGACCTTAGATATTTCAAGGATTACAGGCACTTAACCCTATCGATACATCATATTAGTTGGGTGGGTGGGACGGCAAATCTGGGCGGCAGAAGTACGTCCTCTCGGTTTGAAAAGTCTGGTCGAAGTGAATATCTCCAGTGCCACGTCATCGGCTTTGACTGGAAATCACTATAGGTGGCGCGTCAATCGGCGGCCATTTTAGTTCTAAAAGTGAATATAGATGTCGCCACCAGTCTGATTTTAATCTAACTGCGTAGTTCAAGAAGTATCATGTAGATGGCGCGTCGATCAGCGGCCAAAGTTATTAGTTCTAAGAATAGAATATAGTCGGCGCCATGGTGCCCTAATCTACTGAGATTCACAGTCTCGTTCATTCAATTACCCATGTTGCGCACATCATGGACAATTGAAAACAGAATGAGACAGTAGTATAAAGTGGCAATTTTAATTCTTTCTATCTTAGCTTGTTACATTACTCTTTCATGATGAGATGACCTTAGATATTTCAAGGATTACGGGCACTTAACCAAAAAATAGAGCAAGTGTCCTGGGAGCCGATGAAACCGACTGCCTTGGTACATAATCATGCACTGCGTCAGTGGTCCAATGACCCAAGTGTTTGATGTTGCTGATTGACGATCATTGCAGAGCACAGGCTTGTGCACCACCTCGTCTCAGACTATGGTGTCATTGCCGCTGGGGCCGCATGACCTGCCATGGACAGGGCCAGTCGTATGGTGTCAGGCAACGCGGTTGCACATAGAGGTGATCGTTGGTAGTCAGGAAGGCAGGGCCATCGGGGTGAAGTGGTGTCCTGGACACGTAATCCTTCCACACTTGATGTGGACAGTAGGGCGATCCAGTTATCGCCGGAACGAGAAATGTCTCTTGGAGACGATGACTTGTATTGTTTTTGATTACCGGACTCGGACATTGATGCCCACTGCGGTTAGCCTCAAATCCTTGGCCCGAAGATAGTGGCCAGGGTCAGAGCTGCCAAATTTAGGAAAGGTTAGTCTGTCGGAGTAGTGTGCGATGATAGTAGCTAGCACCAGTAGTATTCCCTTGCCTGGGCTGCCTTATTCCTCCAGGTCCCAATCGCCAGCCCCGCCTTAATGGCATCAAGAAGCCGCTGATGGTGACGTTGTGAGTAACCTGGGGAGAGAAGGCAACAATTTTAAATATCGATCCCAGGTTACAGGTTAGGGGTCAAAGCATTGTCATGTGTCACAATCACCGATTCCAGGCCGGCCTCAGCAACAACTCTCTGGCTAGACTCCTTGCACGCAAGTCAAAACACCTACGACTTAGAGCATCAGGAGAATGATGTCCTTTCCTGGTTTGTGTCGGACAAGAATGTCGGTACTCCTTCGTGCCAGATCTCCCGGGCACAGGCACAGATGACAGGGTCGCAACCTGCCCCGGAACTGAGCACTTGCTGTGAGGTTGCATTGTCTGTGTTTATTGCGATGGTGTATTTGTGCGCTTGATGTGGAGAGAGATGTTTGAGGGCGACAACCAGATTTATCGCCTCGAGCTGTGGGTTTTTGAGATGGTCTCCAGACAAATTCAGCTTTCATGTAGGATGTCGCTATACTCGTGACTCTAGAGTGGCTATGTATACTTAAGCCTGTGTCACTTGTTCTGCGAGTACATCAACAGTGTACGGGGAGCCGTTTCCATGCAGGGTCATTAGACATTTTTATGTGATTCTTATCACGCATTGTAGGCCTTTTCGTCTCAGATTGTGATTTGTTAGCTTCTGACATGGTCTGCAAACAAATTTGTGTAGGAAGTTGCCATACTCGTGACTTCAGTGTGGCTATGTATACTTAAGCCTGGGTCACTTGTTCTACGAGTGCATCAACAGCGTGCGGGGACCGGTTATTTCAATGCAATGTCATTATAATGTGGGTTGTCAGCTTTGTCCATCAAGCAATGCCTAAGTGCACCATGTTGATAAGGCTTGGTATCCCATTAAGCTTATGAGATAAAAGAATATCTTGTTATATCGTGTGCCTAGTGAGGTTGCACTTTAATTGTTAGAAGAGCGCCATGGTGATACGGCTTGGTAGCATTATTAAGCTTATGAGATACAACAAGAAAGCAGAGCACTTTTTGAATTGACATCTTAGAATATGGTCTATCAGCCTTTGACATGGTCTGCAGACAAATTCAGCTCTCGTCCAGGAGGTTGCTATACTCGTGACTTTGGTGTGGCTATGTATACTTAAGCCTGGTCACTTTGTTCTACGAGTACATCAACATAGCATGGGGACCGGTTGCTTCTATGCAGTGTCAGTTTTGTGTTCTTGATGTGGGTCACCATTCCTGTACTGTCAACGCTGTCGATTGCATGTGAGGTTCGCTGATGTCAAGTTAAGAATTAGAATGTGGAGTGTCAGCTTTTGTTACTTGACTTTTTGTGTTTTTGGTTCTTGATGTTGGTCACCATTTCTGTAATATCAGCACTGGCGGTTGTATATGCAGTTTGCTGATGTCAGCATTCGAGATGAAGTTTTAGACGGAGGGAGCTTTCCCTGCGGCCATGTCATTCATATCTCACATGGTCGGTCAGTGACTATATAGTATCACCACCAACACCATCTATGCATTGGCATTTAACAAATGAAGGGTCTGGGTATATGATAAAATTGTCAGAAATTGTTACTTTCTGTTTTTTCCCCCCTTATAACACCGGGTGTTCAGATCCAGTTCCAAGGAGGAAAGCTGACTCGTTTACCTTCATCTTGTTATTGGGTGCCAACATTGGCACTCAGGACTTCATGGCTAGCGATCCAAGCACCAATCCCGACCTTAATAGGTCCAACCGTTTTTGCGAAGTAGCCAGACCACGTCCATGAGGTCCATAGCATCGACGTTGTATCGGTCCATTGACCATGTTGTAGTGTCTCCGGGGGTCGCTCCGATCGATCGTGTCCATGAAATACCGAGCATGCTGTCATGTCCGCCTCCACGTGGCATGACGTCACAAACCTTCTTTCACTACGTGCTTCATGCGGTTCATCGATACATGCACCAATGTCAGTTTTGAGATCGTCAATTTGGTTTTGTACTGTAGCCAGCGCCACGATTAATCCTACGTCCACAGGGTTGCTCGTCGCATCCATTTGGCATGTCGATTCAAACGATCGCCTCCTTAACGATCCGTCGAGCATGCTGTCATGGCCGCCTCCTTGCAGCATGACGTCAGAATGCCGCCGGCTCGGAGAAAAAGTGCGTCGTAGATAACACGTCCTCCTCTCCACCGGCATGCCTCCGATGCCCCCAGCGATCGAGTGAACAAGATTCGAACCCACGGTTGTGACAATTCCATCGCTCAAGCCATCGGCCAGCATCAGAAGAAATTTCAGCCGATTGTACCGTGGAGGAGCGATGTCTTGTCGGTTTAACCGATCGCCTACATTGTGATTGTCGAGCGTGCTGTCATGGCCGCCTCCTCGCATCGTGACCTGAGCACTCCGCCGGCGAAGCCCACCGTACCTGCATTTCCGTCGCTCCGCGTACTTTGTCGCTTCCACTTGCTGGTGATAGTAGGTTTCAGCCGATTGTACCGCAGAGGAGCAATGGTTTGTCGGTTTAAGCGATCGCCTCCATATCGATCCATCAAGGATGCTGTCATGGCCGCCTGCAGGCTTTCTTGTCATGTCCATTTAGTTTTTGTCACTTTCGTCTCACCGTGCCTCGCGTCCAATCCATTTTTTTACTTGAGCAAGGCTAGCTTTACGGCGTAGATTCATGGGGTGATGCCACTGACTTCGACCTAATGTTCTTGGATTTTTTCAACCGTCATGCTCGCTCCAGTTACAATCCAAATCTGGGCGGCAGAAGTACGTCCTCTCGGTTTGAAAAGTCTGGTCGAAGTGAATATCTCCAGTGCCACATCATCGGCTTTGACTGGAAATCACTATAGGTGGCGCGTCAATCGGCGGCCATTTTAGTTCTAAAAGTGAATATAGATGTCGCCACCAGTCTGATTTTAATCTAACTGCGTAGTTCAAGAAGTATCATGTAGATGGCGCGTCGATCAGTGGCCAAAGTTATTAGTTCTAAGAATAGAATATAGTCGGCGCCATGATGCCCTAATCTACTGAGATTCACAGTCTCGTTCATTCAATTACCCATGTTGCGCACATCATGGACAATGTTGTCGACATCAAAAGAACTACAAAGTCAACAAAGAAAATGGAGTACTTGAAACCCATACAAATTACCCACACACCTATCCACCAAAGGTGTGACAACAACAAAAAAACATAGTATATCTAGATTAAAACACGAATTGCATGGGTACAAGGTATTACACATTTACACACATATAATTGGAAACCAAACTGTTTGGACAAGGAAATCAATCCATATGGATTATGACCACTACTGCACAGCTGCGTAAACAAGGGCATGCACTTAGCCGTTATGAACAGAATAAACAAACCGTCACTGAACAAAAACTGCGGCAACAACAAAGCTATTGCTAATGGGAATATACCCCATATTTGTTAGGTTAGGTTGCGCACAGCAGGCTAGAGAGAGGGATAGAGAGAGGGAGAGATAGAGGGAGAGAGACGGAGAGAGACGGGGGAAGAGAGAGGGAGAGAAGGGGAGGGAGAGAGAGGGAGACAGAGGGAGAGAGGGTGGGGGAGAGAGGGAGAGAGGGAGAGAGAAGGGGAGGAAGAGAGGGAGAGAGGGTGGGAGAGAGAGGGAGACAGAGGGAGAGAGGGCGGGAGAGGGTGGGAGAGAGACGGAGAGAGAATGGAGAAGAGAGGGAGAGGGATGGAGAGAGAAGGGGGTAAAGAGAGAGGGAGATAGGATGGGAGAGAGAGGGTGGGAGAGAGAGGAAGAGAGAGAGGGAGAGAGGGGAGAGAGGGAGAGATAGAGGAAGAGAGAGGGAGAGAGAGGGATCGATAGAGGGAGATGGATGGAGAGAGAAGGGGAGAGGAGAGAGGGGGAGAGAAAGGGAGGAAGAGAGAGAGGGAGAGAGATGGAGAGATACAGGAGAGGGAGGGAGAGAGAAGTGGGGAAGAGAGAGAGAGGGAGAGAGAGTGAGAGAGAAGGGGAGGAAGAGAGGGTGGGAGAGAGAGGGAGAGAGACAGGGAGAGAGAAGGAGAGAGAGAATGGGAGAGAGGGAGGGATTAGATACTAGGGACCAAGCAGTCGAGGGGACATCATAGTACAGACGTTGCAAGACGTTCATTTCCGAAGGCAATACAAAATTAGTGTAAACACGCTAATCCCTGTTCCTTCCTGATCGCAACTTGCTTGTGATATTTGCTATTTAAATTGAATTTTATAGCTAATGAATTACAACCTGCACATGGACATATTAACCATCTGCCCAGACCTGCTCATGTAAATCCGATGTTTCCATGACAACCATTAAACTTGCATGGTCCGATAAAATATAATTTTGTCAAAATCAAAAGAACTACATACATTTGATCCTATATATCCACCTTAGATACGAATGCATTAACTCATGATTTGGTACAGCATATACAGAATGATCTGTGAATGTATAACCGCATTCCTTTGGACACTCACTTTGAGACACCCATTAAACAGGGAGACCACTAACCAATTAGGTCAATATTGTGACCTTATTAGTCCTGCCTTCATTCCCAATACCATATATTGCATTAGTGAGGTTCCAGACTACCTACACATTAATAGGTCATTCCTCATCACATGACCATCGCGAGATGTGAATTTGGGCCACAACAACAAGACTTTTGACAAGCTTGCTGAAATGATTTTGGGTTCTTTCAGCTCAAATCAAATACCTTATCAGCAGCCACTCTGTGGTAAGATAACACCAACACTACAACTGGCCAGCATTGAAAACAAGCCTGGGTACCCGGGCTTATATGCTATGGACAGTATAAATACAGCCTCAATACAAAATATAAAAAATATTTTTAAAAAATTGCTCCGAAATTACCCCTTTTTCATCGAAATGACTCAGAAATAATAAATAATTGGTTATAATATTAATATTCAACCTGATATAATTATCTCAAAAATGATGCAAGAATTCGAAAGCCATCCGACTATGTAACTTGAATGGACCTTGATCCGCAATCCCCCCCCCCCTCCCAAACAATTCGAAGCCATCGAACGAGGTACACTTATCCCAGCCAGCGCACTCTCCACAATGCCTTGCGGAGCCACATACGCTGATGCTATCTGCATGACATAGCCCCCTACTCTTTCCATCGCGTTTAATACCGGCTGACACCTCTCGCAGAAGTAATCTCCATCTTGACTTCCACTACAATATGCGCTCTGAGCGCTTGCCAGCCAATTCCCGCGCTTTCTCGCCTAGCCTCCTTCTGGCGACCTACTTGATATGCATGAGGGGACGCAGGCAGGTCCCCGGATGGAGGTTTATGACATTGAGGCCCGTTAGGGGGCGCTAAGACGGTCAGGTCATTTAAATGAAGACGCGCGTTCATGACAAGTGCGGGTAGATTGTTCGTTTAATGGTGTAAGTGGTCTAAAGCCGTGTTCACACACACAACTTTAGGCCAAACTAGATAAGGCAAACTAGATGAGGCAAACTAGTGTCGTGTCCACACATGCAGTATTCGGGGCGGTTTAAGGCGGAAATCGATATCTGCGCATGAGCAAGTCGATACTAACCAGCGCCAGTTTCGGTTAGTCGACGTCGCCACGAGAGAGTGTGGGTTCGACCTAGATATGTATGGACTGAATCGTATTGGTTTGGAACGGTCAAAACTTCTGCTGAGCAGTGAAAACCTTAAAATAAATCATGAACAAAATATCTGTGCACCTCTAGCAGGTTCATAGACCAAATTATATAATATGCACTTTTGATCGACCGGAAAATAAACAAACTCAGGTCTCGACTGCGCATGCGTGTGACGTCTTTAATCCAGCTCATCTAAGCCGCTACCATTCACACTATGAACTTGGGCCAACTTAAGCTAGTTCACTTCACCTAGACTACCTCGCGACGTGGTTTACTTGAGGCGAACTAGTTGAGGCGAATTAGCCCTAATCCGCCTCAGCATCGCGTCACCATGGCGAATGTGAGCCGAACTAGACAAGGCAAACTAGTTGAGGTGACTTAACGCCCGTGTGTGAACACGGCTTAAGTAAGTGTAGTTAGTATTAGCTCAGCTAGGGAGAACAAATTGGTCCCCATGGTAGTTTTTTCATCATATGGAATGGTTGGTCGTTGGAGTTTCACGTCCGGTTTTGAAACCAACCTTTCTGGATTTCCTTTTTTCCCCGTCTCTTTTCTCTAAAAATATCTGGATTTTGTTTTAGGTCTTTATTAGATCTAAATAATGGTGTGTATTTGCTAAATGGGTCGCAATGTGAAATATTCCGATATTCAGTGCCTAACGGCTTAACTGTGATAGTGAGCGAAAGGTAAGGACGAACATAGGGAAGGTGATGGCGTTGGATTGGTCGGTTGTCGTTGTTTTCCGTCCTAGTGACATCTAAGTTTATATCAGGACGGGTACCGACTTGTGACAGTGCATAAACATGGTGACTTTATAGTGCTGCCCCACTGGGAAACCAGGCTGCCAGCACCATTCCCCGATATCCAACTCAGATACATTATCCTGACACTGAGCTGACCAGTCATTGCCCTATCCTAATACTGCTGAGCGCAAGGCTAGGAAGTGACAAGCATCAATTGTGTAAGTCAGTGCTTTGGCTGGACCGGGAATTGAACTCCCGACCTTCCGCACAGGAGGCCTGCGCTCTACCGATTCGGCCACTGCGCCCGGTGGTGGCCTTGGAAGTGTGCGCATAATACCCAAGATACGCCGTGGGTGGTTGGTGGTGGTGCAAAGTCGTGCAAGGGTGGCGAAGAGAGAGGCACATGTGATTGGGTGATGAGGAATGGTGGTTATTGATTGGGCATTGCCCTGGGATTATATGCATAGAAAATGTGGCACTGTTGGGATTAACTCCCATGTTGGTAGACCATGGGATCGTGGGTTCGAACCCTGGTCGAGTCAAACCGATGACTTAAAAATTGATACTTGTCGCTTCATAGCCTGGCACTCGGCATTATTAGGATAGGGCAAGGACTGGTTAGCTCAGTGTCAGGATAATGTGACTGAGTGGGATATCAGGTCATGGTGCTGGTAGTCTGGTCTCCCAGTGGAACAGCACTATAAAGTCACCATGAGTGCGCACTGTCACAAGTCGGTACCCATCCTGATATGAACTTAGATGTTGCTAGGACGCAAAACAACAACAAACAAACTCTTGGGATTAAAGGACTTCTCCACAGGTCTGTAGGTAGTGACTGGACTTGCTAGTTGCAGGGTGTTTTTCTGGCTCTGGTAGGTTTGGCAGTAGTTATACCCCTGTCACACTATGATGTAACAGGCCAGCGAGTGGGGAACGTAGCAATCACTTATTTACGTTGAGATACGTATAAATTCTTGGGTTTCAGGGCCAAGTTGGACATCAGTGCAACGTAGTGGAGATAGGCGAAATGTCGATCCAACGTAGTGGTAACGCATGAGAGTATAAAAAAACACCCACAGAACGCTCGCAGAATGCCGGTGAACATTATATATGTCATTCGATCACCGGAAGACCGCCTTTATACGTTAAGTATGTCAAAACACGGTGGAGAAACGCCAAATGTATGTTAGACATACGTTAGACTACGTTATCCGTACGTTTTCAATACGCTGTCCATACGCAGACTGTACATTTCTGCCGGCTTGACTTATGCCTGACGTAGTTCAACATAGTTCAATGTATGTATAACATACATGCAACATATATCTAGTATACTTGACATATGTCTAACATATACATAGCGTATGCTAGCGTATAAGCCGCATGTTGTCTTACGTCGAGCTATGTCAAAAGTTTTGTGTATGTCCAAAACCTTGACATGTGTCACCATATCTTGACATAGCTCGACATATCTCGACATACCTTGATGTAGGCTTAACAAACACATAACGTATCTCAACGTTCCTTCATATATCTCAACGTAATGGCCAAATTTCACCTACATTGGCTTACGCTACCGCGTTACATCATAGTGTTACAGCCCCATTACCTTAATAGGGAGCATCCACTTATTGTGTCATGCGACAGGAATATCCCATAGCCGATGGTGGATCACATAAAAAGATACGCCACAGCAGATAAGCCAGGCTTAAGAATAATACGATGATTACAGTTTGCTCATCGCTTTATCCTTTAAAGCAACATTTAGAAAGATGATAGCAGAATAATCGGCGGCCAATCATTACTATAACACTTGAAAGTGCCTAGTTGGATAAAACCATCAAATTTACACTTAGCCATATTCGATAGAGCTAAAGGGATTTCTCGTTTTGATGTCAATAGAAACTACTACACAATTTCCAGCATGGCGATCTGTATCCATGAAGGTGCATGCATAATCCATTGCACTCACTTAGATTCAGTGGGCATATACTAATTATTGCTAGGGACACTGATTGCATTTCCTCTCACAGAGGAACCCTTAATAAATAGTAAGGTGTTTATTGGAGTTCTGTTTGATGACTAAGAAACATATATCTGCATATTCAGTAATAACGATATGTTTGTATATTTGATGTTGTATCTAAGGTCAGCAGGACGGGTACTGCCTTGTGACCGTGCACACTCATGGTGACTTTATAGTGTTGCCCCACTGGGAGCCCTGGTCACTGGTCCCATGACCGAATATCCCACACAGTCACATTATTCAGATCCTTAGCAAACCAGTTGTTGTTCTATCTTATTAATGTCGACAGGGCGTAGCTAGGTGTACGCGCGTACGCCAAAACGTCCACATCGTTTTGTCCAAAAATAAAAAAATAATAAGCGAGAGAGAGAGAGAGGAGGCATGTAGTAGTCTGGAGTGTCGAAAACTCAAGTCTAAAATGTGTAAAATCCACCAGCTTGAGTTTAAGCGGGTCCCTAAACCCCCTGGTCGAGTGTCAGGCTATGTAGCGACAAGTAGTCATTTGATAAGTTATTACTTTGAGTCAGTGGGGATTTGAACTCCTGACCTTTTGCATGGGAAGCCTACGCTCTACCGATTAGACTGCCGCTTCCGGTACGATATGTGTGGGTGTACTTACAAGTCACAGTGACCCCCGTCCTGATATGACCTTATATGTTGCCAGGAAGTAAAAGCAGCGGGTAGCACGAGCAGCTCAATCTGCAGCATGCTCAGTGGAAAAATGGCCTTATAGAGGATTTCCACCACCAACCGACCATCTAACGTGGTGTTCTCTGTGGCGGAGTGGTTAGAGTCTCTGACTTTTTCTAGGTCAGACTCCTAATCTGAGGGTCGGCGGTTCGATTCCCCGTGCCCCCAGCTCTGCCAATTTGGATTTCCACCACTGTGTATAACTTACAGTGTCATCAAAGGCCGGTTGCTCTCATACCATGTCTATGTGATGTGGGAGGTTAAAAATCCCTTGGGTCGGTAAAAGTGTAGGCTCGGGCTTTCTATCGACCAGGGCCCATATGTATGAGCCCGGGTTAGCGCTCGTAACCCTGGGTCGTGCGGATTTCCCGGGTTAGCGGCCAAAAGTGTGTATGTATGTGTCGGCGTTAAACTAACTCGGGGAGTTTAAAGTCGCCTGCACTAACCCCATGCGAAAGGAGGGTTAAAGGTGGGGTTAGGCACCGACTTGGCCCAAATCTTTTCAATGCGACCATATTTAACAGAATTAGATACGCAATAAGTGAAATTTGATCAATTTAACCCTAAATTTGAACCCTCCTTAAGGCTACCGCCGCATTGGCGGCGATATTAATAGTTATATTTTCGAATCTACAAACGTACAGTCAACAAACCGCCTCCACCGCCAGTATGGAAAGGGACGTCAATGCGGCGTCGGCGGCGATTTGTTTACTTTACGTTCGTCGATTCGAAAATATAAGTATTAATATCATGCGGCAGTAGCCTTAAAGAGGCTTCGAATTTAGGGTTAAATTGATAAAATTTCACTTATTCCATATGTAATTCTGTTAAATATGATAGCATTTAATATATTTGAGCCTAATATATGGCTACAAACGCAGAGGGATTTCCCAAATCTATAAACAAATGAAACGTTAGCTAACTTGGGCGTGTTTTGGTCACATACATCCCCCGTGACACATTTTTAACCCTGGTCCGGTTAAAAATTGGCTCATACATATGGGCCCTGCAGTGGAATGAGGAAGTCCAGTCGTCTATGACTGAAATTTCCCCTGCTTAAACAACTAATGGACAAACAAACAAAAAAAACAAAAAAAAAACGTCATTGGAAGCTCACATATAGATAGCACCTCCCTGTGCATCATGGTCGATGGAAAATGCCTGATACGTATACAACGGTTTAATTGAAGATCTATACTGCATCTCATGGATAAGTCTGAATAGACTTGTTTTCACCATTACATAGTTTGTCGATAGAAAGCCCGAGCCTACACTTTTACCGACCCAAGGGATTTTTAACCTCCCACACCACATAGACATGGTATGAGAGCAACCAGCCTTTGATGACGCTGTAAGTTATACACAGCGGTGGAAATCCAAAGTGGCAGAGGTGGGGGAATGGGGAATCGAACCACCAACTTTCAGATTAGGAGTCTGACCTAGAAAAAAGTCAGACACTCTAACCACTCTGCCACAGAGAACACCACCTACCCGCCCTTTGATGGAACTAATTATTTGAATGTCATGATTCCAGTGCCATCAGGATTAAATATAGAAATATGGAGAAAATGATTACTTAATTACCAGGATAAACAAACAGTTAGTTAATTTTCTGGAATATGGCTGGCGAGCTAATTATACAAGAGATAGAGCACCATCATCATCATCATGCTGTCGGTCGCGATGCGACAAAGACTGCTTTCATTACTTGACTGCCGCTCTCCATTTAGCTCTCTGCTGTGAGAGTTGCGTCCATGAGTCGGTCTTAATGTCTCTCAGCTTCAGGTTTCTCTTGATGGTATCTTTGAACCGGAGACGGGGGCGCCCTCTCTTTCTGTAGCGAGAAGACAGTTGAGAATAGAGGATCTGCTTTGGTAGCCTGTCTGATGACATCCTCATGAGGTGTCCAGTCCACCGGAGATTCTTTTTGATCAGAAGATCTTCCATAGAGGGCAGCCCCATCGTATGAGTATTTCCTTATTCCTCACTTTGTCCTTCCAGGTTAGCCTCATGATTGAACGGAGATGTCGCATCATGAAGGCATGCAGCTTTTTCACCTGCTGTCTGTACACTGTCCAGGCCTCGGCTCCATATAGTAGGGTGGATAGCACGATTGTGCGGTAGATCTTACCTTTGATCCGAATGGACACATGGTGGTTGTTCCAGAGTCTCTGGCATAGTCAGCTGAAAGATGTGCTAGCATTGGCCATCCTCCTCTGTATCTCAGCATCAATGCGTCCATCACTTGATATAGTGCTTCCGAGATAGGTGAATTCCGGAACAGAGTTCAGCTTGTTTCCGTCAACCATGATCTCCTCCTCTCGGGTTCTTGTAGAGAACCAACACCAACAGAAACTAATCATTGTTGTAAAGAGACAGATTTATTTTGGATTAATAAGTATGTAGATACTGAAATCTCTCATGGAGCATTGCTGGGACCCTTTAATAAACCTCCTTTTTCCCCATGGGCACAAATTAGTCCTATTATGACCCGGCCAAAAAAGAACACCGACAAGCGAAGGATTATAGTAGATTTAAGTTTTCCTAAAGGGAAGGGAGTTAATTCAGGTATTGTGAAAGGGGTTTATCAAGGGGAAACTTTTATGTATAATTTACCATCAATGATGGATTTAGCTAGAGAAGTTATTAGTTTAGGTAAGAACTGCTACATATGGTCTATACATTTAGCAAGAGCTTATCGGCAATTAAGAACATGTCCGCTCAGTGTACCTCTATTTGGGATTAATGTGGGAGGGAAATATTATTTTGAAATAGCACCTCCTATTAGCTGTAGGACGTCTAGCATGGCCTGTGCAGAATTACTTCCTCAGTAGTGTAACCGTTCTGCACCATTGAGTGCATAAATGTTATTGTAATAAATTCCATGTGAATTTCCTGGCCCTGCCGCGGGCTGCTGCCACCTCTCGTCCCGCTGCCGGTTGACTGCCTTCATGAACTGCAACCCGGGCTAAGGACGGAGAGCCAGAGTGCCATAGAGATACGGTTTGAACCTTTTCCCGCATTTAATAGATGTATATTAGTTATTCCCTTAATTCACTGGCTCTCCTCCCTGCCATATAGAGTGTTATAGTACTTTAAGTAATCCAGAACAAAGCGGACACTGTACTTTGCCACCGCTGTCGCTTATAAACAGCCTAGATAGCGTTTACTCAGCTATGTGTTGTTACAGTACTTCATGCTTTTATTAAGAAGGTGGTTATTATTTCCCTGGAGGGGGGATGATCGGCTTCATGCAGCCCGCCGGGCAGAAGGCCCTTAATTATATAGATAATAATTTATTATTAATATCAAGTTGACCATAGCGGTTAATATACTAAGGGACTGGAGGATAGTAAGGAATGCAAGGAATGTTTAAATCACTTTATAGAGCTCACAACTTTATTTCTGTTCCTACTGGTACAATCTAAGTTCTTCAATAATGATCACTATGAATAAATACATCCCCTCCCATTTCGTTAAGTTAATACAGTTTGGAATTCCGGCAATTAAAGCCTAAATCTCATCTAAAACATCACAGCGTGTAGAAACACATCCGATGGGTCCGAGCCCGAGCGCTCGACCTCCCTACATTGCTAGGAGGGTCGCAACCTGCATCTCCTAGCAACGAGTTACAGCAGTGAACCCTGCCCCGCATTTGATGGCCAATGAGGGTCTGTCTTGGCAAGCAGACCACATTTCCAAATGCGGGTTGCTTGACCCAAGCCAGCAATGGCCACAGCTCGAGTATAGTCTCGCCCACTTCAGTAGTATGGAACTGGAAGGGCTAATGTGGTTAGCGGCTCACTGTGCAGCATGCTTTGTGGAAATTGGCTTTATAGAGGATGTCCACTACCAACCCACCCTCTCATAGCAGTGGACGTACTAGTGTGGGTAGCAACTCACTCTGCAGCAGGTGTTATGGAAAAGACCTTATAGAGAATTTCCAAAATCATCCTACTGTATGATGGCATGGTCAATAGCGGACAGATTAATGCTAGTAATAACTTACTGCATATCTTCCACGGGCAAAGGTCCATAGCAAATTCCAGCATTCAGGGTGGAAATACTTACATTTGAACAAACATGTTATATTAGTAATCAAGGCAGAGCTTCATTATAGCTTACCATATCTTATAGAGGCAACTGAGCTATATATATTTATATATTTATAAAGATTGATGATTGATTGATTGGTGGTTGCTTTACGCCGCGTCGACAGCACAGTCCATATTCACGGCGATATTTATATGCTTTATAATGAAATAATAGGAATATAAACAAGTGTAAAGTCCATGGCTGGCATCTGTGGGTTGTGTAGGCAGGCTATAATGAAATCAATACAGGCAAGAAGAGCAAGGAAGAGTATAAACAATGAAAGTAGAGAGAGCTTGTACCCTCATGTTTATTATTATATAGTAGTACATGGATCTGGTATGGCATACCACCTGACCATATTCTCCAATGAGCAACAACCATTTATAATTCCACCAATGAACAGTAAGCATTCCTGTGTCACCATGGCTACAGTGATCTGCCCACCACCACCATGCTGTGTGGCTGCTTGGCCACCACCTGCCTGAGCTGTGTGTGTGGTGATCTCTGACTAAAAGTTGGGGGGAAGGGCGTAGTGCGTAGAGCTCCTGAGGCCCCTTACATACTATCACTAGTGCCTCCTTCACCTACCTAATACACAATGACTATTGACCATAATTAAAGGATCACCAGCAACTACATAAATATATTCATGCACCTGGCACTATATACCATTTACCTTAATAGACCATTTGTATTCCATTATAGACCATCTGCATTCCCCACGAATGCATGTTATCAGAATATTGTACACAAGGACAACCTTCCTGCAGTGTTGTACCCATAATGGGTGCGCAACTACCTGTATCAATATTAGTTCCTGTTCTACCCGCTGGCGCCACTGGCTATTGGTAGGCTATTTATATTGCTTGGGAGCGAATAAATGGGTATTATTATATATATATATAAAGTCAGCCTCACGAAAACGGGCCAATCGGTGGTCAAGTGAAGATGTCGGTGTCGCAATTCTTAAAAGTGTAGTGCATTTCTTTGTTTCATATTAAATTATCCTAGAAACAAATCAGGTTGTTGTATTTTCTCGACCTTTACATTCAGGATAAATTTAAAGACTTTCCAATACCTCTGTCAATGCTAAACTATAATTATACCGATCAACGCCGACATCCAATGATCGACGCCGACAACTTTAACAGATGTCGGCGTCGCAATTCTTAAAGTCTCGCGCATTTCTTTGTTTTATATTAAATTATCCTAGAAACAAATCAGGTTGTTGTATTTTCTCGACCTTTACATTCAGGATCAATTTAAAGACTTTCCAACACCTCTGTCAATGCTAAATTATAATTATACCGATCGATGCCGACATCCATGCTCGACGCCGACAACTTCCATCAATTGGCCTCTTTTCGTGATTCTGACCCATATATATATATCCTCCGGTGTGACTGACACTTGGTGAAACCCATTGGAGGAGAGGTGGCCGCATGTGCCGCCACCAGTCAAATGTGGAGTTCTACCATGTATGGAAATCGGGAGTATCAACACTATCAGTAATATCAAGTAATATCAATAATTAGAACAATTTCCTTCTGTATGTTTATGCTCGCATATTGCGTTATACATCACATAACGTTTAGTGCAAATCAGAAGAATATGAGTGGTTTCAACTGCAGAGGTTCGATTTGTGCAAAGTGTGTGGGTTACTGTTTCTTTTTTCAATGTCTGCGTTTTTCTGTGTAAATGTAATATACGTTGTTGAAACGGTTGAGGTACTATTTTCTTTCGCTCCGCTAATTCCACTATACATGATTCTGTAGTGGTCTGCACTGACCTCTCAGGCAAGGAGCCCCATATACAGGTAGGCGTGGGTAGTATGGTGATATCAGTGAGCCTAGGTGGTGTAATGGTTAGCAGACTGGTCTGGAATGCAAAGAGATGTGGGTTCGAGTCCCACTCTAGGCGCAATATTTCCCATTTTCATCACCCCCACGACACTGGTTGCCGTGACCATGATCCAATACAAGCTACGTGCTGTATGGTTGTTGAACCTACCCTGTGTATGTAAGTGTGTTGCATTGCCTGTATGTATGTAATTGTCAGTATTAAAAGACTTACAATTCCAGGGGTATGAGTGTAGTGCTCTGCACTGACCTGTCAGCCAAGGAGCCACATAGACAGGTAGGCGTGGGTAGTATGGTGATATCAGGTATCCTAGGTGGTGTAATGGTTAGCACACTGGCCTGGAATGCAAAGAGATGTGGGTTTGAGTCCCGCTCTAGGCGCAATATTTCCCATTTTCATCACCCCCACAACAATTCCAATAAATGAACGCATGCCCGCCGTTCACAACCATCATGGAATCCCAGTAGTACCGTGCTAACAGGGCGCGATGGCTGCATCGGTGGAGCACGAGCCTCGCGTGCGGGACATCGGAACTTAAGTTCCCTATCGAATCAAAATGAAAAAATGATACTTGTCGATTCCTAGCCATGCACTCGGCATTAATAGGATAGTACAAGGGCTGGTTTAGCTCAGTAGCAGGATAATGTGACTGAGTGGGATATCGGGTCAGTGTGCCGGCGGCATACTTTCCCAGTAGGGCAGCACTATGAAGTCGCATGTGTGTGCACTCTCACAATTCTGTACCCATCCGGATATGACCTTAGATGTTGGGGGATGTAAAACTCCAACAACCAACCAACCAACTATTGTACAACCACTACAATGCGCCCAGCCAACCGTGGCACTGACAGACAGCTGTCACAAATGTACTGACAGTGGGGCTGCTCACTGCACACCGGTGCCGCCCGAGTGTGACACTTCCGGTCTCCTTCGGGTCGACTGGTTACTTCCGGTCGCCTCACTACTGCAATTCATAAGCACAGTGCGTAGATACTGGATAGGAATCGGACACTGATTACAAAGGTCAAAATAATACTCTCCTCCCCTCCCACTAAGGACACCAGTTTGCGAGGGACACATCGCTTCTGCACATGCATCAAAATCGAACAGCATCGTCACTAACCTTATAAATTTAATATAATGTTTTTGGTAAAGATGTTTTCTATATGTGTACCAAACGATTTGTTTCTAGATGGTGTAATTTGAGAGATATTTGACTTCTTCTGTATTTTCTGTATGAACATTGCTCACGACCATTGACAATGCCTTGAGTTTGATGCTACACGCAGTGCAAAACATTAGTTTTATTCAAAATTAATAGAAATCCTATAGAAGAACCCTAACCTTATACATTTAATATAGTCTTTATGGTAAAGATGTTTTCTATATGTGTACCAAGCGATTTGTTTCTAGATGGTGTAAGTTGAGAGATATTTGACTTCTTCTGTATGAAGATTTTCTCACGGCCGTTAACAATGCATTTGAATGGAAGTGTCACTGGCAAACTGGTGGCCCTCGGAATCCGCATCACCGGCCCAGTTTGGCAATGAGGC
Source organism: Branchipolynoe longqiensis (assembly GCA_030323885.1). Classification (NCBI taxonomy): domain Eukaryota; kingdom Metazoa; phylum Annelida; class Polychaeta; order Phyllodocida; family Polynoidae; genus Branchipolynoe; species Branchipolynoe longqiensis. The sequence continues at coordinate 93,805,087 of CM059192.1, forward strand.
ATGACTGTAAATTTGCCACGAGTGTCACCATTCAGTGCTTGTCCTGATATGGTCTTAGATGTTCCTATGCTGTAAACCCCACCCCCAATAAAAAAAAATTAAAATCAAGCTAGCAACATTTCTAGAGAAGACCTAAACCGTACTGTCTTTTCAGATCCAATTTAGGGGCCATTCGCGGTTTTCAACATGTTCACAATCATTCAAAAACATACTACTTTTCCATACACCGCTGAAGTAGAGCACATGATCATTTTACGACAGAAGGTAAATACAAGAATATGAACATTTCAAATATCAATATCTTATTAAATGATAAGTCATACTTGAATGGCTCCTACCCCGAGCACTCACTGTTATACACATAGTGTCTCTATTCGATTATGACGCTCCGGTGTCGCAGTTTCTGCCATCCGCCAGTTTCCACATTACGCCTACACTCAAATGCATTGTCAATGGCCGTGAGCATTCTTCATACAGAAAAAGTGAAATATCTCTAAAATCACACCACCTAGAAACAAATCGCGTGGTACACATATAGAAAACATCTTTACCAACAAGATTATATTAAATTTATAAGGTTAGGAGTCTTGATTTCTATTAATTTTGAATAAAACTAATGTTTTGCACTGCACATACCATCAAACTTGTGAGCAATCTTCATACAGAAAATACAGAGAAAGTGAAATATCTCTAAAACCACACGACCTAGAAACAAATCGCTTGGTACACATATAGAAAACATCTTTACCAAAAAGAGTATATTCAATTTATAAGGTTAGTAACAATGCTGTTCGATTTTGATGCATGCGCAGAAGTGATGCATACCACGGAAACTGGCGGACAGTGGAAACTGCGACACCGGACCACTCGGGTGATCCGAGTCGTCAGGATTTCAAATAGAACACCCCGAGGTGTACCTAAAAATACTCAGGCCATATCCGACACCAATCTTCGTTGGGGGTACCAGGAGCATGTGTGCTGGTACCTGCGTATGTCATGTATTGCAAAACTACTTTTTTTAAATGGAAAATACCATTCATATTAAAATGGTCATATATCTCAATTATGCAAGTGTCGTGGGGGTGATGAAAATGGGAAATATTGCGCCTAGAGCGGGACTCGAACCCACATCTCTTTGCAGTGTGCTAACCATTACACCACCTAGGCTCCCTGATATCAACACACTCCCCACGCCTACCTGTCTATGTGGTTACTTGCCTGAGAGGTCAGTGCAGACCACTACACTCGTCCCCCTGGAATTGTAAGTCTTGTAATGCTTACAATTACATACATACAGGCAATGCACTTACACATACACAAGGTAGGTTCAACAACTATACAGCGCAAAGCTTGTACCGGATCCTGATCACGGCAACCAGTGTCGTGGGGGATGATGAAAATGGGAAATATTGCACCTAGAGCGGGACTCGAACCCACATCTCTTTGCATTCCGGGCCAGTGTGCTAACCATTACACCACCTAGGCTCCCTGATATCAACACACTCCCCACGCCTACCTGTCTATGTGGTTACTTGCCTATTTTGCTGTAGTTTTATTGGTTACTTTAATAAAAAGTAAGTTTTGGAGTAAGCCACCATTTCTTTCCACCCCAAGCGTGTTCGTTTATGCAACCCGAGATTGGCGGGTCTGCGCATGCACAACAAAAATGGTTCGAATGATCCGAGTCATTCAATCGATTATGTATGACTGTGAGGTATGCAGGTATTGCAGGTATTGCAATACCTCAGGGAGTTTGATGCCCCTGCCCTGCAGAGTTGTAAACCACTGCCTTGTGGTACAGGTTCTTGACAGAACCGAAGGCTAAGGGAGCAAACCCGAAACAGAAAACCATGTCACTGTGGCGGTTGATGTATGGAACTCCCAACATCTCCCGACCAGCCACTGCAGGGACACATAGTTTTGCGCCTGTCTGGACATGTTCTTGCTGGTGTGAAACCTCTATTTGCTCCCCGAGAGAGTGCCCCTGGTAACATGCACAAGCCAGCAGCACTTCAACACTTTTGCAGGCAGATTTCATGAAATCAAGGATACCATCAAGAGAAACCTGAAGCTGAGAGACATTAAGACCGACTCATGGACATCACTCTCACAGCAGAGAGCTAAATGGAGAGCGGCAGTCACGTAATGAAAGCAGTCTTTGTTGCATCGCGACCGACAGCATGATGATGATGATGACTGTGAACATGTTGATCACTTTGGATGGCCCCTTAGACGTCCGGTAGTCCCTATCCGCCCACTAAGTGTCAATTGTACCCATATTGAAAAAAACAACCAACTGCATCCAATCCAATATTGTCAGGACATAGGAAGTGTTCAGGCGCAAAACCACATAACCACCAATCCAAAAATGTAGTTTAAATCAAGGATTTTTCAATAAAATTATTTTAATTCTCACTAAGTCCACTTTTGATAAGATCACATGGTTATGGTAAGGTACACACAAAAGTAGGAATATAAACAAATTTATTTTTGTAGGTTTTATTCCAATGTTTATCTTCATTTCTAGATCGGCGTTTACATCGTTTTGCATTTGTACTCTTTAGCATGTTTCCTGTAATTGGAACCAGACGGGATGGCCGAGCGTCCGTCTCCCGTGTTGGTAGATGGGGTCGTGGGTTTGAACCCTTGTCTAGTCAAACAAATGACTTAGAAATTGATACTTGTCGCTTCCTGGCCAGGTGCTCAGCATTATTAGGATTGGGCAAGGACTGGTTGGCTCAGTGTCAGGATAATGTGACTGAGTGGGATATCAGGTCATGGTGCTGGTGGCATGGTCTCCCTATTGGGCAGCACTATAAACTCGCCATGAGTGTGCACTGTCACAAGTCGGTACCCGTCCTGATATGACCTCCTATGTTGCTAGGAAGTAAAACAACAGCAAACCAAACCAAATTCTGCAATTGGTGGGAAAGCAAACTGAAGACAAAAACACTTCTGACATTGACACATTTTTCTCAATCGGCAGCGGTACGCCGATCACACTGATTGCTCACAACCTATATATATTTATAGATATATATATATATATATACATATATATATATATAGCATTTAGTTCTTCCAGTTCAAATCAATGGGGCTACAAGTTGGTACCGACTTGTGACAATGCACACTCATAGCGTCTTTATAGTGGTGTCCCACTGGGAAACCAGACCCCCAGCACCATGACATCATATCCCACTCAGTCACATTCACCTGAAACTGAGCCAACAAATCCTTGACCTATCCCAATAATGCTGATTGCCTGGCTAGAAAGTGACACGTATACATGTTTCAGTTATTGGTTTGACTCTACCCGGGTTCGAACCCATGGGTTAGAATCCCACGATCTACCAAAATGGGTGAGGGATGCTCACCTGATTCCGCCATCCCGTCTGGTCGGGATACAAGTCGATTTGCATGGCGACACGCCATGCTGTATGGCAAGTAGAACCCCGGACATTGGAGTAGTTGTGTGTTGTACCCGAGTCACACTACTGCTTGCGACCACTTTGCAACAACAAAAAAGGGTCGTCGCAAAGACGTTCCAAGTGGTCACAAATTGGCCGCAAAGTGATTCTCTGTGATCACCGACCTGCTTGCAACCATTATCGTCGCAATACGGTTGCAGCTACTGCACTAAAAACCTCCTTGCGATCAAAATGGTCGCTCAGAGGTCAACGACCATTGCTATGGTAGCGATGATGTCACAAGGAGGTAGTTTTGTTTTGGGTCTAAAGTGGTCGCAAAGTGTTCACAAGCTGTCGTGTGACTGGGGCTTGAATGACTCAATCTTTTACACAAAACCTTCTGCTAGCTAGTATTTCTTCCATATTTATGTGTATTATATATATGTATTGCATAAGCAACTATATCCGTATAATTATCCATAAGCCAATTAACTATGAACTGGCTTCACACTTGACCCACTCCATCAATTTTCTGCTGGTTCGCTCTTCCATAGAGCTTCACCAGTCATCTACTGGTCAGATTTATTCCCTCGACTTGGTGGCGCCCCCTAGCGCCCCCGTGTAGCTATCGGCTACCTCACGCCTGTACCCGTCTTGCCAAATATTTAATATATATATATATATATATATACAACCGGAAATGTGCCACCACTTGCAGGTTCATGCAGGCGCAGATATCTCAGCCTAGTTTCCCTTTGGTTGTTGCTGCAGTCTGTTACCGTGCCCCTCGGTAGGTGCAGTCCAATATAGGTAGACGTGACCGTGAGTTGTGTAGGTAGACAATTGTTCAGCTTGTCAATATGTAGCTAGTTTCCTAAGATAACAGGCATGGCACGACCACAGCCAGTCTGTTAAAGTAAAAACCATCACAGTACCTCATGCAGTCTGTTAAAGTAACAGGAATGGTAGTACCCTTATCACCATATTATTTGTTAAGGTAATAGGCATAGTAGTACTATAACTATTTTGCTAAACTACCATGAATGGTAGTATCACACCTAGTATGGTAAAGTAACAGATATGATAGTACCACAAGCAGTCTGTTAAAGTAACTGACATGGTAGTACTAAAACCAGTCTGGTAAAGTAACAAACATGATAGTACCACAACCAGTCTGTAAAGTAACAGGCACGGTAGAACCACAACCAGTATGTTAAAACAACATGCATGGTAGTATGAGAACCAGTCTGTTAAAGTAACAGTCATAACACTCCTAGAACCAATCTGTTAAAGCAACATGCACTGCAGTACCACAACCAATCTGTTCAAGTAACATGCATGGTAGTATCGCAACCAGCCTGTTAAAGTAGTAGACATGGTACTACCGAAACCAGTCTGTTAAAGTAACAAGCATGATCGTACCACAACCAGTTTGTTAAAGTAACAGTCATGGCACTCTTCGAACCAATCTGTTAAAGAAACATGCATAATAGTACCATAACCAGCCGCTTAAAGTAACAGTCATGGTAGAACCATAACCAGTATGTTAAACTAACAGGCACTGTAGAATCACAACCAGACTCTTAAGGTAACAGACATGGTACTACCGAAACCAGTCTGTTAAAGTAACAAGCATGATCGTACCACAACCAGTTTGTTAAAGTAACAGTCATGGCACTCTTCGAACCAATCTGTTAAAGAAGCATGCATAGTAGTACCATAACCAGCCTGTTAAAGTAACAGTCATGGTAGAACCATAACCAGTATGTTAAACTAACAGGCACTGTAGAATCACAACCAGACTCTTAAAGTAACAGACATGGTAGTACCGAAACCAGTCTGTTATAGTAACATGCATGATATAACCACGATCAGTTTGTTAAAGTAACAGTCATGGCACTCCCGAAACCAGTCTGTTAAAGTAACAAGCATGATATTACCACAACCAGTTTGTTATAGTAACAGCCATGGCACTCTTCGAACCAATCTGTTAAAGAAACATGCATAGTAGTACCATAACCAGCCTGTTAAAGTAACATTCATGGTGGAACCACAACCAGTATGTTAAAGTAACAGGCAGAGTAGAACCACAACCAGACTCTTAAAGTAACAGCCATGGTAGTACTAAAACCAGTATGTTATAGTAACAGGCATGGTCGAACCACAACCAGCCTGTTAAAGTAACAGGGATGATAGTGCCACAACCAGTCTGTTAAAGTAACGGACATGGTACTACCGAAACCAGTCTGTTATAGTAACAGGCATGGTCTAACCACAACCAGTCTGTTATAGTAACAGTCATGATAGTGCCACAACCAGCGAATAATGTCTTTTATCCGCGCCAGATCACTGGTCTTCCGGCGGTTCAGTACAATTTGTTCGTACATAAATGACAATATCAGTTGCAATAATAACCACATGAAATGGTAAATAAATATGATGATATTTTTAAAGGCACTGGTACCATGAAATCAAATGCTAAAATGCATGTTGATAATACCATACAACCTGTAATAGACCCACCAATGCGCATTCCGCATGCCATGAAAGATGATGTTCATAAAAAATTGGATAAAATGTTAAAGTTACGGGTGATTGTGGAGCAATCTGAACCAACTTGATGGGTTAACTCGATAACAATAGTCCGAAAACCGCGAAAAATTAGGATTTGCTTAGACCACCACTAAGTTAAATAAAGCAATTTTGAGAGCCCCATATCCAACAAGAACCATCGAAGAGGTAGTTGCCAAAACACATGGAGCCAAATATTTGTCTGTACTAGATGCAAATAGTGGATATTGGCAAATCGATCCTCAACGCTCTAAACTGTGCACATTCAATACACCCTAGAGTCGATACAGCTACACCAGGCTGCCATTCGGCATCAAAACAGCTGGAGACATTTTTATATACAAAATGAATGAAATTCTAAAAGACCTACCAGGGGTCAATGTCATCCCAGATGACATTTTAGTGTATGGAAATACAGTAGAAGAACACAACTAAACTCTGTTATTTGTGCTAGACAGAGCTAGAAAGGTAGATCTAAGACTGAATCCAAATAAATCCATAATATGTGCAATGCAAGTCAACTATGTAGGTCACATCCTAAGAGAAACTGGCCTTAAACCAAACAAACAACAAGTCAAAGCAATAATTAACATGCCAACACTGAATGATAAGCCAGAAATTCAACGATTCTTGGGGATGATGGGATACCTAAGTAAATTTATTCCAAACATGGCGGAAATTGCAAAGCTGCTACAACTTTTGCTTAACAAAGACACAACATGGCACAGGGAAGAGACGCAGAAAAAAGCATTTGGCGAATTAAAAGCACTATTGACAGACGCACCGGTTCTAGCGATTTATATATATATATAATGAGACTGTCTCAAAAGGTGCTAAGCAATATGGGAAAAAAGTTTGTCAATTGTGCCGATCAGCATACTATCCGCTTATGCATTTCCTCAGGATAAACTGGTTTGTTTTGTACATGGTGTTTCATAATCCCAATAGAATACATATCGATTTGAAGCAAATGTCCTTGTGTTTTCAGTGTAACCGTTTCTGTGTGGTTTTGTGTCAATCGTTACAATGGACAAAAAAAAAGAAGAGTTATCACCTTTTGAGATAGGCGCATATAAGTGAATACCATCTGAAATGATGATGGGCCGATTCCACCCTTACTGCTAGTTTGATATTCATCATCCATACACATATTCCCACTAAAATAAAAAATTAAAAAATTAAATAACTGCTCCCTTTTCACGGCTCATTCCTATTCACAACAGTACATAGAGATAGTCCTTAAAAGAGCCATCGCTCAAAATCCTGAAGTGGTGGTTTCTATGCATTCGCGAATGCCCATCAGTTCCATTCAACAAACCTGCAGTATTATGAACTAGACTCATTACTCACACATTTCTGTACAGAACCAACCAAATGGCTCTTGCAAATATTGACAGAATCGCGGCTTCCCCAAAGGCAGAGCATTTCTGAGCAAATTGTTGTCAATATTGCAAGCTGTTAGTTTAATAACAAGACCATTGCAGTTAAATGCAAATTGCCTTTTAAGCAGTCAAGTTACATTAACCCAAACCAAGTGAGGTGGCCTTTTAATTGATAGCTCTAATGAATTCGGTGAGAGCACATGGGTTTGGGTGACACAATGATTGAGAATAGCCACCAAAAGATATTAGCGCCGACAGAATAAGGTCAGAATAGGCAGAATAAGGTCAGAATAGGCCCAACCTGTAGAGCGCATGCCTCCCGCACAGAAGGTCGGCAGTTCAATTCCCGGTCGAGTCAAACCACTGACTTACAAGATTGACACTTATTGATTCCTAGCCAGGCGCTTGACACTATTAGGATAGGACAAGGACTGGTTTGCTTGGTGGCAGGATAATGCAACTGAGTGGGATATCAGGTCATGGTTCTAGCAGCCTAGTCTCCCAGTGGGGCAGCGCGATGAAGCCCCCTTGAGTGTGCACTGTGACAAGGCGGTGCCCCTCTTTATATGGCCTTAGATGTTGCCAGGATGTAAAACTCCAACAACCAAGCCAACTATCCTGTAAATATAAGTATAAGAAGATGTGCAATGGTTTGTAATCAGTTTGTTGACTAGTATTAGTTGTTTAGCTTAAAGCTGCATAGTCCGATGAAAACATAACTTTTTCAAAACCAAAACAATTATGCAGATTTGATTCTACATACTTAGATGCTGGTGCACTTATTAAACATTTGTCGTCACATATAAGGGGATACTGAGTCAATTAATAGAACCTGTTACTGCAGAAGCCTATGGTGTTAGAGTTTTGGCAAGCTTGCCAAAATTAATTTAGCATGTTTCCATTTCAAATATCTCAAAAGTTAGCGGTTTAAAATAAAAGTTACTTCAAACTAAAGTAAGATAGATTATAATGAACGACCTAATATGTTTATCTCAGAAAATGAGAGAAACTCAAAAGCATCGGACCATGCAACTTTAAGACGGTCTTTCACGCAACCTTGTACTGCAACATGTATTTCCAGCGAATTGCAGTGATAGTGGGGTTGGGGAGGGTGTGGGGGGGATGGGGCAGGGTGGGGCCTTGGAAGGTCATGGGGGATTTGTTTCCTAGAGTGACAGTCCAGCCCACATTTCTGACATTCCACAGACGGGAACCCTAGTCATTGGGGCACCTAGGTTACCTGATACTCCCACCCTCCTACCCACCGAAACACACACTATACCCCACCCTAGCCCTTCGGGCACCTAGGTTACCTGATGCCCCCAACCTCTTACGCACACGCACACTATCCCCCACTTCTACATGTTGCCTGCTCTCTTTCACCTGGTAACGTGAGTGCAAGTCAGACAAAATGCAAGCAAGACCCCAATAAACATTGGCCACACACGTGTCTTGATAATAAGTCATTCGCTATTAATGGTTATATACAAAGCCATGTAAACGCCAATCCAGAAATGTAGATTAAATAACTCATACTCATCCACTTCTGATTTTGTTAGGCTTATAGCCTGTATCAGGTCGATGCATGTCAAAATTTGATTTACTAGGATTAAATGCATCGAGTACCGGATGTTTGCAATATTGCAGCCCCCTCCAATGCTTATCCAGTGTGCCTTTGAAGGCGTTGACGGAAGGCGCTTCTATGACATGTTCAGGCAATGCGTTCCAGGCATTTACTATCCTGTTACTGAAGAATAGCTGTCTGACAGGTTTTATTGCTCTTTCCTTCTTCAGCTTGTATCGATGACCTCTAGTTTTACAGTTGGCCAGCTTCAGGTATCTAGCATCAACCGCATATCTTCCAGTGACGTGTTTGAATGCTTCTATTATGTCTCCCCTGGCCCTTCGGTAGTATAAGCTGGGTAGGTTGAGAATCCTGAGACGTTCTTCGTATGGTAGTTCTCTTATGGTTGGTGATAACTTTGTAGCACGTCTCTGTAGATAACAGATTTGTACATGCAAATAATTGTAATTCTCACTAATTCCACTTGTAATATGATCACATGGTTATCAAGTAATGAACCAACATGTAGGAATATACAAATACAAACTTGTTGAAGGTTCGATTCCAATGTTTATCTCCATTTTCTTATCGGGGTTTAAGTGGTTTTGCATGAGACCTCTTCATATTGTTGCGATACACAAGTTTTATTTTGATGAAGGATCCTCCATCTCAGTGTGAGTAGGGAATTTCCAGTGTAGATTAAAGCTGCATAGTCTGATGAAATATCAAATTTTCAAAACCAAACCAATTATCTAAATTTGATTTGTTTCTGCGTAGAAGGCAATACTGAGTCAATTTAACAGAATCTGTTACTGCAGAAGTCTATGCTGTCAGAGTTTTGGCAAGCGTGCCAAAACTAATTGTCCATGTTTGCACTCAAAATATCTCAAAATTTTACCACTTAAAATACAAGTAACTTTGAACTAATGTAAAGTAGATACTACTGATCGATCTAATATATTTACCTCAGAAAAAGTACAGAAATTTAAAACTATCGGACTATGCAACTTTAACAGTGCATCATATTTCGGCGAGGCGTCCTCACCTACAGCTAGTTAGAGATGGTGTCTTTTGTTATTGAGGGTGCAGTTGAATCATTTCAATTCCATCCATGACTTGTTATCAAATTTTCTAAAAAAATATATCAATTTTCCATTCATAATTTGCTGAATTGTTGTTCTCTGTGGCTGAGTGGTTAGAGTGTCTGACTTTTTTCTGGTCAGACTCCTAATCTGAAGGTTGGTGGTTCGATTCCCCATGCCCCCACCTCTGCCAATTTGGATTTCCACTGCTGTGGATAACTTACAGCATCATCAAAGGCCCGTTGCTCTCATACCATGTCTATGTGGTGTGGGAGGTTCAAAATCCCTTGGGTCGGTAAAAGTGTAGGCTTGGGCTTTCTATCACCAAACAGTCTAATGGTGAAAACAAGTATGTTCAGACTTATCCATGATAGGCAGTATAAATCTTCAACAACAACAAAATATTGTTTTAGAATCTGTTACTGTTGAATATTATTGTATCAGAGTGTTGGCAAGCACCCCAACATTAATGTAGCATGTTTTCATTTCAAATATCAAAATCAAGTCAACTTCACTCTCAGTCATTGCTGACCTGAGCACAGATGACATTGTTTGTTGTTCTTTTACATCCTAGCAACATCTAAGGCCATATCATGACGGGTACCGACTTGTGACAGTGTGCACTCATGGTGACTTTATAGTACTGTCCCACTGGAAGACCAGGCTACCATGACTTGATATCCCACTCAGTCACATTATCCTGATGCTGAGCCAACCGGTCCATGCACTATCCCAATAATGCCGAGCACCTGGCTAGAAAGCGACAAGTATCAATTCTTAAGTCATTGGTTTGACTCGACCAGGGTCCGAACCAACACACCCATGGGTTCGGATTCCCCGATCTCCCAAAACATGAGACGGACGCTCAACTCATTCCGCCATCCCGTCTGGTCGACACACACACATAACGAGACTAGGAGGACTGGGAGTAAACATCACTAGAGAAAAGGTGTGACCTGGTCAGCTATGCCACTGACAGTGGTTGTATAATGGTGTTGGATTCCTGGAGGTAAGGATTGGTAGTGTGAGTGGGCTGGGATTGGCTGGTTTGATTGGGATGAGCTTAGTGGGTGTGTCTGTAGTGGGTAGCTGTGATTGGGTGGCTCCTGGGGTGGATTTGGTTGTGTGTGTACCTCAACAAAGACCAGCTAATGACCAGCTAATGAGTATCTATGCGTTCAATCCACCACCGGATGGGCTGGTGTAATAGGTAGATCGAAGGCTTCCGGTGCGGAAAGTCGAGAGTTCGAAACCTGGCCGAGTCATACCAATGATTTAAGAAAATTGATACGTGTTACTACCTAGCCTGGTGTTTTAGGATATGCATAGGACTGGTTATATGAGTATTAGGATAATGTGACTGAGTGGGAAATTGGATCCTGGTGCCTGCACCCTGGTCTCCCATTGGGGCAGCACTGTAAGGTACCTAAGTCGGTACCCATCCTGTTGTGTCGTTAGAGGTTGCAGGGGTGTAAAACCACAACAAACAAGCAAACAACCAAGACCCTCACCCATCCCAATCCCCACGCCAACATACTGCATTGTATATAACCCAATATTGGCAGGTTACCATAGCAACATATTGACACGCATTGCACACGGGTATCATTGTAAACGTCTGCTGGGGTAGTTGTTGGTGGTGAAATGTCTTCATGGGTCTTACCAACGATTCTGAAATAAAGTGGTTACCGAAATGTTACTCTATAATTCACCCTATTCATGCGTGACCTGATTTGGCATCAGAACGAGGCTGAGTACGCGTCGGGTATTGGAAATTGCCATAAGACACTGCTGTGTGTTTATGAACTACTACAGAAATTAAAGAAGTAAAGTTTGAATATATTCACTTTTCAAACTATCATAATCATTTTTGCTTACCTTTTTTCTATTTATTGGTCAATTCTCATGAAGATTGAGTGATGATCAGATGCATTTCAGTAGGCAATGTCAACAAAGTCGCTCACCCTGGTTGCCAATCTTTTCTTAAATTCAAAATTGCATAACTTTCTTAATATATATATATTTAAAAAATATATTTTAAGCCTTTTAAAGCTTTTATTAATTTGTAGTTACTAAGACCAGTGGTTTAACTGTGTTGCACACATAACTATGCTGCCAGTGCTGCATTACATGATACCACTATAACTATGCAGACTTGAAGTCGACAGTCACATTGTAGTTAAAGAAGGGGAAAATCACCATGCAAAGATCACCCAATCTTCATGAAAGTTGGCCAATAGATAGAAAACAGGTATACAAAGATGAATATGGTAGTTTAAAAAATGAATACCCTCAAATTTGAGTGATTTCAAAAGGTATTGGTTGATGAAAAAGTATTCACATTACTTTTCATACAGCGGTGCCTCGCAGACGCATACGTGGCCTCGGTCTGGTTTCAACATGGCTGCGGCGTGAATAGTGTGAATAAAAGAAGGACTTTATTAAATTGTTGGTGAATGTTACGAATAGGTAATGTTTGATATGTGTTTGAGGTGAAGGTCACATAGATAACGGGATGGCATTCATCCAATCCAAGACTTACTGGAACACCCATATGTTCGTTGGTTGTTGGAGTTTTACGACCTGGCAACATCTAAGGTCATACCAGGACGAGTTCCGACTTGTGATAGCGTGCACTCGTGGTAACTTTATAGTGCTGCCCCACTGGGTGATCAGACTGACACTACCATGCCCTGATATCCCACTCAGTTGCATTATCCTGACACCAAACCAACCAGTCCTTGCCCTACCCTAATAATGCCAAGCACCAGGCTAGGATGCAACAAGTTTCAATTTTGTAAGTTATTCGTTTGACTCGATTGGGAATTGAACTCCGGACCATCCGCATGGGAGGCCTGCACTCTACCGATTCGGACACCGCGTCCGGTCACCACCTTAGGTTGCTTATTGGTGTTTTACATACCAACAACATCTAAGGTCATATCAGGATGTGGACCGACATGTGACAGTGCACACTCATGCACACCAATATCTTAAAATAGCCATAACTTCCTTACTATTGACGCTATGGTGGTAATTAAGGTGTCTACTCCCAGGTTTTAGGGGTCAAAGAGCACACAGACAACAGTCAAATTACCATTGAACAATCTCATCCAACATGTCAACCAGGTGCGGTGGCCTAATAGGTAGAGTGCGGGCCTCCCGTATGGAATGTCAGGAGTTTGGTTCCCAGTAGAGTCAAACCAAATTAACATTGGTACTTGTCACTTCCTAGCCTGGCACTTGGCATTAATAGGATAGGCCAAGGACTGGTTAGCTCAGTGTCAGGATAATGTGACTGAGTTGGATATCGGGTCATGGTGCCAGAGTCCTGATTTCCCAGTGGAGCAGCACCATAAAGTGGCCATGAGTGCACACTGTCACAAGTTGGTACACGTCCTGATATGACCTTAGATGTTGCTAGGACGTAAAACAACAACAAACAAACAAATCCAACATGTCTACAGCGATAGTGTCAGCAGAAGCATTCTTTTTTAATCTGGGAACTTTCTTGTAGGATGAGGAAAATCCCATGTCACGCATAGAATCTACATTGAACCTTGATGTGTCTGTATGGTATGACCTATCTGTAATGGCACAAGGACAGCCCATGGCCAGACTGCCTGGCCAATTCCAGATGCCTTTCTCTGTTTATCCTTCCCCAATAACAGAAAATCAAGCATTGTATGAAGACTACCTGGAAGATATTGCCAGGCAGTATCAAGTTTTGGCATATCTGTAGGTAGGTACTGTCAGTAACAGAGGAACTTCAGTTGTTGTCACTTTTGATAAGTCTAGCAGCAATTCTGATGATTGCCTTTTTCTGGGATTCCTCATCACTCTCCTTAACACCTTTGAAATACTATTGAAGAATTTGAGAGTTTTTTAAATTTCCTGGCCACTGTATCATGAAGGCCTTCTTCTGTTCTCATAGCATTCGGTCAATTTGCTTTTGAGGTATTCGTTGCGTTGTGCTTTGCTCGTTGAATAGACCCCGTCAGTTAAGCTGGAAAGTGCCAACTAGAGTGGTTCCAGATTCTGCAGATAGATGTCACTAGCTTAATTGGCAGGGCTTAATGCATGTAAAGAGAGCAGCGGTGAAACCCAGAAGGAAAATACAATATAGTTGTCTTTTTTTCAAATATATTATAAGGATTTAGAGCTTGATGCCTGTTGCAATATGAATATCTAAAAATGATCAAGCTTTTTAATATTTTTCCAAGCATTTGTTAAGGAGATATAGCATGTCAAATCAGAGGCAGTGAGCAGGTAAGGACCACGACTAGGAATTCAAAACGTCTTGGTTTCTCAAGGCGTATTGAAAAACCAAGACAGTTTACATATATAAACAAATAGGGGTGAGATGTCACAGCCTGAAACAACTTTAATATTGAGGATGGAACCTAACAAAATATATCATTAGAATGGCGGTAAGTAGCTCTTCACAGTTTCCATGAGGATATTGCTCCTGTGAATAGTATATTCATAATATTCAATTAAAACTACATTAAAATAAAGAGACAATCTTATTTTGCCTATAACATTGTGCTGCTTGTATTCTATAAGTAGTCATTTTTACTGGTTAACAAAGACGTTTGCAATTCCAAGTCGTGGCCCCTACCTGGTCAGGGAAACGACCCGACTAGAGTGGTTCCAAATTCTGCCGATATATGTCACTAGCTTAACTGGCGGGGTCTATTGGAACTGCTAATTGACTGGTTGCACATGCTTGATTTCCCTGTAGCATACTGGAGAGTCTAAAGCTCGGATCTGTGGCTGTGTACGTAGGCTATGAGGAAAACAATACAGACAAAGAGAAAGGAAGAGAGTAAAGTGTAAGAGAAGAGAGTCCAGCCCTCTGGTTTGTTGCTTATATAGTTAGATGGGTTCATTGTAGAGTATCACCCCACCTCCTTCCCCCAATGGGAATTGGTCATTCCTGGCCCTACCAACAGGGATCCAACATTCCTGGTCTCCATGGATACCAGTGGTCTGCCCACCACCAGTAGCTGTATGGCCCCATGACCACTTCCAACCTTGACCTTTTGAGTGTGGTGACCCCTACCCCAGCAGAAGGGCTAGGCCATGAGTGCAATCACACCCAGACCTGCCAGCAGCACTATGTCTGTTTACATCCCACTCAGGCGCCACCAACCCATATATATATATATAAATGCACATGGTCACGTTCACCGATCAGTAATAGAACATTTGCATTTCCCCCTTGCCGAATATCGGAATATTTTAAAATACTATGAATAGCCCTGAGGCTGAACAACATGACCCAGAAATCTTAGCAGAACACCACTGCCATAACAGCACCTACATTACAGAGCACAAAGGCATTCATTATCTACATTTTATTAATAATTTCCAGGATATTTGATCGCAGTATATTATAAATAGGCCTAATAGTGATTACCAGCTTGCCTCCTGCTCAATATGGTGAGGACCAATATAGACTATCCCGGAAGGACCAGCACTGACAAAAATGGAACACATAGAAAAAGTAACAGGTGTGTTAATTAGCTAAGCACGCATCTGAGTTGGAAGACTATTGCGTAAATGCTGAAAGGATGCATTTATCTTGATGAAGAAGCAACTTTCCAAAAAGGAAACTGGGTAAAATGATGTTGCCACCTAGTGATAACACTCTACAAAATCACATGCACAAGACATCAACGGTTAGCAAAATATTTGCATTTTATGTGGTTTTTTAAAAATATTTTATTTATGGCATGTTTGTGCTGTCTTGAATGATCAAGCTTGTTTTCAATGCTGGGCAGTTATCGGTCTGTGTTTCTTAAGATTATGGTTTGTGGTTAGTGATCTATGTTAGTTTTTTTTTATTTTCTTGGTAAGAGTTTTTCTCTTTTTATTTTTTCCTACACTTAATTCTAGACTAGCCTACTCTATTTACATATTATAGGCTTGTACGTAATAGGCAGTTGCTCTATGCTTGGATTTGATGTTATCTGGCTGTTTTCTGGCAGGGGGTTAACTCTCATGGGCTGTCCATCTGATGGGCCATGACATATCACATGCCCCCTTGTGGCACAGCTTAAAGGGGGTTTCCTGGTTTTATTTTGCACAGATATTTTTTGTATGTTTTTAGGTCAGGAATTTGTCGTTCCTTTACTGTTTGTGCATTCCATACTTTGGCAGCCATTTCCAGTGGGCTTCTTTCATGAGCTTTGATTTGGCTTCTGGTCTGCCTTCGTAGTGGTGCATTGTTTGCTCTGGTGTTCTTTAGTGGTTGGATTAGATGTTTATTGTCTTGACTATATCCATATGCTAGGGTTTTTAGGTGGATTATTCTTCTGTTTTGTAATAATATTACTTTAGTTATTTTGTGTATGTCATAGGTGGGGTGCAGTTTGTCCACTTTGAGACAGGCCTTTTGGGATCTATTTTGCAGTATTTGCAGTTTTTTCAGTAATTCTTTTTTAGCCCCCATGTAAATTACATCCCCATAGTCGAAGTGGGGGAGCAGTATCTAAATTAGACTCAGTATGCCCTTCTATGTGACAAGTAATGTTTGATAAGGACCAGTATCTAAATTAGACTCAATATGCCCTTCTATGTGACAGTAAATATTTGATAAGGACCAGTATCTAAATTAGACTCAGTATGCCCTTCTATGTGCCATCAAATGCTTCATACATATCAGTATCTAAATTATACTCAGTATGCCCTTCTATGTGGCATCAAATGCTTGATAAATATCAGTATCTAAATTAAACTCAGTATGCGCTTCTATGTGGCAGCAAATGGTTGATAAGTGTCAGTATCTAAATTAGACTCAGTATGCCCTTCTATGGGGCATCAAATGCTTGATAAGTATCAGTATCTAAATTAGACTCAGTATGCGCTTCTATGTGGCATCAAATGGTTGATAAGTGTCAGTATCTAAATTAGACTCAGTATGCCCTTCTATGGGGCATCAAATGCTTGATAAGTATCAGTGTCTAAATTAGACTCAGTATGCGCTTCTATGTGGCAGCAAATAGTTGATTCGTGTCAGTATCTAAATTAGACTCAGTATGCCCTTCTATGCGACAACAAATGTTTGATAAGGACCAGTATCTAGATTAGATATAATCAAATTTAGGTGTGTGTTTTGGTTTTGGAAATTGTATGCTTCATGGGACAATGCAGTTTTAAATGCAACTTGACCTTGAAAGAAAAGAAGCACTACCGAACCCTTTTTTTTTGTAGGTGTCATTTGACACATAATTTAGAAATCATTATACACTTTTAGATTCTGTGTAAACGCGATGGTTAAATAATGAATTGACGGAGCAAACTTCAAATACTTCTCGCCAATGAATACGTCCTTTGCTGTTGACACAGCATGGACACAAGCACCAATCAATCAATCAATCTACAAATCGACAACCTTGTTGCTTCCTAGCTTGGTACTCTGGTTTTGGTTTGGAAAGTCTATGCTGCAGGGACTATGCACCTTTAAATGAAAGTTCAGATTGAAAGAAAAGAAACACTGTCGGACATTTGTTCAACTGTCGGCCATTGTTTGCTCAGGGTTCTCAAACGAGGCATTAACGTACAGTATCTACCCACAGGCAGTGCTCTGTACATCTTAAAAGACCAGACGGGATGGCCGAATGAGTTAGAGCGCCCGTCTCCCGTGCTGGTAGATCGTGGAGTCGTATGTTCGAACCCTGGTTGAGTC
Source organism: Branchipolynoe longqiensis (assembly GCA_030323885.1). Classification (NCBI taxonomy): domain Eukaryota; kingdom Metazoa; phylum Annelida; class Polychaeta; order Phyllodocida; family Polynoidae; genus Branchipolynoe; species Branchipolynoe longqiensis. The sequence goes on from CM059192.1 coordinate 93,822,789, forward strand.
AAACCAATGAGTTAAAAATTGATACTTGTTACTTCCTAGCCAGGCGCTCGGCATCAATAGGATAGGGCAGGGACTGATTGGATTAGTGACAGGATAATATGACTGAGTGGGATATCAGGTCATGGTGCCGGTGGCCTGGTTTCCCAGTGGGACAGCACTATAAAGCCACCATGAGTGCACACTGTCCTAAATCGGTACACATCCTGATATGACCTTAAATGTTGCCAGGACGTAAAACAACAACAAACAAACAATACATCTTAGGAAATACCCACTACTTCTACAGACCACCACAAGAGGGTGGGTGAGGAACCTTTCTTTTTATCACCAAAACGCTGTTTCAAATGGACACCTGTTCATACGGAGTATAGGTTTTTACCAAGCCATATACATCGTTCTATGAAGCGCTTCTTTTGGTCTCATTTTACACACATTTTATAATTTGTTGTATGGTCTTTGATTTTGTGTAAAGGCGATGGTTAAATAATGAATAGACAAACAAAGTTTAAATACCACTCGCTCATGAATATGGCATTTACTGCTGACACTGCATAAAACAATGACGCATAAAACAACAACCAAGCAATCAATCAATGAATCTACCAAGCGAGATATTTGTTGCTTCCTAGCCTGGCGCTCGGCATTAATAGGATAGGGCCAGGACTGGTTAGCTCAGTGTCAGGATAATGTGACTGGGTGGGATATCGGGGCAAGGTGCTGGCAGCCTGGCCTCCCAGTGGGGCAGCACTATCCTGTTCACATGATTACGCACTGCCACAAGTCAGTACACATCTTGATATGACCCTAGATGTTGCTAGAAAGTAAATATCCAACAACCAACCAGCGATATATGTTGTATAAGCCATTATATGAGTGTAATAAGCTGCAATATCCATCTATGCCCCAGACACTAAATTATCTGCTGGTCACCTACTCATTAGGAAATCTATTGGTACCTCATGTTAATCGGCTGCATAATGCATAGTAGGCATAAGGCCCTTAATTACATATAAACCGATCAAATATCAGGTTATCCATAGCGGTTAATCTACAAGAAGACTGGAGAATAGCAAAGAATGCAAGGAATGTTCCAATTCACCTTTCCAAGAGCACACGGATGTAATGTTGCCCTAACTAGTACAATAAATGTTCTTTCATAGAATGATTCCATTGAATACTGATTAAATACATTAGGTCTATCCCCTCCCGTATTAGTTTAGTTAAATAAGTTTGGAATTTCGACAATAAAAGCCTAAATCTCGTCTAAAACATCAGAGCATGCAGAAACACGTCAGATGGGTCGGAGCCCGAGCGCTCGACCTTCCATCATTGCTAGGAGAGTCGCAATTGACATCTCCTAGTGACGCGTTACAGCAGGGAACCCGGCCCCACAAATGGTGGCAAATGCGAGCCTGGTGAGTAGCCCACATTTCAGAATTCGAGCTAATCAGCCCAGCCCGCATTTCCATCAGTCGAGTAGTCTCGCTCACTTCACATATATATACATATATACATATATATATATATATGCTTACATATATAATATATATATATAGGGAGAGATATAGTGATTGTATGTATGCATCACCTCTGACTGACGACATTGTCCTAACCCTTGTCCTGAGTGTATTGTGGCTCGGTCGGGCAGTGGGCGATGGGTGTGCCGGCAAACACATCGGTCCTGATTCCGGTCCCCGTGCGCTGTGAATGAGATGCAATCAGTATGACGGCAGCTTCATTATGTCGTGGAACGGTTCGGCAGTTTCGTCTGACTAATGCTATTCAATACACCCCTATAATTACCCATGGTGCCTGGCCCTGGAGTCCTGAGGTTAAAAGTCAGGGGTTCGGTTCCCCCTGGCTTCGAACCTATATATATATATATTATATATATACCTGCCATAATAGGTGGTGCGCAGGCTCCCCGTGTGGATGGATGGTTGTTGGAGTTTGACGTCCTGACAACATCTTCCCGTGTGGAAGGATGGGAGTTCGAATGGGAGCTGAGTCAAAGCAATGACTTACACATCTGATACTTGTCGCTAACTATCGTGGCGCGCGGCATTATTAACATAGGGAAAGGACTGGTTATTTCAGTATCAAGATAATATGACTGAGTTGGAATTTGGATCATTGGTGCTGGTGGATTGGTCTCCCAGGCGGCAGCACTATAAAGTCGCCATAATAGCACACTGTATATATATATATATATATATATATATATATATGGATAGTGATAAACCCTTTATCACGTGTAATAAACTATGTAGTGGCCTCTCCCCCTTGGGATGGGTGGGGGTGGGTCTGCATCTCGCCCCCTCCCTTCCTTGGGGTGGGGTTCCCCACTCGCGTGGTAGCATTTATATATATATATATATATACATATATATGGTAAGGATGAGAACCATCGCTCCCAAAATAGTAGAAGAACTAAAATGGAAAACACCAGAGCTTCCAATGTGCGCACGGACACATATCCTGGTGCAGGGACCAGCAGGATAGTAGACCGAATTCTACGGAAATACAACACAAACAAATGGGATGATCCACATAATGGCAGGGGTATGTAATCTAAGCGTCAAAACAGGCAGGAGGGAGCTCATCCAACACTTCCAAGAAAAGTAATCCCTCCTCCTTTATATGACGGAGGAGTACCGGCATGCACAAACATCCATCCTACAAATAACTGAAGCACCAGTAATATGTGAATTGGTGGGAATAGACGTAGAAGCCTACACAGGAAATAAGGATCACACCGGCTATCAGGAACTAATAAACAGCTGCATACCGGAAATAAACGGATTCATTCACAGACTAAACAAGGGACTAATGAACATCAGCCTAAGAACTACAAGATATGCGACGTACATTCACAAACTACGGAAAGGAAAACGGACGCATCGCTATATGTATGGCCTGTATGGCCACTACTAAAAAATGTTGCCCACAAAGTGGTAGATAAAATATCAGACTGCATCGTCGCGAACCGGAAGTGAGCCAGATCAGTGCACAAATGGATAAGTACCCATTCTCTTTCTCCCACTTTCTTGCTTTCTTTCTTTCTCTCTTTCTCCTCTTCTTCTCCCCTCTTTCCATTTCATAAAATAGCTAACTATTGGACCTAACTACTTACGCGTTCAATCTGCAGATGCGTGTTACTTTGGAAAGACTAACTACATCATGTGACCATGTATGTTCAACCACCCACCTTAAAACACTAACTATATATCGTGAGATCCTACACATTGCCTATCCAGAGGAGCACAAGTAGATATGATATGGTATACAAATTAAGAAAATGTACTAAAACCGATACCTAACAAAACATAACATAGCAACATGGATCATATATAGGAAAAAATATACGGGTGATACCAAATTATCATGTCAAAATGTCTGTTTTAACAACCATAACGTAAATTGCCACAATAAATCTTTTAATAATTATTCAAAGTCTACCGAATCTCGTTATTTATTATTGCAAAATAATATCAAAATATGTATATACTCAGCGGCCACCTTGCTAATGCTGCACAGGAACAGTAAACCGACCACACACACTGGCGGGGCAAGCACTGACAGCAAATTAAGGTAGGTGACCACATTATGCAGGCTGAGTCATTTTAAATACTAATCTCAATTCCACACTAGAAACCACCTCCAGCACAAACAGTTATTTAGACCTAACTGCCACGCAAATATGGCGGAAGAGATTGATTGTAGACTAGGCAGAGGCATGCATTTTGGCCACTTAACCTGCCAAAGTGCCTACAACAAAATTGACAGCATTAAACTACACTTGGATATATGTAAATTTGATGTGTTAACACTATCAGAAACATGGTTTCATGAGCTGCATAGTGACCAACTACTAGAGATTAGTGGGTACAGGCTTGTGAGAGAGGATAGAAAAACACTGACCAATACACAAATACAAAAAAGAGGTGGAGGTGTTGCAATATACACAAAAAAAACCACTAAACTCTGAACATATACCATTACAAGAAGCAAACAGATCAGACACAAACATTGAATTAGTATGGACACTAATAAAAAATGAGAAACAATCTAACATAGCTGTAGAGAGTCTATATAGACCACCAAATGGATCCAGGGAAGACTTCATCGCACAACTGGAGACATCGCTAGAAAGTGTGTCGAAACTAACAAAGGCTGAGATATTCTTACTAGGGGACTTCAATATAAACTACAAAACAAACAACAAAAACAAACACTCACTCGAGAACTTAATCAAAAGTAGAGGGCTAAAGCAACAAATTAACGAGCTAACAAGACTTGGAGAAAGCAGCTCGATAATATACCTAATAATAACACACTCAAATCATGCCCACATCTCAGGGACAAGAAACTGGGGCATCAGCGATCATGAGTTGATATATGTTACTAGAAAGAAAATAAACTCCAAAAACAAAATTACTCCCCATATGGGTAGATCATACACAAACTACAAGAAAGAGGCACTAGAAGCTCATCTGAAAGAAAAAATTAAATTGTCACTTCAAACTACCATAGGTGTAAATGACCAATGGGACAACATCATTAGGGAAGTCAGAAAGCATCTCGACACCACCTGCCCAATAAAAAAACTTAAAATAAAAAACAACCAAGACCCATGAGTAACCCCAGAATTAATCAATCTAATTATGGACAATTATAAAACAGGCAGATTAGCTAAATCAAGCGGGACACTACTAGACATAGAAAACTACCATAAAGCAAGAAATTGAAGCCAGAAATCAGTGGGAAAAGCCAAAAAATGGTACATTGTCAAACAGGACCAACAATGGGGGAAAACCTCACATAAATTCTGGAACAACGTGAAAATACTAATACCAACCAATAAAAATAAAGAATCGATTACCCTATACAACAACGAGGGAATGGGAATCAACAACAGTGATGCTGCTAATATAATTAACAAGCATTTCTCTACCATAGGCAATAAACTATCCAATCAGTTCAACTCAAACTGGACCACAAAAGCACAACAATTAAACACAGACATTGGAGATTGCACAACCACAATAAAAGAGATAAGTGAACTCATGAAATCAATTGATTGCAACAAGCCCTCGGGCATGGTAAGTACCTCAAGTATAGTATTGAAAGATGCATTCGGATGCATCCCAGATGTTATATGTGACCTATACAACAAATCATTCACAGAAGGTACTTTTGTGGACTCATGGAAACTAGCCAAGGAAACACTGCTCCACAAAGGAGGGGATAAACAGGTACTGACAACTACAGACCGATCTCTATATTCCCACTGCCTTGTAAACTGCTGGACAAAATAATGCATAGACATATTATGAACCACCTAAATGAACACAAAATATTAAACAGTAAACAGGGCGGTTTTAGACAAAACCACTCGACAATAAAAACAATTGCTAACTTAATAACTGACATTGCAAACAGCATCAATAAAAAGAACCTAGTGGGGGCACCATTCATAGACTTCAGCAAAGCTTTTGGCACGGTAGACCCCCCCCCCCATCCTAAGGAGTAATCTAACCCAAATGGGAATAATGGAAGTAACAGGAAAATGGCTAGCAAGCTATCTAGAAAATCTAAAGCAATGCACTGCGGTAAATGGATCCATATCCAATGAGGAAAAAATAACTTGTGGAGTTCCCCAAGGGTCAGTCCTGGGGCCACTTCTCTTCCTCATATATATTAATGATCTTAACAATTGGCTAGAAATTGAAAACATCCAACAATATGCAGATGATATGGTGGTGCAACACAACCGAAGAAATAGAAACAAAACTAAATCTAACACTAATAAAGCTAACCGAGTGGTACCAACTAAACAGGATAACCATAAGCAAAAGCAAATCGAAAATAGTACTATTTGGTACCAGGCTAATGAGTAATGAAAAAATAAAGCGTCTTCTGGGAAACACCAAACTAGAACAGGTAGACAACTATAGATACCTGGGAGTGGATCTAGACAGACACCTAAATTATGACCTCTGCATAACAAATACTTTCAACAACGTAAATGACAAAATATGGCTCCTAGCAAAACTGAGATACTACATGACTGAAAACATGGCATGGGATTCGCCCTGAAATAAAAAATCGCTAAGCATACAACGCAACAATCCCATCTAGCCGCAGTCCTGAAGGGTCCGGCTGTGTTCTACTTCTAGCACACTGGTGCACTATCTAAGGACAGGGCGTGGGTGAAACGATCCTGTAACAAACCACAAAAGGGACGGGATCCTCTCTTGCAGGCCTGTATGTCATCCGGCTCGCTGTAGATGGTAGGCTAAGGTATCATACTCATATTAGGAAAAATACAAAAAAACTAATATATAAACTACCAACACCCAAAGCTCCAAACGGTTGGCCCGAGCAAGACCAGGTATATACACTCTTGAGTGCGGGAGCAGACCAAAACAGAATCACAGCTGCCCAGCATTGAAAACAAGCACCCTCACAGGAGCTTATAGGCTATGGACAGAATAAATAACTTGTCACCACAAAATATATATAGATATATATCAGAGGGCCAGCTCTCCCCATTTCGCGGGAGATCTCCGAACACGATAGCAAATTAACTCCAAATCTCCCAATTTCCGGCAAAGAATCATTATTGCTTGTTTTTGTAATTTATTTTGTTGTTATGCATATTTTGTATGTCAAAATGCCTCAGCATACACCATTTTGAATCACTTTATTCAAACAATTTCAAGAGGAGACCCCCTGGATCCTCACTGTTGGGGCAATAACCCCAGCTCCCGCACCCTCGACCCTTTGACCCCAATACGTCTTCCTATTGACAATTTGTGTATTAGGGAGATCTCCCTATTCATATTCTTATCTACTTGGCACCTCCGATACACGGAATATAAAATATTATATGAATATAAAGTATGGGGAGTTCTGAGATATATATGATGGTAGTGCCCACATCCAATCTCACTACATCCTTCCTCTACTTAATGTCACTGTCAGCAATTTAAAAATAATTTAGGGAAGATGTCAGAATACATACTTCTCAATGCACTTCCTGTATGTTGTCTTCCTTGAACTATAGGCATAATATATCACTGTGTACATGCTGATTGCTATGCTAGGTAGCAACAAGTATCAATTTTGTAGATCATTGGTCATAAAACCCTAGCACACAAACAAGTGAATGGGACAGTTCACACTCATCCCGACCTCATAGTGTTGCCCGACTGGGAGACCAGGCGGCAGATACGATGATCCAATTTCCCACCCGTCATATTATCTTGATACTGATGTAATATGTCAGGACTCGGCTGTCTGAACCCCAAAAATTACTATGACCCACAGCTGTATTCTGACAACTGTCTGTCAGTCCCCACCTCTAATTACTCTCACCAACTCATAAGGAAGAAAGGAAGACAAGTCGCACAAGATTAAACAGTGAAGAGGTTGTGCTTTATTGGTATCAACTCCTAGTCACCTACTAGTGACCTATCACCCTCACTCCTTACCAGTTGCCCACATAGCTCCTCATGACTCTTGCTGGTGTATATAAGAATCAGCGCCTACAGTCCACTGAAAAGGAGGCCAATGGTTGTTGCACACAGCTCAGTGTCTTTGGAATAGATGTTGCTAGTTTGAGTGTATAAAGTGGAGTCCTCTCCAAGAGTGCTTCTCCAAGAATGCTTCATGTGGGTATGTGTGTCAGGTATAAGGAATGCAATCAGACACCCTTTACAGCCTGGGTGGGCGATGCCCTAATAGGGGGCAGCTGTCACTCAACCCCGACTGCAGGTGGTGTCCCTAATATATGCAGAAGGGCTGGGTGCTTGTCCAGCGGTCCTATGGTAACAAGTAGTCATCAACAGTTACAACAAACATATATCAAAGCTTCTCTCCTTCAATTACACTCTTTCTGGTGCAAGAAGGGAACATTTCAATAATTATTAAATGTCTCTTAAGTATGAACATCACATCACAATCTCGGTCGCTATGTGTTATCATATTTCCTTCTACATAGGTCCTTATGTCAGAAAGTGAGTGGGCCACCCATCGTTTCTCTGTTACATAATCATGATCCCCACTCCCTCGCTCGAGATTAATGATGATCTTTGCGAATATATGAATCCGAACCGAAAAGCCATATATTTGTACACATAGTTAACCAATGCTCGTAATTATGTGACTGACTCCATGATCACCTAGAATTGTGTGTCGTCGCTAGGCTCTGCGCATGCGTAAATTCGTAAATTCAGATAGCATTATATTATAATAATGATAGTGTAGTAGTTTGCACTGACCTCTGAGGCAAGGAGCCCTGTAGACAGGTAGGTGTGGGTAGTGCGGTGGCATCAGTGGGTAGTGTGGTGGGTGTGGGTGGGGCTTCTCTGCAAGCCTTGCTACTTACGACCAGCCTGAGTTATACCCCTGTCACACTACGACGTAACGAGCCAACGTGAGCCTAACGTGATGATTTTTCGTCATTACGTTGCCGTACGTTGGGTTACGTTATGATGACGTCATAATGACGTTAGAGTGACGTCGAGCTACGTCATGTTACGTCGTGTTACGTCGGCACGCGTCGAGGTTTTGAACCTGTTCAAAACTTTCGACGTATCTCAACGTGAAGCCGTTACGTCGGGATGACGTGACAATGACGTTAGGTAGACGTTCCGCGATCGTTATAGCAGCGTAAATGACGTTAGAGTCACGTTATGTCACATCAGACTGACGGCCCGGGTGGGAGCAACGTGTGGGCAGCGTTTTGCACGTTACGGTCACGTTACGGTCACGTTACGGTCATGTTACGGTCACGTTACGGTCACGTTACGGTCACATTACGGTCACGTTACGGTCAAGTTATGGTCACGTTACGGTCACGTTACGGTCACGTTACGGTCGTGTTACGGTCACGTTACGTCCACGTCGCACCCGTTACGGCGACGTTACGCTCACGTTACACTAACGCCCGGTCACATCGCCAATTACCCCTCCCCTCTAACGTTGTCACGTTACAGCTAACGTCACGACGTACACCGATGTTACTTTCACGTTACGCTCACGTCAACTACGCGGCATTCACGTCCACAATCTGCATATTACGCCGATAACTTCGACGTGATATCATTATTTTCACGTTCTGCCTACGCTGACGTAGTCACGTCGTAGTGTGACAGGGCCATTAGATCTTTATTTTTGTTCCCTTCAAGTTGGTTGGTTGTTGGTGCTTGGAGTTTCACGCCCTGGCAACATCTAAGGTCATATCAGGATGGGTACTAACTTGTGACAGTGCACACTGATGGCAACTTTATAGTGCTGCCCCACTGAGAAATCAGGCCACTAGCACCAGGATCCGATATCCCAATAAGTCACATTATCCTGACACTGGCCTAGCCAGTCAGTGCCATATCTTATTATTATAATGCCGAGTGCCAAGGTAAGAAGTTACAAGTATCGATTATGTAAGTCATTGGTTTGGCTTGATCGGCGATCAAACTTCCGATCTTCCACATGGGGGCTCTGATCTCTACCGATTCAGCCACCACGTCCGGGGCCCAGCCTGGGTTAAGGCCCTGTCACACTTCCCCAGATTGAGGAAACGGATTGAAACTGAACAAAATCCATTGATACCCGTCAAAGTCTGGTTTGTGTCCATTGCATAGCCATTGATATCCATTGATATACGTTGATATCCAGCCCGATCCGCTACAAGTTTTGAGCATGCACAAAACTTGGAATGGATTGCGCCGGACTGACGTATGCGGTTATTATCTGTTACCATCCATTCCCTGTCCGTTCCCATCTGTTACCCATCCGTTCATGTCTGTTACCATCCGTTACCATCTGTTACCATCCCTTACCATCCATTACCATCTGTTACTGTCTGTTACCATCCATTGCCATCCGTTACCGTCCGTTACCGTCCGTTCCCGTCCATTACATATCCATGCCGTCCTTTATAGTTCTTTTTGTATACTGAATTGTCCATTGATCGTTAGATACATTATCAACCGTTACCATCCATTACCATGTCTTACCCGTCCATTACCATCTGTTACCCGTCCGTTACCATCCGTTACATAATCGATACATTTCACGTCCGAATCACACCGGACTAGAATATGTTTGTCCGGCTCTGTCCGTTTCCTCAATCCGGCGAGCTGTGGCCGGGGCTTTATTTGTCCGTTCAAATTGGTGTTGGCAGGCTAATTACAGCGGGAGGAGATCGGGGTGTTATGGAATCCCGCCAGGTGTAGACTCCATCGGCTACCTTTTAATTGTTATCCCGGTGTTGCAGTTTCCCAGGGACACCAGTTTCCCAGGGACACATCGCTTCTGCACATGCGTCAAAATCGAACAGCATCGTCACTAACCTTATAAATTTAATATAATGTTTTGCTAAACATGTTTTCTATATGTGTACCAAGCGATTTCTTTGTAGGTAGTGTCGTTTTAGAGATATTTCACTTGTTCTGTATTGTCTGTATGAAGACTGCTCACGGCCATTGACAATGCCTTCAGTTTGACGGTATGCGCAGTGCAAAACGTCAGTTTTAGTACAAATTAATAGAAATCCAGAACCCTAACCTTATCAATTTAATATAATCTTTTTGCTAAACATGTTTTCTATATGTGTTCCAAGCGGTTTGTGTCTTAGTGGTGTAATTTGAGAGATATTTGACTTTTTCTGTATGAAGATTTGCTCACGGCCGTGCACAATGCATTTCAATGGAAGTGTCCCTGGCAAACTGGTGTCCCTCGGAATCCGCATCACCGGATTGGGGCCTGTTGATTCGCACCGTCACCATGGAGACCTCGACAGGGAGGCCGAACCAGTGCTGCCACCTGCCGAGACCTTTCCTCGTCACACATTATTTACCGGAAGGGTAATACAAACAAAACAAAAAAAAACCCATAAATTAATGATTCACGATATAGATATGTGTTGCTACCTCACCTGCCTCTCGGCATTACTAGGATACTCGGATAGGACAAGGATTGGTTCGCTCAGTATCAGGATAATGTGAATGAGCGGGAAATTAGGGCATGGTGCCGTCAGACTGCTCTTCATACGTGTCACTACTTACCCTGGCGCTTGGCATTACTAGGATGGCACAAGGAGTGTGTTAGCGGACCAGATGCGATGGCCAAATGAGCTGAGCGTCCATCTCCCGTTTCGGTAGATCATAGGATTCGAGCACACGGGTTTGTTAGTTTGTTTGTTGTTTTACGTCCTAGCAACATCTTAGGTTATATCAGGAAGGGTACCGACTTGTGACCACACAGGTTTGAACCCTGGTCGAGTCAAACGAATGACTTATACATTGATACTTGTCGCTTCCTAGTCAGGCGCTTGGCATTATTAGGATCGATCAAGGACTGGTTGGTTCAGTGTGAGGATTGTGTGGCTGAGTGGGAAATTAGGTCATGGTGCTGGGAAACTGGTATCTGAGTGAGGCAGCACTATGAAGTTGCCATGAGTGTGCACTGTCACCAGTCAGTAGCCATCCTTATATGATCTTAGATGTTGCCAGGATGTACAACTCCAACAAACAAACACAACATATATATCACTGTTATTAACCCGCCAGATAAATATTATTTTGCACGTAGACTCTGGTTTATTCTTCACCTTTTGATTTGCTGGTATGGTAATCATCTAGTGTATATGTATTACAATTTGACCGTATATAGGCGATAGCGGCTAGATGCAGCTGGCATAAGTGCTTAGAGCCGCTAACAGGTGACGCCACTGTGGCCAATGCTATAACTACACAGAGCCATTTAGATAGGATATAGTGAGTACACTATAATAGAGGGAACTGACGATAGATAATGTCCTTGTTTATATTCCCTAATAGATTATTGAACACATATATATGTGCCGTTCAATGTTGGCATATTTCTTTCATAAATGATTTATTCATTTCAATATTCTCCTCTTTTTTTAACGCTTTATACGAGTATAATCATCATTATCATCATCATGCTGTCAGTCACGATGCGACAAAGACTGCTTTCATTACTTGACTGCCCCTCTCCATTTAGCTCTCTGCTGTGAGAGTTGCATCCATGAGTCGGTCTTAATCATTTCATGAAAGCTGCCTGCAAAAGTGTTGAAGTGCTGCTGGCTTTTGCAAGTTACCAGCGGCACTCTCTCAGGGAGCAAATAGAGGTGTCACACCAGCAAGAACATGTCAAGACAGGCGCAAAACTATTTGTCCCTGCAGTGGCTGGTCGGGAGATGCTGGGAGTTCCATACATCAACCGCCCTTAATGCTGCCACAGTGACATGGTTTTCTGTTTAGGGTTTGCTCCCTTCGCCTTCGGTTCTGTCAAGAACCTGTACCACAAGGCAGTGGTTTACAACTCTGCAGGGCAGGGGCATCAAACTCCCTGAGGTATTGCTATTCCTGCAATACCTGCATACCAACGAGTATAATACCAGGGAAAGATATAATGTATGTATCTATTCCTCCTTGGCGCATTGGGGGAGTACCCCCCCCCCCCCCCCGATCTGTCGGGGTAATTACTGGGTGCGGCCCCCATCACGCCACACACACTGGAGGAATATTTTCTCTCTATATATATAGTAGATTGGGGAAACACCTGGTACAATTGGTTCCTTTGATGTAATTCAATATGGGATAACTCCGAGCACATATCCAGTGTTTATGGGGGCAGCGGGTGATGTGAGAGTGTAGAGGTCTTGCCTAATGATCTCCCCTCCCCTTCCACCCACGCATTGCTGGTGAGGAGTGTGTGGGTGTGTGCGAGCATGAGGCGCGGCATATGTCACAGCCCATTCAGCCCCCTGTCCACCCCCAACCGCACCCCACACACACACCCCTCGGCGGTTCGATTCCCCGTGCAACCAGCTCTGCCAATTTGGATTTCCACCGCTGTGTATAACTTACAGTCAAAGGCCGGTTGCTCTCATACCATGTCTATGTGGTGTGGGAGGTTAAAAATACCTTGGGTCAGTAAAAGTGTAGGCTCGGGCTTTCTATCGACCAGCAGTGGAGTGGGGAAGACCTATCGTCTGTGACTGGGATTTCCCCTGCTTGGGACAACTAATGTACCAAACAAAAAAAGTGAGAGACAAATAAGTGTTCAGACTTCCTGTCTACCATTCGCTATATCAAATACCTTATCAGCAGCTACTGTCTGGTAAGATAACACCAACACTACAACTAGCCAGCATTGAAAACAAGCCTGGGTACCCGGGCTTATATGCTATGGACAGTATAAATACAGCCTCAATAAAAAAAACAAAAAAAAACCTCGGGGCGGCAGTGCACAGGGGTGCAGAGAAGCGGAAGTGGGGGGTGGCAGGCGACCTGGAGGGAGGCGGCCCAGCTACTGCCCATCTCCAGCAATGTCACATAATGTATATCCACCCATATGCCCCATGTTTATGCATTTGTATCCATATATATATATAGTGTATAACATGTTATGCCATTATTATTTAGGCTGTAGGGCTTACCTATACCACAATGTTAGGTTGGTGAGCGCTGTGCCGCCTGCACTACCCCGGATGCGACTACCAGAAGTCGTGGGCAATCAACCAATCAGGAGAGAGTGCCCCGGGGGAGCCAACTTCGAGCGGCAGCTGGGCTACTCTGCATATATACACCCACGCACAAATATACACACTTATTTTTCCATAGCATTCATGTTCATGCATATGTATATATAAACAATCGAACAGGAAATGAGAAGGAAAGACTAGACTTGGTTTGGGTTGAGGTTATTTTCTCTTGCAGGGAAAATATTTGCCTTACCTAAGAAAAGTTTAAAGTGAGGCAAGGAGACCGTTGGCGTCGGTTCCCAGGAAAGGGGTGTAGAGAGTGCCCGGTTACCGGGGGGCCTGCTGAGAATAAGGGGTGTTGACAGCTGCCCAGACAGTCATATTGTCGGTAACCATGACCACCGATTTGTCCTTCCAGAGGTGGCCCCAGGTATTGGCCGCACTGAATTCAGCCCACATTTCTTTGTAGTTGATGTGGTCATCCCCCTTAAGTGGGGGGGAGTAGTGGTGGTGGCCCAGTATATCGGCCAGGGGGGCCATCATCCTGGTCTTTGAAGGCACCAGCAACCCAGTCGTCCCCGTGTGTGGCAACGAATCCTCGGTCAGAGGCATCACTGTAGGTGGATAGGTGGGGGTAGAAACGACCAAGGATCTTGGCCTTACCATTGAACCTGCTCGCGAATAGGAACCACCAGTCGATGTCGTCCCTGAATCCTCTGGAAAGACGGATGAGGTGGTAAGGACGAGCAACGCTGTTAATACTGTCATATAGCCTGCGACAGAAAGTCCTCCCACCCCTGACAACCTTGCTGCAGTGGGCCAGGAGCCCCCCCCCCCTCCCCCCCACAAGCCGCTGCAGGTCCTTGCAGCGGCCCCAGGTGTTGCTCAGCTTGTCCTGGGGGAGATTCATCTCCAGCCTCACCATATTGATATTAATGCCCAGGAAGCTGGCTGTTGTGAAGGGGGCGACTACCTTCCCGTAGCTGACGTAGAAGCCCAGCTGACGTATGATGGCGAGCGGGGTGTGCTGCTGGGCCCTGGCCCCCACCCTCTCCCTCTCCCAGGGGGCTACTTCAGGAAACCAAAGCTGGGTCTGCTGATTGAGCTCAAATTGGAAATCCCCCCCCCCCCACACAACATTGAAACGGATGCCTGAGGTTACATTACCCCCCCCCCCCCTCCCTCCATACACCCCCCAGACAAACACTGATACTGACACCAGCTGCTAGCCTCCCTTCCAGACACAGCCCCTGCCACCCGACCCATCAGAGGTGCATCCCATACAGCCACCCCAGTCCACCACCCACCCCCGACGTATGTGCCCACTCACGGTATATATTCACTAACTCTTCTAATAATTCTCACATAGGCAGAGACACATAAATATATATGCAATAACTGGTGTTGTTGTTGATTGTTGTTTTACATCCTAGCAACATCTAAGGGCATCTAAGGATGGGTACTCACTTCTGACAGTGCACACTCTTGGAAACTTTATAGTGCTGTCCCACTGTGAAATCAGCCCGCTGGCACCAAGAACTGATATCCCATTCAGTCACATTATCTTGACACTGAGCAAATCAGTCCTTTTCGCTAGCATATTAATGCAGAGCACCAGGCTAGGAAGCAACAAGTATCAATATTAAAGTCAGTGGTTTGACTCCCCGAGGAACCGAACTCCCGACCTTCTGCACGGGAGACCCGTGCTCTGCTGATTCGGTTACCATGCCTGGTACAATAACTATATATATATATATATATAACTATATACATAAATAAAATAAATAATAAATAAAACATTTATATAGCGCCCGATCCAGCTAAGCCGTTCTCAAGCACTTTACATAACAAACAAATATACAGGAAAGTAAATTTCACCTAGTTAAAAGCAGATTTAAACAAATATGTCTTGGGACCTTTTTTAAAAGCACCAACTGATTTACAATCTGTGATATATCCTGGCAGAGCATTCCACAGTCTCGGGGCAGCAATACTAAAAGCATGAATGCCAAAGCCTTAGAGTCGGCTCCGAGGAACTGCTAACTGGCTGGAGACTGTGGAGCGCAGTGTTCGAACATTTGTTCTCTCCTGGAGCATATCTCTAATATATTCTGGAGCATGATCATGCAAGGCACGATATACAAGAAGCAGCACCTTGAAATCAATTCTCTTCTCCACAGGGAGCCAGCACAGGAGTGATGTGATCAAATTTCTTTGTACCCGTCAACAACCTGGCGGACCATTCCACAGTCTCGGCTGCTCTCCTTATGTTTATATATACATACATAAATTAAACATGCAAATCAGTGGATATAATCACAAGATATACCAGGCCTTGCTATACATTCATGGGCCATATTATACCACATATTTATATATTTATATGTGTATGCATAATTGTATATATGCATATGCATGAATAAATATATGGATGTATGTGTGATGGCCCACGGTCTTCCACACTGTCACACACTCACGGAAGAACGCCAATATTGAGTACCGACGCTTCAAACTAGTTTATTACAAAACCTATCTGCTCTCCGCTGCGTCAACAGTCAAGCAGTGCCGTGGGGGTGATGACAATGGGAAATCTTGTGCCTAGAGCGATCCTCGAATCCACATCTCTTTGCATTCCGGGCCAGTGTGCTAACCATTACACCACCTATGCTCCCTGATGTCACCACACTATCCACACCTACCTGTCTATGTGACTCCTTGACTGAGAGGTCACTGCAGACCACTACATATGCATACATGTGTCCTTGCATGTACATATGTCTCTTTGTGATTCCAGTAATCACAATAACCCCACTCCCAACTAGAGCCCCCACCCAAACCCACCCCTAACAGAGAACCTCTTTGGTGTGGTTCGTCTTGGTGGGTGGGGGTGGGAGTGCAGGTGGGGTGGGGGTGGTGGTGGGGGTGGTGGTGATGGTGGTGGTAGAGTAGGAACACATAACAAACGCACACACAAACGCAAACATTGATACTGTAGTGGTCTGCACTGACCTCTCAGGCAAGTAACCACATAGACAGGTAGGCATGGGGAGTGTGTTGATATCAGGGAGCCTAGGTGGTGTAATGGTTAGCACACTGGCCCAGAATGCAAAGAGATGTGGGTTCGAGTCCCACTCTAGGCGCAGTATTTCCCATTTTCATCACCCCCATGACACTGGTTGCCGTGATCAGGATCCTGTACAAGCTTTGCGCTGTATGGTTGTTGAACCTACCCTGTGTATGTATGTGTTAGTGCATTGCCTGTATGTATGTAATTGTAAGCATTACAAGGACTTACAATTCCAGGGGGACGAGTGTAGTGGTCTGCACTGACCTCTCAGGCAAGTAACCACATAGACAGGTAGGCATGGGGAGTGTGTTGATATCAGGGAGCCTAGGTGGTGTAATGGTTAGCACACTGGCCCGGAATGCAAAGAGATGTGGGTTCGAGTCCCGCTCTAGGCGCAGTATTTCCCATTTTCATCACCCCCACGACAATACCATCAAAGCTGACGGCATGGGTAGAAACAACACTGAATCGGATGCCATCATCATCATTATCATCATCATCATGCGGTCGGTCGCGTTGCGACAAAGACTACTTTCATTACTTGACTGCCGCTCTCCATTTAGCTCTCTGCTGTGATAGTTGCGTCCATGCGTGAGAGGCATCTGATTACATTACACCCCCCCCCCCCACACACACACACATTGGTCAGAGAATTTGGGGGGGAAGTGAAAAGGCAGCAGATATGCACCCCATGCAGCCCCCCCCCCCCCACATGCCCCCACACGCAGTCCCTGGCTACAGGGGGAGGGGGGAGGGTGGAATGTGGTATTGGATGTGGGAGGGCAGATGACTCGTACCAGCTGGATGAACCTGATTGCATCTGTCACTGGACTCAAATATGTTGCACCAATTAAATGACTATCGCCCACATTTGGTGTTTCATTTAAGACTAATTAAGGATTGAATTCACATTAAAACGGAAGGAACGGAGGGTCAAGGCATTGAGGGACAGCACAGTGAACACGTGTCATGGCCACCCCTGACGCGCAGTCAGTAGGAGCAGTGTGTGTGTGTGGGGGGGGGGGGGTGCAGGTTGTCAGAAGCAGTGAAGCGGGCCTTGGTACTTCCTCCAGTACTCTATCGCTCCAGACTAAGATGTATATATATATATTTGTGTATTGAGGCTGTATGTATACTGTCCATAGCATATAAGCCCGGGTACCCAGGCTTGTTTTCAATGCTGGCCAATGTGTGTATGTATGTGTGTATGTGTGTATGTGTGTATGTGTGTATGTGTGTATGTGTGTATGTGTGTATGTGTGTATGTGTGTATGTGTGTATGTGTGTATGTGTGTATGTATTTATCCCACCCCCATCATTCACCACCAAATTGTCCAAATAAATATTAGGACGATTTAAAATAAAATATAACTTCCTACATGTATGTTCTTCAATCCCTCATCTGTGCCAACTTCGGTCATGACACGCCCTATCTTAAAGTTGCATAGTCCGATGAAGCATCAAATTTTCAAAACCAGAACAATTATCTGGAATTGATTCTACATATCTAACTTAGATACTGATGCATGTATTAAGCATTTGTTGCCACATAGCGGGGAATACTGAGGGAATGTAATATAACCTGTTACTGTTAAAGCCTATGGTGTCAGAGTTTTGGCAAGCTTGCCAAAACTAATTTGACATGTTTGCACTTCAAATATCTCAAAACATAATTGTTTAAAATAAACAGGACTTGAAGACAAAGTAAGGTCGATTACAACGGTCAGGTTAATCTATTTATCTCAGAAAAATTACAAAAACTCAACACCATCGGACTATGCAACTTTAAGTAGTAACCATGGTAGCCCCCTCCACATTTGTTTGAAGTTGGGCCGCTGTTGCTCACCAGCACACGCCTCACTGTCCAATGTTTGTGTTGGTGGGATGTGGGAGTGGGGATGGTGGGGGTGGGGATGTGGGGGGGGGGGGGAGGCAAGCACTCGCTCTGGTCCAGCATGCCTGACCAGGTGTTCAATGATATACACACAGCACACACACACACCCTCCTATCAGGGCGGGTGTAGGGTAACTGCTGGCTAAGATGTAAACACAAGCTAGCCGCGAAAATACATTCACATATACATTTGTATTAATGTATGTATGTATGCATGTATGTATGTATACATGTATGCATGCATGTATGTATACATGCATGCATGTATGTGTGCATGTATGTATGCATGTGTGTATGCATGTATGTATGTATGTATGCACCCCACCCCGATCATTCACTAGCGAATTTTCCTAACAAATATTGTAATTAATTCAAATATCCCTTCCTCCATGTGTGTTCTTCAATCCCCTCATCTGTGCTAACTTCGGTCACCCACACTCTGTCTTCATTAGTAACCATAGTAGCCCCCTCTCACCTTGTTTGCAAGCAGAGGGGGGGGGGGGGGGGGGCTCTGTTGCTCACCACTGCACTGTGTGTGTGTAATTGTGTGTGTATATGTTGCGGGGATGGGGAAGAGGATGTGGTGGGGGTGGGGATGGGGGGGAGGAGCATGCACTCCGGTCCGGTCAGGGAGGGCTGACCAGGGGTTCAGTGACATACACACAGCACACACGGTGCACACACTCATTTTGGACAATGCCCTCAGGCAGCATTTGCCACATATAAGGGATATTTTGCTGGAACACAATCACCAGATCATCTAGCTGATCACATAAATATAAAACCAGCAGATGCTTTCTTTAATGATATAAATATTATTTGCCAGTTGAACAAAACCACCATGGTATGAGATCTAATACATAAAAATCCTTCTGTTTTAATGTGAATTCAATCCTTAATTACTCTTAAATGAAACACCAAATGTGGCTGGCTGATAGTCACTTAATTGCTGTCAGCGGGTTTGTCTCTTTCTTTTAATATAAATATGTATTGCCAGTTGAAACAGGTTCACTGGATATAGGCGATAACACATGTTCCTATAGTAAAGTATACCTATTAACATAATGAAATTCATCAACGATACAGATTGCACCAATAGACCCTCATTCAACGTGTTTCCCCAACCTGTATAGACAAGCAGTTCACAGAGGACATCACACAATCACGAGAGCAGTGCAAATTATCTGTGGTAAAACGCCGGGAGAGTCCTTGGGGCAAAACATGTTCAGTGCACTGGGTAGGGTTTGGTCCAGCGGTGGCGCCACCTGTCCTAAGAGAGATTAGGCCACGACATAACAGTGGTTACAATATTAGTAGAAACATTTCCTTTTCGCGCCTTTATACGGGCATACTCCTTATGCATGCGTTTCTTATTTTATTCACTACTATATGTCTAAATCTATTTTAGGGGAGGGGAGGGGGAGGGGCGCGAGGACGCGGGAGAGGGAGGGGGACATGGACGGGGACGGAGAGGGAGACGGGTAGAGGGACAGGGAGGGGAAGGGGGAATGGGAGAGGGGGAGGGCGGGGAAGGGGAGAGGGGGAAGGGGGAGATGGAAGGGGACCGGGTGAGGGACGGGGAGGGGGAGAGGGGGAATGGGGAAGTGGAAAGGGAGAGGCTGGGGGAGAGGGAGAGGGACAGGGAGGGGGAGGGGGAATGGGTGAGGGATGAGAGGGGGAGGTGGAAGGTGGAGGTGGAAGGGCAGAGGGTGAGGGATGGGGAGAGGGAGAGGGCGAGGGAGGGGGCAGGGAGGAGGAGAGGGAGAGGGAGAGAGGGATTGGAGAGGGGGATTACATATAGCACATTTAGACATATGTTTAAATCTATTTAGACAGATCATCAACACGATTTAATGATATGATTAATTATGTGTGTATTTTTAGCATATCATCAACTCGATCTGATGATCTGTCTAAATATATTTAAACATATGTCTAAACGTACTACCTTTAATCATTTTATTTGCCATGACATTGATTTAATGATATAATATAATACATTTAGTCATATGATCATTGATCATATGATTAAATAGAATAAAAAGTACACTTATTTAAACATATGCTCAAATACATTTCATGATATGATCAAATCGAACTAATGATATCATAAAATATTTACTGATATGTCTAAATCGAATTAATGATATAATCAAATATTTAATGAGATCATTACATATATAATAAGAGCATTACATATTTGTTGATCTGTTTAATCCGAGTTATACATTATCATTAAATATTTAATGATATGTCTAATTACCGAATAAAACAAGGAATTGCATTCCATATATGTGTGCCATTATGGCTATGTAATATGAGCCACCGCCTCTCCCAGTTAGGGGATTGGTGATGATGATGATGATGATGGTGATGAAGGTGACAAACTGTAGTGCTGGCAACATCAGTGTTTGCCATATTGGCGTTTTATCACAGATCATTTCCAATGCTCTCCTGATTGTGTGATATTCACTGTAGACTTATCAAGTCATCAACTCTCACACCACTCTGTGTTTCTACTCATCGCATAAACAATACAGATCTCATAGAAATTAAGTGGATCTGTGCCAACACTGGTGTTATTGCCATAAACAGCTCTTTAGATTCAAATGGTGACATGGATATATCATTATGGTGACATGGATATAATAGTATAACAATATGGAATTCACTTGACGATAATATCAAATGTTAAAAAAACATCTATATGCTTCAACAAATGTAAAACAAGAAAATAGTTAAGCTTTATCAGAGGGAAAACACATAGTAGTCTAGTACATAAACATTGAGATGTAATTTACAGTATTGAGGGTAATGTTGATATGCTTTTAACTTTTCTATTTCTTTTTCGTTTTATTATTTCTATGGTATAAGCAATGTATCTGTGTTATTGTTAAATGGGGAAAGCACTTGTACTGTAAAGTAGTGTACTTCTGCTTTCTCCTTTTTCATGTGAAAAAAGTACTGATATAAATATCAACTTGTGTGTATATTGATCATTTGGAAACAAATATTTTATTATTATTATTATTATTATTATTATATTATTATTATAGTCTGATGCCGGGTATACATTAAGACCTGCAGACCGACCTCATTTTCCTCCACACTAAGACTATCATTTCCAAAATGGAAAGCATTAGGTACCAGAGTGGGATTCATTATGATGGTTGTGTACCTCCAAATATTCATAATGGATCACATTGGACTAAGTAATTGTAAATTAATCAAATAACTTGAGCACAGAATAAGAAGCTGCTAATAGTACTGATGATCATGCCCCATTTTCTCTGATATCACGATCTTTATCCAACACGGTCATAATGATACCCCACTGGCTGACCAGGCAGCCAGCAAGATGATCTGATATCCCACTCAGTGACATTATCCTGATACTGAGCCAATCAGTCCTTGACCTATCCTAGTAATGTTGAGCGCCTGGTGTGCAGGGGTTCCCACTTGGATGTTGCCATGACGCAAAACTCCAACATCCAACCAACAATCCCTGCATCCTTGCACCTCTGGAACGTTGCACCCCTGCAACCTCCATCCCTGCACCCCTGCATTATTGCACCCCTGCACATCCTACACCCCTAAGACCCCACAACCCCATCCCTCCCCACCACCCTTCCCTCAGCGCTCGCCCTCTCTACGTAGGCGCTTCTCTGTGGTCAGAGCGCGTGGCCGTTCCGTCGTGTGGCCGGCAGGAACGGCCAGCGAGGCCGAGGCGGGCCGAGGCGGGCCGAGGCGGGCCGGGGCGGGCCGGGGCGGGCCGGGGCGGGCCGGGGCGGGCCGGCGCGGGCCGGGGCGCGCCGGGGCAGGCCGGGGCGCGCTGGGATGGTCGGGCGCTGAAGAGCGTAAGAGAAGACCACTTCGCTTCTGGTGTTACTACGCCGCTTTTTATTGTCCATTCCTTTTAGCTGCTGCTGCTACTGCTCACTTTATATATGCCTGACGTCATGCGCGAATGAGATGCGCGGCGCATCAATGGAACATGCGCGCGCAAGCAGGCGGGCTGGTGGACGTGAGGGAGGTAACGGTTCCCGCAGTGCGGCGGGGCGGAGGTGGGAGGGTGCGGAAAGAAGGCGGTGTGAGTGGGTATGAGTGGGTGTGGCTAGAGGAGAGGGAGGGGGGAAACAGGGAGGGGAGGGGGGCGAGGGAGGGGGGATTGGTTGTTGCCAGACGCCGAGCTGGGAACTACTCATTGACTGCGGAGCGATCCCGGGAACCAGTCCTTGTACGCCGTCCGCCCGAATCAGGACGCGCCGCCAACCACGCCCCCTACCGGTCCTTCCTCCCGGGGAACGCCGGCACCGGCACCGGCAGCTCCAGCTCTCGGCCGGCCAGGTGTAAAGTCGGACTTGGCGGCAAACCACATGCAGACTCTGCAGTCAGACGCCAGTTTGGGCCAACAAACAGCTGTTGCCTGCACACGTTCAGAACGAGGCTGGACGCGCTGAATGTGCACCCAAGTCATTTGTGAACTGTGCACTCTGGGACTGTTCAGGATACCAGCTCTCTGCTGGTTTCCGGATGCTGTGCTAACTAGCTTTACCAGCGCTTGTTGTTCTGCGTTGGGTATCTTATACAAGTATATATATATATATATATATACAATCATATATCAAGGAGTGGTCCACGCGTAAGGCAGACCCAGGACAGCTGAATAGGCCAGGTGGCAGCACCAGGAGAGGCAGAGGGCTTGACAAGTCGCTTGAGTGGTTGAGTGTCATTAGTTGTGCAGTCTCATTCCGGTGCCAACCAGAGACATAGTTATAGGTTAATCAGTTTACAGATAAGTATACTTGTATAATTACTTATACAACACACACTATTATATACATATTTACATATACACATACACATACATAACGCGCACATTCACAATTCGGTACCCATCCTGATATGACCTTACATGTTGCTGGGACGTAAAACCCCCACAAACATGCATATATCTATATACATATAGCCGTCCTGATATCACATTAGATGTTCCCAGGAAATAACATTTCAACAACCAACCAGAATTTAACCCGTACTATATGACCTTAGATGTTGCATAGACGTAAAACTCCAACAACTAACCAACAACCATATATACATATATAGATTTAAAGTAACATTTCCATATGCAAACATTTTATATGTACACAAATAAATGCACATATATAAACATATTAACACATTACATGGACAGCTATGCCAAGCGGTGATTGATTGATTCGGAACTCAACGTATGCGTTGAGCTACTGTGATTGGTGCTCCTGGCGGCGCATGCGCAGTTCCTCGATTGGCGCGCACTTCCGCTACTTGAAGTTGAACGCAGAACAAGCACCACAGTCGCGGATGGAGAGTTAGAAGGTGAAAGCATACATTAGTGGATACATCGAATTCCCTCCACTCCCACTCTACCACAACACCACACCATCACACCACCACACCATACCACCACACAACTACACCACGACACCATCACGCTACCACACCACCACACCACAATACCACCACACTCTCACTCTACCACAACACAACACCGTCACACCACCACTCTACCCCACCACAACACCATCACACTACCACACCACCACACACCCACACCACCACACCACAATACCACAATACCACCAAACTCCCACAACACCACACCATCATACGACCACACCATCACACCATCACGCTACCACACCACCACAACACCACACCATCACACCACAACAACATCACACCACCACACCACCACACCACCTCACCACGATACCACCACACCACCACACTACCACTCTACTGCGCCTCCACACCAGCACACAACCACACCACAATACCACCACACCACCACACCACCACACCAACACACCAACACACCACAATACCATCACACCACCACACCAACACCCTCCACACCACCACACCACCACTCCACCACACCACCACACCGCCTCACCACAATACCACCACACCACCACAGTACCACTCTACCGTGCCACCACACCACCACACCCCCACGCCACCACTCCACCACTCCACCGCTCCACCGCGCTACCACAATACCATTCCACAGTGACTCTCTTGACAGATTGAAGGATGTAGATATTTCTACACGCAGCGGAGGTCCCACCACACACACACATACACATTCAGGTGGAAGATCTGTCCGTGTGTTTTATGTCCGCGTTAATTACTAACCGACAGGCTTGTCTTCACCACACTCACGGCTGCTGACTTTATACTGCTGCTGCTGCTGCTCTTGTATTTCCAGTTTCTAACAACAGTTCAAGCAGTGGAGGACATATAGACAAACACGTACCATGTGATCAGGTGATTTCTTCTGGAACGAGCCCAGCTGAGCTCAGGCCAGGTCAGACCATCCCAGCCAGCCGGGTCCAGCCCTGTCCAGCCCAGCTCAGCCCAGCCCAGCTCAGCCCAGCCCAGCCCAGCCCAGCCCAGCCCAGCCCAGCCCAGCCCAGCCCAGCCCAGCCCAGCCCAGCCCAGCCCAGCCCAGCCCAGCCCAGCCCAGCCCAGCCCAGCCCAGCCCAGTCCAGGGCAGTGCGGTGCAGTGTTGTGCAGGTGAATTGGTTATTAATCGTTGACGTCTGTGGAACATAAACATCATTGAGTTTTCGGGGCAGAATGTGTAGCCAGCTTTCCTTGATGCAGTCCGGGTATCCACAATTGCCATAGGTAAGTGATCTCACATTTATATCTAACTCCAATTATGTTGTGGATTTAAAATGATATCACATTTTTCTCTGAATGAAATTCTCTTGTCGGTTGTATATAATATCACTGTGTCATTTTTCTCTAACTGCAATTCTATTTTGGGTTTTAAATGATATCACATTATTCTCTAACCGAAATTCTATTGTAGGTTTTAAATGAGGTCATATGTTTCTCTAACTGCAATTATATTGTGGATTTTAAATGATATGACATTATTCTTGAACTGAAATTCTATTGTCAATTTTAAATGACATCACTTTTTTTTCTACAGCTGCAATTATATGGTGGATTTTAAATGATGTCATATTTTTCTCTAACTGCAATTATATTGTGGATTTTAAACGATGTTATATTTTTCTCTAACTGCAATTCTATCGCAGATTTGAAAGAATGACATATTTTCTTTTTGTAACTGCAATTCTATTGTGCATTTTAAATCGGCCGTACAATCAACTTTATGGAAAGTTGCATAATCCAGTGTTTTTTGGCTAAACACCAAACTGACTGCCATGTGTTACAGCTTAGGTACATATATTAGGTAACTCATGATGTACCTGCAGTGACAATGAATGACCTATATTCCAGATATGGTATAAAACTACCACCAATCAATAATTATTATCCAATTTACTTTAAAGCTGCATAGTCCGATGAAGCATCAAATTTTCAAAACCAAAATAATTATTTAGATTTGATTCTATATATCTAACTTAGATATGGATGCACTTATTACTCATTTGTTTCTGTGTATAAGGCAACACTGAGCCAATTTAACAGAACCTGTTACTGCAGAAGTCTGTGGTGTCAGAGTTTTGGCAAGGTTGCCAAAACTAATTTTCCATGTTTGCACTCAAAATATCTCAAAGGTTTACCAGTTAAAATAAAAGTAACTTTGAACTAATGTAAAGTAGATACTAGTGATTGATCTAATATATTTATCTTAGAAAAAATAGAGAGATCCAAAACTATCGGACTATATAACTTTAAGTGGAAGTAATTTTTATATTAATGTGTTACCTTTAATGATCTTTGAAGTATAAACAGAAAAACACTAAACAGGCTGTGACATGACCTATGACAACTTTAGCTATCCACAATTAATAAACAAGAACAACAATAAAGAGACTGTGACATGAACAAAATAATTGTACTTATTCACAATTTATGAACAGGAAAACATTGCAGGGGTTGTGCCATGAACAAAATAAATGTACTTAGTCATAATCACTGACAGATACTAAATAATCACCATGTAGCTGCTACTGTGTGAGAAACAAAAAACATCTTATCACCTCCTACTGTGTGATAAGATTAAACCACTACTACAACTGGCCAGCATTGAAAACAAGCCCAAGCACTCAAGCTTACATGCTATGGACAGTATAAACACAGCATCAAACAACAAAAAACTAAGAAATCTACAGACAGGAAAATATGAAAGGGGCAACACAACTTTACTTGTTCACAATTATGATCAAATATGTTTAGTCATAATTGATATAGCTTGTAGCAATGTGTATTCTATAGGAAAAACGAGAGTCTCATGGTCTCTGTGACGAGACCGTGGCTATTAATAGTATTAGTGTCATTTATGATTGTCCCTATTAAAGTGTGCCTCCGTGACCATGAGAGCTATACCGGCGGGGGCTAGCCCCCTGGCAGGTTTAACCAAGCCAGGCAGGACTCGTGGTAGAGGACAGACTAAGAGCAGCCACTGGTCCTCCGGGTTGGGGGTTGGGCATGGGGCCAACAACCCCACCACGGAAAAAAGAACAACGTTCCAGAATCACAAACAAGAAACTCTAATGTAACTAAGGCCCTTATTAAAGTAGAATTGGGTATATTACCCACTTTGTATGCAGTGCAAACCCTACCATCACCCTTTATGGAGTAATAGGTTATAATGCATTATATTACTCTCTGCGCTATGCAAATCCACATTACCTTTTCCTGTGTGACATCAAGGAACTACTACAAATAACCGGAATACTCAGATTCTAATGGTCCTATGAGGTGGTGGGCAATCCCACCCTACTGGATTAGAGCTCAAATAACGCATTTTAAGATGAGTATAATGCCCATATAAGGAATATATGGTAAACATGACGTGACCAGCTATTCAATGACAGTGTGCAAATCGAAATGTTGGACACAGGCACTGCTTACCCATTGTTCAATTCAGCAGCAAAGCGCGTGAGCACAAAACTGCAATTGACCAGATGGGATGACCAAATGAGTTGAGCGTCCATCTCCTGTTTTGGTAGATCATTGGACCGAAGTCTGGTCGAGTCAAACCAATGACTTAAAAATTGATGCTTGTCGCTTCCTAGCCAGGTGCTCTGCATTATTAGGATAGGGTAAGGACTGGCTTGCTAAGTGTGAGGATAATGTGACGCAGTGGGATATCAAGGCATGGTGCTTGTGGCCTGGTCTCCCAGTGCGGCAGCACTATAAAGTTACCATGAGCGTGCACTGTCACAAGTCGGGACCCATCCTGATATGACCTTAGATGTTGCCAGGATGTAAAGCTCCAACAACCAACCAATCAACATGCAATTATTATTCACTGAGTACACTACTATCTAAGTAGGATATCTCGGATCAGTTGTGAGCGAGTGTGTTTTGTTTTCGATAAGCTGATGTTTTCATCGGATTATGCACCTTTAGAAGCAGGTCTTGCCTTACCGTTGGGTTGACCCTTGTACCAAGGGTGTGCAAGTTGTGTATGTACATTAGATCAAGCCCTGCAATCCTATGCGACATACGCTATTGCTGGCGAGTTCTCTTTGAACTGGTGTAGAATATAATGCTCGGATCTGTGGCTGTGTACTTAGGCTATGTGGAAAACAATACAGACAAAGAGAAAGGAAGAGAGTAAAGTGTAAGAGAGAGAGTCCAGCCCTCTCGTTTATTGTTATATAGTTACATGGGTTCGTGGTAGAGTATCATACCACCTTCTTCCACGAATGGGAAACAAGCATTCCTGGTCTTACCAAATTCAGCATTCCTGGTCTCTATGGATACCAGTAGTCTGCCCACCACCAGTATCTGTGTGGCCCCTTGGCCACCACCAACCTTGACCCACACCCCAAAAGAAAGGCTAGGCCTTGAGTGCAATCACACCCTGACCTGTCAGCACCACTATGTCTATTTATATCCCACTCAGGCACCACCAACCCATATATGTGCTCTATAATCCATTATGGGAATATAAACAAGGACAATACCGATCTTCAGTTCCCTATGTAATAGTTAGCGCTGTATCCGATCTAGCTGACCCTGTTAGTATGACATAGGCCCAGTGGCGCCCCCTGTGAGCGGCCCTGTGCACTGTATGCCAGCTGCGTCTGGCCCTAACTGGCCATATATATATGGTCAGGTACACCGATCACGTACACCGGTCAGTAATAGAACATTTGCATTCCCCCCTTGCTGAATATCGGAATATTTTACAGTGGTATATCTATATTGAAGTACTTGTAACTGAAGTTAAGCTAAGCCTTGTGTTCAGATGAATACAAATATTCACCAAAGAATAAATAATGCTCAGGCAATTCTCCCCGTTATTTAATACGAAGTTGTTTTATTGTATTGGCGGAATCGGTAATAGCTACCTGTGTGGAAAGTGTGAGGTTAGAATTCAAAGCAATGACTTAGACAATTGATACTTGGCTCTGCCTAGGCTGGTGATCAGGTTACTAAGATAGGGCAAGGACTGGGTTGTTGCTGAATCAGGATAATGTAACTGAGTGGGAGATTGGGATATGGTATTTGCAGCTCAATCTTCCAACGTGGCAGAACTATGAAGCCACCGTGAGCATACACCTCGATGTTATAAGGACGTAAAACCCTAACAAACAAGCTAGCTTTCCCTGGTATCATGCTTTTGTTATGTAACACCTTAGACTGTTGGCCACCGCTTGTGTGGACGCTTTAGTAAATTTATATTATTATGATTAATTTGCTTAAAAGAGACCCAGCATTTTAGTTTTGACTTGCCAAGACTGCCTCTGTGTATATGATTATATGTGTGTATGTATGTATGTGTATGCATATGTATGTGTATGTATATGTATGCATGTGTATGCATGTGCATGTGTATGTATGCATATATGTGTGCATGTATGTGCAATTTTGCAAAGGCATATGTGTGTATGTATATGTACGTATGTGCATGCATGTGTGTGCATGCATATGTATACATGTGCATGTGTACATATGTGTATGTATGTCCATGTATGTGTATGTAATGTATGTATGTGTGTGTATGTTTATAATGTGTAGGGATGTGTGTGCAAGGGTATGTCTGTATGCACGCATATATGTGTGTAGGTACATGTATGTATGCCTATACATGGATTTTCATATTTATGCATGTATGTGCATGGGTATGCATATGGGTACTCATGTGTACTAATGTGTATGAATATGTAAGCATATGTATACATGTGTATGCATTTGCATGCATGCCTACGTATGGGCATGCATGTATATCCATGTGTACACATGTGCATGCATGTGTATGCATGGGTATGCATGTATATGCATGTGTATGCATGTGTATACATGTGTACGCATGTGGATCCATGGGCATGCATGTGTATACATGTGTATATATGTGTATGTATGTATGTGTGTATATATGTGTATGTATGTATATGTGTATATATGTGTATGTATGTATATGTGTATATATGGGTATGTATGCATATGCATGTACATGCATGGGTATGCACATGTATGCATGTGTATACATGTACATGTATGTGTATGTGTATGCATGTTCATGCATGCGTATGCATGTTCATGCATGTGTATGAATGTGTATGCATGCACATGCATGTGTATGCATGCACATTCATGTGTATGCATGTGTATACATGTGTGTATGTACATCCATGTGTATGCATGTGTATGCATGGGTATGCATGTGTATGCATGTGTATGGATGTTCATATATGTGTATGCATGTGTATGCACGTGCATGCGCGTGTATGCATGTGTATGCATGTGTATGCATGTGTATGCGTGTACCTATGCCCAGGAACATCCCTGCAAGTAAATGTCTACGTGATTGTAGCCTCCTCATTTGAAACAATAAACTCACCAATGAACACTCACAGACTTAATGCGAATTCTACAACTGTTTTGTCTAACCAGCGGACTCTTGCCAATTTCAATAATTGGCACCTGTTCTGGGGGCATGTTTGCCTAAGACTGTGTAATCAGATGAAAAGAACTAAGCTTTCGAAAACCCAAGCATATAGGCCTACTTAGATTTGATCCCCCATATATAATCTAAGACGCTGTTTCACTTGTCGCTACCTATCCTTGGCCGAGGTTAACTGAGTATCAGGATAATGTGACTGAGCGGTATATGGGATCATGGAGCTGGCTGCCTAGTGTTCCAGTGCGGCAGCACTATAACGCCATCATGAGTATGCGCTGCCACAAGTCGGTACCCATCCTAATATGACCGTATATATTTCCTTGCCATAACATCCACACAAAGAAAGTTATTTAAATATTACCATAATCTGACTGAGTGGTATATCGGCAAATGGTGTTGGCGGTCTGGTCTTCCAGTGCAGCAGTCGCCATCAGTGTGCATTGTGGCAACTCGCTACCCATCCTGCTATGACCGTAGATATTGGCAGGACGTAGAACACCAACATACGGTCCTTACTGGGCCTAGAAAGGTTTGACAAGTCTTGAACTTCACTTGCCCCTTTCGAGGCCTTGACAAACCTTAAATTTTAGTTATTATTCTTGAAAAGTCTTGAATTCCATTGAACTGTCCCCACTGATCTAAATTAGTCCGAAATTGCCATTCTGAATGTCGATTTTGGACTAAATCCAAAGAAAAAGAGACTTGAATTCCTATCAAAAAGATCCTTGAAAAGCCTTCAATTCCATATCTTCACATGTGTACGGACCCGGCTGGCAGTAACAAACACACAAGTAACTTCGATCGAATGGAGGCTATGATGTCGGGACGGGACAGGGTGGGGTGGGATGGGCGGGGAGGGGGGACGGGAACTTTGAGCAGGCCTTCCTCCAACACCCACTGGGATCACCGGAAGCGGTGGTCGAATCGGTAGAGTGCAGGCCTCCCCGGTGGAAGGTCGGGAGTTCATTTACAAAATTGACACTTCTCGTTTCCTACCCAGGCGCTTAGCATTATTAGGATAGGGCAAGGACTTGTTGGCTCTGTGTCAGGATAATATGACTTAGTGGGATATCACGGCATGGTGCTTGCGACCTGGTCTCCCACTAGATCGCCACTATAAAATCGCATTGAGTGCACACACTGTCACAAGTCGGAACCCATCCTCATATGACCTTAGATGTTGCCAGGATATAATACTCCAACAACCAACCAACCAACCCAGTGGGAGCCTCTATTACCGGGCTGGTAGCATTAGTATGATCAAAGACCCTATAATACTAAAGCTAGGATTCCTTACACACGGTATGCGGCATGCGGCATGCGGCATGCGGCATGCGGTATGCGAATGGGAAGATTCCTTCTACGCGGTATGCGCATGCGGCATGCGGCACACGACTGGCTATATTTAAAAAATAAAAATAAACAAGTATACTCCATACTGCACTGTACATGGCCTAATATGGCATGTATATCTATGTAACTCTTGGTATGTCACCTGAAGGTTCCTACCTTTATAATTACCAAATTATAGATAAGTATTCATATTTGTGTGGCTCTGGTAGCATTTTTACCAACCCGAACCCTCACCACCACCACTACCATATGTTTCCACTCAGAAGCCTTGTGCGTGACTGTTCCGTAATGCTCAGTCGCCTCTTCTAGTGTTAAACTAATGGACACAACAGACTCAGGTTTCTATTCACACCCTGCGTGCCGCATACCGCATGCCGGACCGATCGCTACAGGGACCGATCGAGTTGTCGCATTCGCATTCGCATTCGCATTCGCATTCGCATTCGCATACCACATGTAAGGGTTGCAGCCCATTGACTTCAAGGCGTTTCGATTTTTTTCCGCATTCGCATTCGCATTCGCAGACCGCATACCGCGTGTAAGGAATTCGCAGACCGCATACCGCGTGTAAGGAATCTCAGCTTAAGACGGCTCACTCCCTATCTCTCCCATGGTAATGTAAATTTTGCAGTGCCACCTTGTGGTGCGTTTGATCAGCCCAGCTGCTGGTTGGTGTTTCACATGTAAACACATACAATTACATTATACATGAGATAGGTAAGTATGAATACGCATCAATATGAAATTGCTATGAACAAATACACATCATCATCAGCATCATGATCATCTTCACCATCATCACACATCTTTCACATTCATATATACATTTATACATATAATATAGTACCTGTTTAACCAAGAGAACAGCCAGCGCACCAAGTGGTGGGTTTGATCATTTTGATTACACAGTACAGGCTGAGTGAGCCGTCTTAGTATTATAGGATCTTTGGTTTGATGCGCACATACACAGACTCTCTCTCTACGCTCGATTTAATTATTTCAGTGCTTGCCAGCCTTCTCCGTTCAATTCACTTCAGTTTACCTTCCTTCACACAGCCAGCCGCAGCCACATCAGTCTTCCCCAGATTGATTTCGCACAATGTGTGCATTGCACGCATGCGCACGGGAAACTACCCAGGGATTGCACTGCCAGTCCGGGGGATGGTCGATGGGCCAGCTTTCAAGTTAACTGTTCGATGGTGGTCCTTATACCCCTGTCACACTACGACGTAACAAGCCAACGTGAGCCTAACGTGGTGATATTTCGTCATTACGTTGATGTACGTTGGATTACGTTATGATGACGTCATAATGATGTTAGAGTGACGTCGAGCTACGTCACATTACGGCGTCTTACGTCGAGTTACGTCGGGGTTTTGGACATGTTCAAAACTTTCGACGTATCTCGATGTGAATCCGCTACGTCGGGATGATGTGACAATGACGTTAGGTAAACGTTCCGCTATCGTTATAGCAGCGTCAATGACGTTAGAGTCACGTTATGTCACGTCAGAGCGACGGCCGACGTTTGACCAACGTTTCAGTTAGGCTAGCCCGCCGTCGAGCACGCTCGCATACCGTTACGCCCACGCTTAGCTATGCTAGGCTGATGTTACACCGACATTACGTCGACGTTACTTTCACGTTATGCTCACGTCAACTACGCGGCATTCACGTCCACAATTTGCATATTACGCCGATAACTTCGACGTAAAATACTTATTTTCACGTTCTGCCTATGCTGACGTTGTCACGTCGTAGTGTGACAGGGCCATAAGGGGGAATATAGTAATGTGGTAAAGACAAAAGGGAATGCCACCCACTGTGTGTGTCACAGCGGGAGGAGAGCAGTGGGTACTCATGGCGACTTTATAGCGCTGTCCCACTGGGAAAGCAGTCCGCTAGCACCATGACCCGATATCCAACTCACTCACATTATCCTGACACTGAGCGAAGCAGTCCTTGCCCTATACGATAGACCACTTTCAATTTTTATAAACATTGTGTATGCGTGCGCATCTTGGCCGCAGAACGAAGGCACACTTCCATTGAGTTTGCTGATATGCGCGGTGCAAAACGTCAGTTTTATTCAAAATTAATAGAAATGCAGAACGGTACCCTTATAAATTTAATATAATCTGTTTGTTGAACATGTCATCTGTTTGTGTGCCAATCAGTCTGTTTTTAGGTGGTGTCATTTTAGAGATATTTCACCTTTTCTGTAGGAAGATTTCTCATAGCCATTGAGTTTGCAGTGTGACCGTGTGTCGTCCTGCAGCCAAGCTGCATGCGCACTGACCTAAATACCTATGCTGACGTCATATGAAATAGGCCCATTAATGCCAAGCACTAAGCTAGGAAGCGACACGTATCAATTTTCAAAGTCATTGGTTTGACTCGACCCTTGCAACCTGGTAAATCAATATCTAACAGGGTTCACTTTACCTTGAATATTATGTTTCAACATAATCAAACTGGCTGTACGGTTAAGATCTAAGAATTGCACCTCATTTGTTGTGTGCACATACACTATGCGTGTCAGTAAGAGAGCATAGGTCTATTAGGTGTGAGTGATGGTTAAATATGAAGAGTTCACCTGCAGAAACCTACAAATCCATTTTAGTAGTTCTCTGTCAAATATAATTTGTGGTTGTGTTTTACAGGTAAAGTCTGTCAATTTCCTATTAGGTAAAACATTATATAGGGAATGTGTTGGTCTTTGTGAATAACATTTAATTTGATTATCTGAATAATGGCAGCTTTAGTTCAAAGCTGGTACTTAGGGCTACATTTCAGCCTGAATGGCGTTTGTCGGTTTTTGTAGATCGTGGGATTCGCACCGACGGGTTCGAACCTTGGTCGGGTCAAACCAATGACTTACAAGTTTATACTTGTCACTTCCTAGCCTGGCGCTCGGCATTATTAGTATAGTGCAAGGACTGTTTTGCTCAGTGTCAGGATAATGTGACTGAGTGGGATATCATGTCATGGTGCTGGCACCCCGGTTTCCCAGTGGGGAAGCACTATAAATCACAATGAGTCCGCATTGTCACAAGTCAGGATCCACCCTGCTATGACCTTAGATGTTGCCAGGACGTAAACCTCCAACAACCAACCAACAAACCATAACCATCCAAAACCATCGGACTGTTCAACTTTAACTAACTCACTAAATAACTACAGTGTAACCCCGTTAAACCAAACCTAAAGGGACCCTAGAAATTTGTTTGGATTAACCGATCATTGGTTTAACCAAGCTTTGACTTTGACTTCAGTTTGGCAAAAATGGGGGTGCATTATGAATGTACAATTTATGTGGACACTATGATTATTGTTGTTTATGTATATACAGTTTATCCCCATTAAACCAACCTCGGTTAATTCAAACGATCGGTTTATCCAAACTTGTTCGGCGACCTGGCAAAATACTACCATTTATCATATAAAAAAGTCTCAGATGACCTTAAAACCACATGAAAGTTTGATTTAAGTGTACCGGAAGTGACCTGGGACCGACAATTTTGTTTGGATTAAACAATACTTGGATTAAACAATACTTTGGATTAACCGACTTTGGTTTAACCAATTTTTTTATATGATAAATGGTAGTATTTTGCCAATCGTTTGGTTTAACCGAGCTTGGTTTAACGGGGTTGTACTGTAGTAAGACGATACTTCATTAAGATTGGTCTAATGTAGTCATGTTGGTGCCTTAAGGCCAGCACACACCTCCCGTATAAAACCTAAAACTGTCCGTTTCGCGACTAAAGTTAGAGTTTTAGTCGGTTTCAGTCTTTAGGTGTGTGACCCCTTAACACACCTGAGCCTTGCGATTCGCGTATAAAACTCAGTTTTAGGTCTTATGCGGGAGGTGTGTACGGGATTCGTAAAATGAATCGGGCAGTTTTTAGTCGGGAAACGGGACGGGTCGGGTTGAAACGGGACGGGGGGTCACACACCTAAAGACTGAAACTGACTA
This sequence comes from Branchipolynoe longqiensis, assembly GCA_030323885.1. NCBI lineage: Eukaryota > Metazoa > Annelida > Polychaeta > Phyllodocida > Polynoidae > Branchipolynoe > Branchipolynoe longqiensis. The sequence goes on from CM059192.1 coordinate 93,858,488, forward strand.
AAACTTAGTCGGGAAACGGGACGGGTCGGGTTGTGACGGGGGCAGTGCAGTTTTAGCGCGTGAATCGTATACGGGAGGTGTGTACCAGGCTTTACTTGGTGAAGACATTCATTGCAACTTTGATTTTAATAGGACTTATGTGGACCAATCCTTCATGACTGAGCAAACTCAGAATAGTAAGCCATTCGACTGTTACATAACGCGCCAAAGAACATATGACTCTGATGTAAGAACTAATGGCTGGCGCACACCTACCGTTTGTGCGCACCCACCTACCGTTTACGATGTAAAACTGCCCGTTTCGCGCACAAAAATCGCTAGGTGTGCGCCCCCCCGCGCACACCTAGCGATTGCGATTCGCGCATAAAACTCAGTTTTTAGTGCTAAAAGCAGCCGTTTACGATTGCGACTCGCGATTCGAAAAACGAATCGGCCCGTTTTCAGTTTTAAGCGGGTCGGGTCGGGTCGCGAGTTTTAGTGCGCGAATCGTAAACGGGAGGTGTGCGCCAGCCATAAGTCTCAGTGATGACGGAATAAATGCGCCTATTGCTGTATGAACCTCATGATTAGGTTGCAAAATATAAGCTGGTTCTTGAAGGGCAAGTAAGAGGAGCAACATCATTTTACTTAAGTAGAGTTATCATGATCAAATATGAGCATTTATGGATGAAACAATCTAATGTGTTGGATTTAGTTAGGGACTGTGACTAGTGACTATTAGCATCATTCTACCTAAATTACCCTTTCTAGCTGCCCTGGCCAAGGCAGGACCTTACGTGTTGGTAGGGCGTAAAACACTCCAAACACCCCAACCAACACATCAAACAACAATATGAGTTGTGAAAGGTATTGTTGCAAGTTTCAAGTACATGTATTAGTTAATATTTCTAAAATTGTAATATGTGTTATCAAATGTATGACGTGGACAAAGATATAATTGTAAAATCAGGCAACCAGATCTTTAATTCTATGACATCAGGGCCGTAATCAGAACAAACATATAAATATCTAAGATGGATAATGGAAGCGGCGAATAACAGTCCAGACTTCCAGGGGTTTCTATGTAGAGTCTATGCTCATATCTGTAGCTGTGACCATAGGCTATGAGGTAAAACAATACAGACAAAGAGAAAGTGAAAGAGAGAGAGTCCAGCTCTCTGCTTTATTCTGCCCTGTCACACTACGACGCTTCCGCCGGCGCGCCGGCAACGTGCAAAATATTTGCAACCCGTCGAGAAACGTCGAACTTTTCGGCGCTTTGGGAGAAAGTTTGACGCGGCGCAGCGTGTTAGTGGGGGGTTGGAGGCGTGTTATTGGCGCGTTATTGGCGCGTTAGTAGCATGTTATTAGGATGTATGTAGCGTGTCAGTAGCGTGTTATTGGCGTGTTGTAGGCGCGCTGCTGGCGCGCTGTCGGCGCGTTTACGGCGTGGAGGCAGCGCGTTGGTATCGTGTTAGTATTGCGTGAACCCGTACATACCCGCCAGCAACACGTTAGGATGCGCCCGCAGCGCGTCCACAGCGTGCGGCCAACGCATCCAGGTGCGCCGGCAACACGTCCAACGCGCCGAGAAACGCTGGAGCAACGCCAATGGCATGCCCACAACACGTCGATGGGATGTTCCCGACGCGCCGACGGAACGCTCCCATTTTGGGGGAAAAAAAGCCAACGTTAACCAACGTTGATCAACGTCCTGCCAGCGTTCCGCCGGCGCGCCGCCAACGCGTGTCGACGTGTTGCTAACGCGTCCGTAACGCGCCCTCCAACCCGTTGGCGCGCGTCGCCGCGCGTCCAAAGTTTTGTGCATGCACAAAACCTCGACACGCCCCGACGCGCGCCGACGCGCGCCGACGCGTCCATTCACACGTTGCTATGTACCGACGCGCTGGTAACGCGCCGGCAACGTGCCGGCAACGCGCCAGTAACGTGCCGGACGTGTACCGACGTGTTGAACAAAAACCCAACCCGTCGGCACGCGTCGAAGCGCGTTGGTGAGAAACGTCGTAGTGTGACAGGGCCTTATATAGTAACTTGGGTTCTTGGTAGGATATCATGCCAGCTCTTTCCACCAAAAGGAATCTAGCATTCCTGGTCTCACCAATAGGAATCCAGCATTCCTGGTCTGTATGGATACCAGTGGTTTGCCCACCACCCGTAGCTGTCTGTCCCCCTATCCACCACCAACCTTGACCTTTTGAGTTTGGTGACCCCTACCCCAGCAGAAGGGCTAGGCCCTGAGTGCAATCACACCCATACCTGCCAGCTATGTTTATTTACATCCCACTGAGGCACCACCAACCCATACATATATATATATATATATACAGATGAACCTCGATCCAACAGACACCGATGCAACAGATTCCGGATCCAACGGACACAATCCGCTAGATCCGCTAGAGTGAATATCTGGTCCGAATGTTTAAAACTCCCGGATTGTGTCCATTGTATCCGGAATCTGTTGCATCAGTGTCCGTTGGACCACTACTTCATGTCCTAGTAACAGCTAAGGTCATATTAGGACGGGTACCGACTCTGTTTTCCACATTATCACTGTGCCACCTATAGATAAAGCAATTTCATTGCTGCAACGGACAAACAGCTTTAACGGACAACTGCTCCCCCCTATTAGTCCGTTGGATCGAGGTTTCATATACACACGCATCTGGTCAAGCACACTGATCAGTAATAGAACAATTGCATTACCCGCTGCCGAATATCAGAATATTTTACTTTCTATATATGATGAGTCTAATCGCCACTAAGTGGTGCGACCATCGAGCTATTTATAATATACAATATCCGCTATGTTTTACAGTACATAGTTAGATAGTGACAGTTCAGGTACTAATAGTATTTTTCCCAAGGTTAATGGTAGGTTACGGGCAATGTTAGCAACAGGTGAATAAAACACATTATCACCGCTAGAAACACCCACTTAAACTGAACAATGTATTTGAGTGCACCACAAATTGGTCAATGATTATATACTCCATCCGTAGAGCTCCTTCTTTATAGGCAATTTCCTGCAGGAACACCTGGGCCGCGTTCAGGGTCTGTCTCGGAGGCGCCTCGGCGATGTCTCGGCGATGCTTTTTGGTCTATTTGCGTTCAGGATCCGTCTCGGCGACGTCTCTGTGATGCATACCTTTTCAGATAGGAGACAAAAAGCGCCTCGAAAATGGCTTCCCCATGCAGTGGTTTCATCCAATCAGAGCGTAGCATTTCGATTGCAAATGGCCGCCGCCTATGGGTGCGTCCATTTTCGAGACAAGAAAGTGCCTTTGTGGTTCAGACTAGCGTGACGTCACGGGCGCCTGCGAGGCGCCTCCGAGACGGACCCTGAACGCGGCCCTGCTTAGTTAGCTTGCGTAGACAATGATAGCAGCAAGTTATATGGAGCTATTGCATCTATGTTACTCAGGACACTGATTGACCAATCCAACTACAGTGAAACCTCGATTTAACACGCCCCGATTTAATGCAAATTCGGATACAACACCATGCATTATTGGATCCTGAATTATATAATTCAAATGTAATTCAATCAATTGAGCAACACAACAACATTATATATATATATGAGACTGTCTCAAAAGGTGCTAAGCAATATGAGACAAAACTTTGTCCATTGTAAGGATCAACATACTCTCTGCTTATGCATTTGCTCAGGATAAACTGATTTGTTTTTTACATGGTGTTTCATATTCCAAATAGAATACATATTGATTTGAAGCAAATGTCCTTGTGTTTTCAGTGTAACCGTTTCTGTGCTGTTTTGTGTCAATCGTTACAATGGACAAACAAAAAGAAGAGTTATCACCTTTTGAGACAGGCTCATATATGTATATATTTGAGATTTATTTAGTAATTTTCTTTGTTTCAGTTTCGAATGTCCTTATAGAATATTTAAAGTGAGGCTAGAGATCCTTAACCCTTAACTTTACAATATGTTTGTATGTTAGGCTGGGTCAGATTGCAAAGTATGTCTTGGTTGTTAGTTGTCATTATTCTCACACTCAGGTCACAGTGATTGCAAGCACTGCTATGCAGTTTGTTTTGTAGTAATGAAGAACAATTCCGCCAGGGGGCATAAGAGAGAATTAGTACAGATTATAAAGTATACATGGCATCAAATTGTCAAAAGCAAGACAATTATCTAGATTTGATTCTACATAGCTAACTTAGAAAATGGTGGATTTATTAAGCATTTGTTGGAAATAGAAGGAAATACTGAGTTGATTTAATAGAACCTTTTACTACACAAGCGGTGTCAGAGTTTTGGCGTGCTTGCCAACATTACTTTGGCGTGTTTGCACTTCACATATCTCAAAAGGTGACCATTTAAAATCAAGCTGACTTCAAACTAAACTAAGGTAGATCATAGCAATAAATTTAATATCGTTATCTCAGAAAAAGTATTGAAACTCAAAACCATCGGACTACGCAACCTTAACTGGTGGGGTATATTGGAACCTCTTGAACTACCATTTCCTTGAACGCGTAGCGTTGCTGTCATCCATATACTTCCGCAATGTCTTCTATATCCTCCCCTTTTACTTTTGTTGTTGTTGTTGTTGGTCCATTAGTTGTTTAAGCAGGGGGAATTTCAGTCATAGACGGCTGGTCTTCCTCATTCCACTGCTGGTCGATAGAAAGCCCGAGCCTACACTTTTACCGGCCCAGGGGATTTTTAACCTCCCACACCACATTGACATGGTATGAGAGCAACCGGCCTTTCATGACGCTGTAAGTTATACACATCGGTGGAAATCCAAATTGGCAGAGCTGGGGGCACGGGGAATCAGATTAGGAGTCTGACCTAGAAAAAAGTCAGACACTCTAACCACTCCACCACAGAGAACTTGTTGATGTTCCTTCATTATATTCACTCAACCACCTACAAACAACAGTGATAGTCGAGATATAATATGTGATAACCAAATGCAGTGAGGTCAGTCACCTTAGCACACTGGTCACAGCTGGTTCAATGTGTTACTAACATCTACCCCAAACAGCGGGACTCATATTGCTGGCTTGTTTGTTTGTTTGTTTGTTGTTGTTGTACATCCCAGCAACATCTAAGGTCATATCAGGATGGCTACCGACTTGTGACAGTGCGCACTCATGGCAACTTTATAGTGCTGTCCCACTGGGAAACCAGGCCGCTGGCACCATGACCTGGTATCCCACTCAGTCACATTATCCTGACACTGAACACACCAGTTCTTGCCCTGTCCTAATAATGCCGAGCACCTGGCTAGGAAGCAACAAGTATCAATGTTTAAGTCATTGGTTTGACTCGACTGGGGTTCGAACCCACGACCCCACGATTTACCAGCACGGGAGACGGACGCTCTAACTCATTCGGCCATCCCGTCTGGTTCATATTTCTGGCAAGTGACTATCAATAGTAAAACAGCAAACTGCAACTCCCAAACTCACATAACTGGTTGTTGGAGTTTTACATCCTGGCAACATTTAAAGTCATATCAGGATAACTAACTAACCACAATGGGGTAAAACTAGAATATTCCTATTGAACTGACAGTGACATGCTCCTTGTCTAAGTCCAACTGACAATGTCCTTTTTTCTTGAACGTTTATACTGCCTATCATGGATAAGTCTGAATCGACTTGTTTTCACCATTAGAGAGTTTGTCGATAGAAAGCCAGAGTCTACACTTTTACTGACCCAAGGGATTTCTAACCTCCCACACCACATAGACATGATATGAGAGCAACTGCCCTTTCATGACGCTGTAAGTTATACACAGCGGTGGAAATCCAAATTGGCAGAAAACTGACCTTCAGATTAGGAGTCCGACCTGGAAAAAAGTCAGACACTCTAACCACTCCGGCACAGAGAACACCACCTACCTTAAAGCTTATTCCAATTTTACCTAAGTGAATACATACCATAATTTATGCCGATATACTAAATGAGATGTAACTAGTCACATAAATCCATCACCTATTAATGTAGTCTATCAAACTACTGTTGCCATATCACCATGAGACGTATAAGTAGCTACCAGGAATAAATTTGCGTATTTAACAGATATTGTGAGCAACGGACGCGTTGAGTCAAACCATTGAATTTAATATTGATATTTGTCGCTTCCTAGCCTGGTGCTCGGCATTATTTTGATAGAACAAGGACTGGTTAGCGCAGTATCAGGATAATGTGACTGTGTGGGATATCGGGTCATGGTGCCAGCAAGCTAATTTCCCAGTGGGGCAGGATTATAAAATCACCATAAGTGTGCACTGTCACAAGTCTGTGCATGTCCTGATATGACCTTAGATGGTGGCAGGAGGTAACACTCTACAAACAAACAAACAAGCGATTGTTAGCTCACATAACTACGTCACTACCCGATATATACCATTTTTGTGTAAATAATCACGAACTAGAAAATTACTGGAAGATCAGTGCTTCGTTGCTGACATAGAACTTATTTATTTCAATAATGATATTTACAATAACAACATTAGATAGATTCCTCTTCTCACAAGGGTAGAGAGCTTACCTCGTTCGGACTATGGTGGTTAAAGTACCTAATTGGAGTACCAGTTCAATTTCCAAGGTCGAATTTCATATAGGATTAAGGTGCAGGTTCACAAATATGGTTGTGCAACACTGAATTTTAGGATGTTTTCATATTGGAATACATCCCTAGAAAGCAAAATATTATATCTAATTTCCTGAATATTATAAGGACATTTAGTTGGGACCGGATTGAGTAAATTAACAGTGAATATTAGGAAAAAATTCAGTAGTTACAACACATGTCTACAGGACAAAACTGCCCCTGACAGTGCTGAGTTGGTATAGCCATTAACCACAAACAATAGAGGAACCTCCAGTCAACCATGGGGGTGTATGGTGGTCTGTGGCCCACTCATATACTTCCACTTGCCACTGGGAGAGGTCCTGTGGGGACTGTTGTACATCAAGAAGCTGGGATTCCTTGTGCTGATAGGCTGCCGTCTCCTCCCACCCGAAACCGAACCCTGTATGCCTATTATAAATGCTATACATATACCTATACATACCTATACATACATATATATATACATATACATTCATATACATACATATACATACATACACATAAATATACATACATGTTCATACATGTATATACACACATACACATACATACATACACATACATATACATACATGCATATACATACATATGCATACATACATATGCATACACATGCATACATATACATACACATACATACATACATATACATACATATACATACACACATAGATAAACATATATATACATACACATACATACATATACATACATATACATACATATACATACATATACATGCATATACATACATATACATACGTATACATACATATACATACATATACATACATTTAAAATAGAAGAGAGGGATTGGTAAAAACTACTGTATGTAAGCCAACATTTTGATATTGGTTAGTATGGTAGTATTCATACTAGTATTACTTATATCCTATTCACATTAATTTTTATATCTATCTATTATGGACCAAATTATGTAACTACCATAGTCATGAGTCTGAAATAAAGAATTGAATGAATGAATATACATACACATACATATACATACATATACATGCATATACATATATATACATACACATACATGCATATACATGCATATACCTACATACACATACATATACATACATATACATACACATACATACATATACATACATATACATACATACATACATACACATACAAACACATACAATTATCTGATGCATAATATCCCACGAATATGGGATTGCTCACTGCTAACAAAAGAAAGGGCAAGTCCTAAGCTGCCCTGCCCTGTCGATGAGGTGGTACAAACTCTTGTACCTATTCTTGAGAAGGGGCTTGTATTGTGATGGGAGTTAATTTAACTTCTTATTAATGTTTTATCTGTTCCGACTGGACTTGTATCAACAATACTACTTTACAATGCAAACGGCATTCAGGATCTCCTTAGCAACGTAGAAACAGGACGACACTTAGGTTTCTTGAAAGACAGCAGGACTGGAAAACATCATATAACCTTCTTTTTTTTAAATTCTTTTTTAAATGATATCATACAAGATTTTTACCTGTGATTTTATTTACTTACCTGTGCCGCAACATTTACGATTGTGATCTTATGCGGATTTGATAATTGATTGTAGGCCTAAGCTATCACATTCTGTGTAATAGCGACCATTGAAAAAGGCCCCTCCTAACCGCCATAATATTTTTGTATATATACATGTATTCATATATAAATGTATCAATAATGCAGGTAATGCAGTACCTATCTGCTAAAATACCTCAGGGAGTTTGACGCCCCTGCCTTGGAAAGTTATAAACCACTGCCTTGCGGTATAGGTTCTTGATAGAACCAAAGGCTAAGGGAGCAAACCCTAACAGAAAACCATGCTTACATGGCAGCATTAAGGGCGGTGATGAAGGGAACACCCAACATCTCCTGGCCAGCTACTGCAGGGACAAATAGTTTGCGCCTGTCTTGACGTGTTCTTGCCGGTGTGAGACCTCTATTTGCTCCCCAAGAGAGTAACTTGCAAAAGCCAGCAGCACTTCAACACTTTGCAAGCAGCTTTTATGAAATGCACAACCTCACAACCGCACGAAATAGCGGTGGTTAAGAAATAAAAGCAGTCTTTGTCGCATTGCGACTGACAGCATGATGATGATGATGATGATGACATATATATGCTTGATTGATTGATTGATTGGTGGTTGCTTTATGACGTGTCGGCAGCATAGGCCATATTCACGGTGAGAAATGTTTGTTTTTTGTTCAAACCATTGCTTTTACATGTAAAAGCAGACAATCAATTATGTGTCAATAGACACTCATTAAATTAGAAAGCTCACAATCATATATTTGTGGTCAAGGGAAACAAAATCCCATAGAAAAAGAAAAGTTTTATTAATAATTGATAGAATCTATTTAGTAAACTATATGAGGTAGTACAGTCCAGCTGCCCTCAAAAAGGCTAAAATGTTTTCCTGTTTTACCTTAGTAAAAAGGTCATGCATACTGTCTGCAGTGTAGAACTCTTGGCGCAGGGTAAACAAATCAACGCAACTTAGTAAAATGTGTTTGAGTGTCAGCGGGGACTGACACCCAATACATTCAGGGGGAGGTTCCCCCTTGAGCAGAGAGCAGAAAAGCATGTGTAAGCCACGAGTGGCCAATATGGCAGCGGCTAAGGACCACTTGGTCCCGCCGACCTCCCGCATGAGTCTGTGGTGGTTTTCCCACAGATGGTTCAATTTCTTTAAGTTTATTAATGATTTCATCCCACTGATGTTGCCATTTGGATTTTATTTGGGTGGCTATTAGTGGTTTCAGATCAGAGTGACGGATCAGACAGGGTTCAAGATCACAGTTCAGGGCCTTCTTCGCAGCCCGATCAGCTCGTTCGTTTCCTTGTATGCTGGCATGGCCAGGCACCCAGCACAGGTGGATGTCATACCCATCCGTTGTCAGTTGCTTCATTTTATAAATGACCGTTGCTAGAATAGGGTGATTCGTTTTAAGTCCAGCAACAGCCAGGAGGAAAGAGAACGAATCACTGTATATAACATAGTTAGTGTGGTTGGATACCTCGATACACTCCAATGCAAGAAGGAGTTCTGGGGCTTTTGCAGTGAAAATCTAGCTCTGATCGGGCAAGCATATGACAAATGTTTCCTGTCGGCAGACTGACGCAGCAGCTACCCGGCTTTGGTCTTACAAACCATCAGTGTATATGGAGAGGTGGTCTGCAAACTGGCCTTGAATCTCTGCATGCAGTCCTTGGTACTCGAGTGGATGTGTCCCAGACTTCCTCAGTTCTGTGAGTCGGAGGATAACCGATGGCTTCCTCAATGACCATGGGGGATGTTCTGGGACTTTGGCATCCTCCAAACTGTCCAAATCCACGCCCAAGGCCTCCAAATGAGGTTTCATTCGGATCCTCAGTGGCCGGATGTAATTCGGCCTGGCTTCATACCTGGATTCGTCATGTTGCTCGAATAGACAATTGTGTGCAGGATTCAATGCATTAGTTTCTATCTTGACTACATATTGCATGGCCAGTTTGATTCTCCTGTTGTTAAGTGATGGTTCATTGGCTTCGACATAGGCCAATTGGGGGAAGTTGTACGCGTCGATCATTGGATGTCGGTGTCGAAAAATATAATTATAGTTTAGCATTGACAGAGGTATTGGAAAGTCCTTGAATTTATCCTGAATGTAAAGGTAGACAAAACACAACAACCTTATTTGTTTCTAGGATAATTTAATATAAAACAAAGAAATCCACTACACTTTAAGAATTGCAACATCGACATCTGTTAAAGTTGTCGGCATCGAGCATTGGATGTTGGCGTCAATCGGCATACGTATAGTTTAGCACTGACAGAGGTGTTGCAAAGTCCTTAAATTTATCCTGAATGTCTCTGTCTGTGTCTCTGTGTCTGTCTCTGTCTGTGTCTCTGTGTCTGTTTCTTTGTCTGTGTCTCTGTCTGTGTCTCTGTGTATGTCTCTGTATGTGTCTCTGTATGTGTCTCTGTCTGTGTCTCTGTCTGTGTCTCTGTGTCTCTGTCTGTGTCTATGTGTCTGTCTCTGTATGTGTTTCTGTATGTGTCTCTGTCTGTGTCTCTGTGTCTGTGTATGTGTCTGTTTCTCTGCATCTGTGTCTCTGTTTATGTCTCTGTGTCTGTCTCTGTATGTGTCTCTGTTTGTGTCTCTGTGGGTGTCTCTGTGTCTCTGTCTGTGTCTCTGTCTGTGTCTCTGTCTGTGTCTCTGTCTGTGTCTGTGTCTCTGTCTGTGTCTCTGTCTGTGTATCTGTCTGTGTCTGTATCTGTATGTGTCTGTGTCTGTGTCTGTCTGTGTGTCTGTGTCTATGTATGTGTCTCTGTGTGTGTCTCTGGGTCTCTGTGTCTCTGTGTGTGTATGTGTGTCTCTGTGTCTCTGTGTGTATGTATGTGTATGTGTGTGTCTGTGTGTGTGTCTCTGTGTCTCTGTGTGTCTGTGTCTCTGTGTCTGTGTGTGCGTATTTGTGTTTGTGTGTGTCTCTGTGTATGTGTGTGTCTCTGTGTATATGTGTGTGTCTGTGTGTGTCTGTGTGTCTGTGTCGGTGTGTGTCTCTGTGTGTATGTGTCTGTGTGTGTATTTGTGTATATGTGTGTGTCTCTGTGTATGTGTGTGTCTCTGTGTATCGGTGTGTATATGTGTCTATGTGTGTGTCTGTGTGTGTCTCTGTGTCTCAGAGAGAGACAGAGGCACATACACAGACACAGACAGACACAGACACATACAGACGGAGACACCTACAGAGACACACACAGAGACACAGGCAGAGACACAGACGGAGACACAGACAGAGACACAGACAGATACACAGACAGAGACACAGAGAGAGACACAGGCAGAGACACATGCAGAGACACAGACAGAGACACATACAGAGACACAGACACATACAGAGACACATACAGAGACACAGACAGAGGCACAGACAGAGACACATACAGAGACACAGATACATAAACAGAGACACATACAGAGACACATACAGAGACACATACATATACAGACACAGAGACACAGACAGCGACACAGACACAGAGACACATACAGAGACACAGATAGAGACACATACAGAGACACATACAGAGACATACACAGAGACACAGACAGAGACATACACAGAGACACAGACAGAGACACATACAGAGACAGACACAGAGACACAGAGACATACACAGAGACACAGACAGAGACACATACAGAGACATACACAGAGACACTGACAGATACACAGACACAAAGACACAGACAGAGACACAGACAGATACACATACAGAGACACATACAGAGACAAACACAGAGAGACATACAGAGACACAGACAGAGACACAGACACAGAGACACAGACACAGAGACACAGACAGAGACACACACAGAGACACAGACACAAATACACAGACATACCCATACAGTGACACATACAGAGACACATACAGAGACAGGCACAGAGACACAGAAACAGACATCGAGACACAGCCAGAGACACAACCACAGACAGAGACACATTCATAGACACAGACAGAGACACAGACACAGATACACAGGCAGATACACAGACAGACACACATACAGAGACACATACAGAGACAGACACAGAGACACAGACAGAGACACAGACACAGAGACACACACCAAGACACAGACACACACATAGAGACACAGAGACACACACAGAGACACACACACAGACACACACACAGCAACGTGTGAGCAACGTCCCTCCAACGCGCTTGTAACGTGTGTCGACGTCCCCCTTACATCCTCCTAACGTCCTTACCCATATATTTGCGCGCGCTGCCTGTCGTTTTTTTTTTTTGACATGTTGAAAACACTCAGCGACCAATAACGCGCGCCGACGTTGTCCGCCGACCGTCAACGTCAAATATAGTGTACCGACACGCCACTAACGAGCCGCTAACGAGCCGCTAACATGTGCCGACGCGTGCTGACGTTTCCCCAAAAATGCAACACGGTGACGGGTCGCCGGTGAGAAGCGTCGTAGTGTGACAGCCCCATAAGTTAGAGCAGTGCATGCAGGGACCTCCTCACCCTGCAGATGGGAGGGAGGGAGATATGCTATGACGATACAGACCTTTAAAAATGGGATAATGTGTTCAATAATATATGGATATGTGTGTATATATGTATGTGGGTATATCTCTATATATATCGCTTATATATATATATATATATATATATATATATGCATTCATATATATATGTATTCCTATGTATACATATACATGCATGTATACACATATATGGAAACATATCTTTGTGTGTTTGTGTCGTTAAGCATAACAAACCCACACATAATCAGTTGTAGACCACTGGTTGGAACGGTAATAGCCCAAACTGCACATGTGTCCACTGAGCAGGATCGGTAGGATAACCCACACATTCACAGGTGGACACTCTACCAGCTGAGCTACATCCTGCCCACTGTAACCTCTCACTGAAAGGCTGGAACACTGCGTATCGGCCCCGATAAATCTGTCCGATGGCGAATGTCAAAGCGTTTTGTGGAACACAAGCGCCGAAGGGTTGAACAGGAGTGAAAGGAATGAAGGCGTTCACCGTGAAGAAGACAGAGGAGCACTGGAAAAGGAAAAGGGCCCCACCCAAGCACACATACTCCTCTGATGAGGGGGAGAGGTAAGCCTGGGAGAAACCGCAAAAGAAGGGTAGGTTTGTAGGAAAGAGAAGTAAGAAGAATTGAGTCAAAGAGCTGTGATTCCTAGCTCTGTGGTGACCAGTTGGGAAGCAGGAATCAGAAACAGAGTAGAGGCGAGAGGAGGTGAAAAGCTAACCGGGCCTCCCCTTACAATCTTTTCTGAGAGCAAACCAGGAGGAGGCTGGCATCTAAGGGATGACAGAAGAGATATGGCTGAAGTGGGAGTCCGGACAGCAGATTACTTAAGCTGTGCATGAGTAGCACAGCTTAAGTAATCTGAGTCTGGTAAGTGCCGAGAGGTGGCGCCGCGGGCAGGGTCGGCCTGAGACGATAGCCCAGAGGGAGGTGGCAGGAACAGCTGGGGCGGTTCCTCCCTCCTCCCTACAGAAAATCAAATATTGCTTGTACACAGAGTTATAGACACACGATATATGCGTATAGGAATCTGAGCAACACTGCTTTTTTTGTGATCCATCACCTTCTGATAGTTTATCTAGGGGTAATGGGGCTGTCACACTACGACGCTTCTTACCGTGTTGATTTTGGGCGATAATTAGTGAAATATCGAGACGCGCTGGGGGCGCGTTATGCGCGCGTCGGTACAGGTCGGTACACTATGCTTGACGTTGATGGTCGGCGGACAACGTCGGCGCGCGTTGCCGGTCGCCCAAGGTTTTAAGCTTGTCAAAAAAACCAGCGATCGACAACGCGCGCAAATATATGGGTAAGGACGTTAGGCGCGCGTCGCGCTGCGTTGGACGCGCCGGAATAACGTTATTGGAACGCTAGGAAGACGGCGCGCGCGCGGGAGGGTCGTTGCTCACAAGTTGCGGCAAACTGGGCCGTTTTTGTTTTACGCCCTAGCAACATTTAAGGTTAAATGAAGACGTCACGCCAAACTTTTTTTTTTTTTCCCCAGCGCGTCGACACACGTTGGCCGCGCGCGCATAATGCGCCGCGCTGACGCCGATCTTTTCCCCCAAACCGCCGAAAAGTTTGACGTTTCTCGACGCGCAATATGGTACTTTCAACGCTGACGGGTCGCCGGGACAAACGTCGTAGTGTGACAGCCCCATAAGTCTTTGTGGTAGAACCTTCGAGTTATTATTGCCAGTCTCACTAGTTACCTAAGTATCTATGGATGCAGCCATGCAATTCTGGCATAGCTTGAAGCGTTATTGCCCGATATTGTCATGGGCTGGGAGTCCTTTATAACACCATGTGACGGTGTCAAACCAGGGAGTTAAAATAAATGATAACTGCCACTCCTTACTCTGTTGCTCAGCATTAATACTCAAACCTATGACTTAAAATATATGATCGCTGTCACTACCTTGTATGGCACTCAGCATTATTGTAGTCAAACCAATGACTTAAATCAATTTCAGCTAGTGCTGCGCTTATCATGCACAGGGGAGAGAAAATAATGTTTAGCTAAATAACGTGACTGAGATGGATTGGCTCATAATTTCCTAATTGTGGTTCATTCGATGACGGGAGCCTGGTACCCACCACGACCCCAGTGGGGCAGATGAACATCAGCGACCTTCCCCGTCTACAATGCCATCTGTATTCACTTGACCGTTGAGACAGTACAATTTACCACACCCACACACCCTCTTTTTGAAGGACTACAGCATAGTGGTCGGCTCCATCGGCCTCAGAGGTCCCACCGATCGAGGAAGGCTCCCTCGACATCGAGGCCGTCTACTGATTCCCCCGTTGTACCTCTCATGTAACTGTTTCATGTAATACACATTAATCTTTCCTCCCACTCGGTCTCCGGCTTCCCTTATTTGAATCATCATAGTGCCAATGGATGCATGTCCCATGTGGGGCAGCACTATGAAGTCGCCATGAGTGTACACAGTCACAAGTGCATACGCGTCGTGATATGACCGTAGATGTTGCTTGAATATAGTCGCCCCTTCCAATATATATATAAATATATATATATATAACAACCAAAAATAAATAAAATAAGTAAATAAATAAATAACCAGTCCCTGGTAATATATTCATTGGCATATTGTAGAATTGATCCTTAAAACCATTTACTGTTGCTGGATGCAGTGGCCGAATCCGTAGAGTGCATACTTTTCCTGCGGAACGTCAGGGCTCACATCCGAGTCAAACCAATGACTTATACAATTGATATTTGTCGCTACCTAGCCTGGTGCTCAGCATTAATAGGATAGGCCAAAGACTGGTTTGCAAAGCATAAGACTGCATGGGATAACGGGTCATGGTACTGTCGACCTGGACTCCTAGTGGGGAAGCACTATAAAGTCAGCACTGTCACAAGTCGGTACCTGTCCTGATATCACCGTAGATATTGCTTTCGTGTAAAACAACAACAAAGAAACAAATCATTCTCAACCGCCTCTATCCGCTTCCGGTGAGGCTGCTCTTAATTAGGCCAGATCAAAAAAGATTGGGCCTTGTCCTTTTGATATAACCATCAGCGTCGGGTGGGTGGGTTTTAAATTGTTTAACTGTTGTTGATGTAGACGTAACATGTAACCAGAAATGTTGGCCAAATGAGTTGAGCATCTGCCTCCCAATCTGGTAGGTCATGGGATTCGAATTCCTTGGTTCGAAATCCGGCTGCGTCAACCAATGACTTAAAACTTGATACAAACATTGAATTGCTGCTAGCCCAACACATTTTTAACAGTTAAAAACTATAAATAAATTCAGCCACGGGCAGCATTGATCACCAATTTTGTTTGTTTCGTTTTGGCCTTATCAACACCTTTTTGATATGGCAAGTATTATTTGATACTTCCCGCACACTCGACATGGTGCCTTAATAACTGTGCCATGTTCTCTCTGTGACGATGTCAATAGATATATGAGACTGTCTCCAAAGGTGCTAAGCAATATGGGACAAAACTTTGTCCATTCTAACGATCAACATACTATCTGCTTATGCATTTGCTCAGGATAAACTGATTTGTTTTTTACATGGTGTTTCATAATCCCAATAGAATACATATTGATTTGAAGCGAATGTCCTTGTGTTTTCAGTGTAACCGTTTCTGTGCTGTTTTGTGTCAATCGTTAATGTGGACACAAAAAAAAGAGTTATCACCTTTTGAGACAGGCTCATATATGTGGACTGATGTGGGGGATGGCCTCCTGCTGCAGGAATGCATGAATGCAGCCATCAACCAGTCCGCAATGAGTGAGGGATCCAGGCAGGTGGACTCTTCAATGACTGAATTACCTATTCAACATTGTCCGCAGTCAGGCCTTCAGTGAAATTCATTTCGATATTTTATGCGCCCTAATTAAAGGAGAAAATACCAGCAAAAGATAGGCTATATATAAACACACCATGACATTTTTGTTAGTTTCTTTGTAAATATATATTATTCATTGAATAAAGTCTTTTGTCAGCGCTGTGGCACTGGTCTTCTAACCATGTGGCAATACAGTAATTTACAATATATGTATATGTATTCTGCTATGGTCATCAGCAGCTAGCTCAAATGGTATAGTTTGACAATTCACATATAAAAATAGCAGTTATATGTTGTATTCATAATACTTGATACATACATGTGTATTGATTAGACCATTACATTATGGAGTGGTTAGGTGCATAGTTTAACTTCATAGGTTTGTATGCATACTATGTTGTGAATTTCAAAACTATCATGTTGTTGGAGTTAACATTTTGAGATGGAGTGTTAGTAGAATGGTTTGTTTATTCTGTTAGATATAGTGTGGTTAGCTTGTAGGGTTATGCTTAAAAGGTTAATACCTCAGGTGTGTTTTTTGACTACATGAAGTAGTTTGAGTAAGTAGGTTGTTAGTAATGATAGGATAAACAATGCTTGGAGGATTGTATGTTTCAGTCATTTAGTAGTCTAGTAAGATAATTGTCATATAACTGTTTTGTTTAAAACCAAAACTGTTAGCTAAATTAGCTAAATGTTTAGCCGATGGGTTAGTTGGTCCGTGTATTAAATATACTAGCTAAGGCTGCATAATACAATGAAAGGATAATATTTTCTTACATATAACACTTCCTAGATGTGATTGGTTGTTTTTTGGAGTTTTACATCCTGGCAACATCTAAGGTCATATCAGGATCGGTACCGACTTGTGACAGTGTGCACTTGTGGTAAATGTATAGTGTTGCACCACTGGGGAATCAGGCCACCAGCATCATGACCCGGTATCACACTCAGTCACATTATCCTGACACCTATCTAACCAGTGTTTGCCCTATCCTATTAATGCCCAGGGACAGGCTAGGAAGCAACAAGTTTCAATCTGATAAATCATTGGTTTGACTCCAGCAGGAACCAACTTCTCGATCACATGCACGCAAGGCCCGCGTTGTACCGATTCGACCACTAGGCCCGGTGTAACAATTTCAATTTCCCCCCTTTTCAAGTTCCCAAGCGGAATCTGAAAACGTTTTTAATTTACCCGGAGGGAAATTTAAAATGTTTTCAGATTCCCAGGGGGGGGGGGGGGGAATTAAAAACAGTTTTCAGATTCCTCCCCCTATTTTAAAATTCCCACCTCCGGGAATTTGAAATCGTTAAAAAAACTTTAAAAAACGTTTTAAAATTCAGACCTATAATATAATTTTCTTTAGCCATCTTGGAGACTTTTTGTGTCATTTGGGGTGAAATATGTTTTGTTGTACTACTACTAATTTCCATTATGCTATTCTCTGTGTATTATTTGTCATGAAAAATACAAAAGAAATAACAAAAATAACAAAAATAACAAAAATTCCCCAAAAATGGGGTAGGGAAAGTTAAAACAAGGGAGGGAACTTGAAAACGTTTTCAAATTCCCTTGGGATGAATTTGAAAACGTTTTCAAGTTCCCACGAAGGAACTTGAATCAGGTGGAATTTGAAATCTTTACACCGGGACTAGATTTGATCCTACATATTTAATTTAGATAGTAATTTACTATTGCACCGATTCAAATGCTCTTGCGGATTGGTGTTTCCATATGTCCAATGCAATGCTCCAAAATGAATAAATGAAATCAATGCCCAGTGTGCACATACTAAAATAAAGTTCAATGTTTTCAATTTAAATAAGTTGGTTGGTTGTTGGAGTTTTACGTCCTAGCAACATCGACTTTTGACAGGGCACACTCATGGCAGATAAATAGTGCTGCCCCATTGGGGAATCAGGATGCTGGCGACATGATCCAATATATCCCTCATTCATATTATCCTGACACTGAGCTAAACCAGCCCTTGCCCTCTCCTATTAAAGTTGCATAGTCCGTTGCTTTTGAGTTTTTGCTATTTTCTGAGATAAATACATTATACTAATCGTTATAATCTACTTTATTTTAGTTTGAAGTAGATTTAATATTAGATGGCTAAGTTTGGAGATATTTGACGTCAAAACATGCCAAAATAATTTTGGCAAGCACGTGAAAATTCTGACACCATAGACTTCAGTAGTAACGGTTTCTATTAATTGACTTATGATGCCCTTCTATGCAGCAACACAGGCTTAATAAGTGCACCAGTGTCTTAAGTTGAATATGTAGAATCAAATCTAGATTAAGTGTTTTGGTTTTGAAAATTTGATGTTTTCATCGGACTATGCAACTTTAATGACATGCGGAAAACAAGTATAAATTGTATAAGTCATTGGTTTGATTCGACCGGGGATAGAACTCCCGATCTCCCGCCCGGTCACTTAAAATATCTACAAAAGTAACCTTGACGAGGTGGCTGAAATGGGAAGAGTTCTGGCTGGTGTCCTGTGTGGGATGTTGTGGGTTTAAACCCCAACAAGTCAAGCTAATGACTTACACATGTTATACTCATTGCTACCTAGCCTAACGCTCGGCAATAATACGCTAGAGCAAGGACTGGTTTGCTCAGTAACATGATAGTGTGACTAAATAGAATATCTGACCATGGTGTGAGTGACCAAATTAGCAACGCAACAAGGAATATAATATGGGAAATTTATTAGCATAATAAATTGACATCAAATCGCGTGGAGAGAAAAGGCGTGGATATGTTGATGGCCAGGGGTCAGGTTGAGGAGTACTGGTAGCGGGACGAGCTTACCGGAATATTTCAGTGGGGCAGCACTATCAAGTTGTCAGGAGTGCGCATTGTCTGTCACAAGTTAGAAGCTGTCTTGTTGGCGGAGTGGTTAGAGTGTCTGACTTTTTTCTAGGTCGGACTCCTAATCTGAAGGTTAGTGGTTCGATTCCCCATGCCCCCCACCTCTGACAATTTGGATTTTCACCGCTGTGTATAACTTACAGCGTCATCAAAGGCCAGTTGCTCTCATACGATGTCTACGTAGTATGCAAGGTTAAAAATCCCTCGGGTTGGTAAAAGTGTAGGCTTGGACGTTCTATCGACAAACTGTCTAATGGTGAAAACAAGTCTATTCAGACTTATCCATAATGGGCAGTATACATCTTCAAGAAAGAAAAGTATATTCAGCGGGCGATTATGGGAGGTTTATGGAACATGTGTGGTATAGGTTATTATCGAGAGTGCTGTGGTTAATTTGGGCATTGCAAAGTGGCACACCACCTGCACAAGCAGGAACAAGAGAGGAAAAGGAAGAGACCCAATCTTGCTAGGTGAGCTACTCTCAGTCTCTTGTGGCTGGTAGAGGCAGGGTGAATGATGGAGGAGGGGTATGGGGAGCAGGAGAGTGGTGGAGGGAGGAGGAGGAGGGAAGGTCGGCAGGTGAAGCGGGTCGTCAGTGATGGAAGGCGGGAGGTAGGGGGAGGGAAGGGAGGAGGAAGAACGGGGGAAGGGGAGGGCGGAGGGAGGGCGGGGGAAGGATGGGAATGGTGGAGGAAGGGGGGAGGGAAGGTGGGGGGAGGGAAGGGGGGGGAGGGAGGGTGGGAGGGTGGGAGGGTGGGGGGGGAGGGGGGGGGGGTGGGGAGGGGGGGATGGGGAAGGTGAGGGATGGGGAAGGTGTGGGAGGGAGGTTGTGGGAGGGTGGGGTGGGGGAGGGATGGGTAAGGTGGAGGAGGGAGGGGTGGGAGGGTGCGGGTGGGCGATGGATGGGGAAGGTGGGAGAGGGAGGGAACAGGAACTTGACGAAGGGGGGGAGGCAGGTCGGAGGGAGGACGGGAGAGTAGGGAGGGTGGGAACGGGGAGGGAGGTGGGAGGGTGAGGGGTGGAGGAGAGAGGGAGGGTGAAGGGAAGAGGTGGGCGTCGCCTCACTTAGTAACACTCCATATTGGACTGGGTACACATCTGGAACAAGGAATCACCTTTTACCAACAATACATAGCTTGGCAAACGAAATATTCAACATAGCCGTGTACACATTCTAAGTCAAAGTCCATTGGAAAATGGGCTACAGTTATTAGTCGGCCATCAGGGATTTAAAAAAAATAAAAGTATAGAAAACCTCCTTTCCATGTACTGGTCCCCTCGCCTCCACACACATGTCCCATCCGAATACCAGCGGAACCCTCTTGTTCTGTTCGCTGTCCGGATGCCGTGGTTAAATTGTAAAGAGCGCCAGGCTGGCTTCCCGTGCAGAAGGTCAAGATTTTGAATCACAGCCGACTGACACTGATGACTTACTAAATGGATACTTGTCGCTACTTAGTTTGGTGCTTCAGGCATTTATAGGAATGAGCAACTGCTGCTTGGCTCAGTAACAGGACAATGTGACTGAATGGGATACCAGGTATTGGTGCGGGGTACCTTATCTGCGGCAGCACTATAAAAGTCACCATGAGTGTGCGCTGTCTGAAGTCACCACCCATCTTGAAATTACCCTAGATATTGCTAGGACCCAAATAAATAAACCTTTTTTTTTTTTTGGTTCATTAGTTGTTTAAGCAGGGGAAATTTCAGTCATAGACGACTGGTCTTCCTCGTTCCACTGCTGGTCGATAGAAAGCCCGAGCCTACACTTTTACCGACCCAAGGGATTTTTTAACCTCCCACACCACATAGACATGGTATGAGAGCAACCGGCCTTTGATGACGCTGTAAGTTATACACAGCGGTGGAAATCCAAATTGGCAGAGCTGGGGGCACGGGGAATAGAACCGCCGACCCTCAGATTAGGAGTCTGACCTAGAAAAAAGTCAGACACTCTAACGACTCGGCCACAGAGAACGCCACCATGCACTAATTAAAGCAAAGCTCCTTACCATGCACTGGTACCGTGCACTGGTACCATGCACTGGTACCATCTCACCCCATGCGAATATCACCTGCTTCTCTCTGCCTGTTCCCTGGCTTTCTCCTTTCCTGCCTAACTTCTACACTATCTCTCACATACAGGTTTCTAACCAAGTCAACCTCTAAATGCTCCACCATCACCTGCTCCCTTTCTCTCCATGCCTATCTATCTACTACTCACAGACTTATTTATCTGCTCCCGTCCCCCTCACAAGTGAGGAACTTAAATAAGAAATAAGTGTGCTCATGCATTAACAAAACTACTATGTAGCTAAATGGGCTGTCAGACTATGATGTCTGGCCTTAGTGTATGCTGACATATGCAATTTCCGACTAATACATTGGCATACGGTGTCATATGTTACGTATGCTTTGGACATATGTCGAGTACACTCGGTATACGTCGTCATGGGTCGGTGTAGGTCGAGCTGCTAAAAAAAATGTGTATGCAAGTTCAAAATTGTCAACGTATGTCGCCATATGGCTCATATATTTCTCATATGCTCGGTGAATGCTCAGCGTACATCACCGTATGTTATACACACGTTAGGGGTAGGTCAGGATAGGTTGCAACACGTTAGCCGTATGTTCAGCCTGTTGGGAATGTCCAGTCCGCATACAGCCAACGGATGCATAACATACTCCAAATGTACTTTGAACGTATGCCTGCTGTATCTCCAGCATACTTAACATATGTGCCATACTTGTAGCGATGGAGTAACATACATAACATTGGTCAGCGTACCATCAGCATATGCAAACGTTTTGCAAACGTTTTGTGAGGCACATGAATGATCTCAATAGGTCAGAGATACGTTCTGCATACGTTATGTATGTTGTGTGTATTTTGTGTGTACGTTGTGGGTACGTTGTGTGCACGTTGTGTGTGCACCCATTTTATCCCTCGCAGCACGAAAAGTTTGGCATATGCCAACTTATTTTGATTTGAAATTCATTTCAACACGTTACGCACACGCCGGCGCCATACGTTGTAGTGTGACAGGGCCTTTACCTCTACTATATTACCTGCAAAAGAAACAATTTAATACAGTAGTATAAAGCATGTCAAGCATTTAAAGCATGCCGGGTATTACAGCATGTAAAGCATTACAGCATGTGCAGCATGTGAAATGTGTAAATCATAGAACTAATACAGAGCATATAAAGCATAGAAGGCAGAGAGAGCATAGGCAACAGGGGCAGCGTATACATCATAGATATCCCCATCATATACAGTATAGACATCATATACAATATAGACATCATATCCAGTATAGACATCATATACAGTCTTTTTTTTTTTTTTTGTGGTGAATAAGTCTTTTGTCAGTGCCAAAGCACTGGTCTTCCAGCCATCTTTCAATTCAGGATCATTTACACAAAAGGTATATATAATAAGGTGTACAATACCTGTTGAATAGACAATTTGCACCATGTAACTCAATGAAATTCTGAAACCCAAAAGTTGCATAACAATATGGTACAGTAGTGTCATATAACCAGATCAATATTAGTCAGATCAATGTGAGTATTCACATAGTATTTAGAATGTAAGCAGAAGTTATCTTCTGTATTCAGTTGGTAAATTTGTAATAAGTTTGAATGTTCAGTTGCAGTTAGGCAAGCGGTATATAGATGTTGGTTTGTTAGGAAAATTCTAGTGTAACTCTAATGTAGCTAGTTATGTGAGTTTATGAATTATGTTGTTGGGGTGGGGTTGTTAATAATACACTGGACCATCTGTGACCAGTGAAGCAGTGGGACCAATCCCAGTGCATTTAGGTCTTACATTTTACATTTTTACCTGGGCTGTATATGGTTGACTGGAGATAACAGTATAGACATCATATACAGTATAGATATCATATACAGCATATACAGCATAGCTAGTATATACACTGCATAGAGCGTATATATAGTATATAGAGCATAGGAAGCATGAATAACCCAGATAACATAGAGAGCATATAGAACAGTGAGAACATAGGGGGCATAGGGAGCATAGAACGGTTAGGGACCAATGCTTCGGTGCTGATGAACGATACAGTTTGATGAATAAGATATTTACCGACAGGAAAACAAGGCCTAGATATGTACCCAGTTTGTAAATAGACCCATCACATATTTCTACCTCACCAATCCTGGCTTGTTATTCACGTGCTGGACTCGTGGTGTATCATGGGAAAAGGCTGTAAATCAATGTGGTCACCTGGTGCATGGACCATGTGACCACATGACTAGTTGGTTGTTGGAGGTTTACATCCTGACAACATCCAAGGTCATATCAGGACGGGTCCCGACTTGTGACAGTCCGCAATCATGACGACTTTATAGTGATGCCCCACTGGGAAATTAGGCTACCAGCACCATGACCCAATATCCCACTCAGTCCTGATATTGAACTAACCAGTCCTTGCCCTATCCTATTAATGCCAAGTGCCAGGCTAGGAAGCGACATGTATCAAGTCTATAAGTCATTGGTTTGACTCGATGGAGACTCAAGCTCACGGCATTTCGAACTAGAGGCCCGCGCTGTACCGATTAGGCCACTGCGCCCGGTTGTGACCACATGGTCTATGCACCGAACACACGATGGCAGAATCGATATGAACGGTGCCTGGCTCTCTGTCCTGAAGCTCGTGGGTTCGAATCTAGGAAGCGTCAAAACAATGACTTGTACAATTGAGACTTGATGCTACCTAGGCTGGCACATGGTTTTAATAGGATAGGACAAGGTCTGGTTTGCTCATAGCCCTGTCACATTACGGCGCATCACGCAAGCGCGTCGACAAAGGCTAAAATCACTTTCAGACCTTGAAATGCGTCAAACTTTTTGGTGCGGGCGGCAAAGTAGGACATATACATACTGTATACCCAACGTAGCAGAGAGTATGGCCAACGGATGGCCAACCTATGGCTAATGTGCCTTCCAGTGAAAAATGCTTGTAATATGCTCATGGTATGCTCGAAGAATGCCAGTGAACGTTATATATGTAATTCGATTGCCAGAAGTACGCCTTATATGTTATATACATCAAGACACTGTGGAGAAATGCAAAACATACATTGTACATACGTTATATGTATGTTATCCATACATTGTCAATATGTTGTCAATATGTGGACTGTACATTTCCGCTGCCTCTCCATCCAACTGACATAGGTCAATGTAGTGCTACATAGTGAACAACGTTTGTCTAATTTATGTCTAATGTACATTGACATATGTCTAACATATACATAGTGTACGCCAAACATAAAAGCCACACGTTGTCGAATAGCAAAAGTTTTGTGCATGCACAACACTTTTGCGACCCCTTGACAAGCGACGCAATATAACAACAAACATTGATGTATATCGATGTATACCAACGTATACATAATGAATGCGTAACGTTTGAGTAATGCATATCGATGTACACCAACGTATTGGCACAAAATCACCTACGTTGGCACACGCATGCGCAATGCGTTGCAGTGTGAGAGGGCTATCAGCATCAGAATATTGTGACTGAGTGGGATATCGCATCATATTCATGTTGGACTACTTTCTACAGCCTCAGATACCTGACTGGTATTCGGAAACATTAGCGATGACATATTTCCCCCATAGTTTGAACTCTGGTTCAACTGAACCAATAACAACATATATGTGTTGCGACCTAGCCTGGTCTTCACCATTATTAGAATAGGGCAAGGAGCAGTGAAATGAGGAAGACACATTTTCTGCGAAAGAAATTTCCACTGCTTAACCAACTAATGTAGAATATATATATATCAAAATATCCTCTTGTGCGACTGACACTGGTCCACATCCACTGGAGGAGAGGTGTGCCGAGATGGCGTCACCGGTACAGCATCAGCTCTTACACAGTATAGCAATAAACCTAATAATACGTCATATTACATTCCGTTTCTTTATTCTTGCATAATACATCAAACATCACCTCTAGCAGACCCTTAAAACCATCGGATTATACAACGTCAACCCGATGTGTTAAGCTAGAATGAGTTGGAACACACAATGATTTGTTGTTTTGTTTTCATAAAGCAAGCAATATAACACCAAAGTCATCATCATCATGCTGTCGGTTGCGATGCGACAAAGACTACTTTCATTACTTGACTGCCACTCTCCATTTAGCTCTCTGCTTTGAGAGTGATGTCCATGAGTCGGTCTTAATGTCTCTCAGCTTCAGGTTTCTCTTGATGGTATCCTTTAACCAGAGATGAGGGCACCCTCTCTTTCCGTAACCAGAAGACAGTTGAGAATAGAGGATCTGCTTTGGTAGCCTGTCTGATGACATCCTCATGAGGTGCCCAGTCCACCGGAGATTCTTTTTGATCAGAAGATCTTCCATAGAGGGCAACCCAATCCGTTTAAGTATTTCCTTATTTGTCACTTTGTCCTTCCAGTTTAGCCTCATGATTGAATGCAGATATCGCATCATGAAGGCATGCAGCTGTTTCACCGTTTGTCTGTACACTGTCCATGCCTCGGCTCCGTATAGTAGGGTGGATAGCATGATTGCATGGTAGATCTTGCCTTTGACCTGCATGGACTCATGGTGGTTGTTCCAGAGTCTCTGGTATAGTCAGCCAAAAGATGTGCTAGCCTTCGCCATCCTCCTCTGTATTTCAGCATCAATGCATCCATCACTTGATAAAAAAACAAAGTAAGATACAATAAAACACATTAATATGCATCCCAAATAAACGCAAATTCGGATATACAGCAATCACTTATTGGACCAGGAATTCACTGCTTCAAAGTTAATTCAGTAAACTGAACCCCGATTGAGTGCAAGCCCATTCTTTCTTCGAAATTACATTTACTGGACCCCAATAATCATGTCATAATGGGGTTTCACTGGATAAGGGCCAGGAGGGGAGAGGATATGAAAGTCTGTGTTTTTGTGGATGTGATAAATGAATAAATTACTGAATTGGCGAAACACTAGAAAGCAGCAATAACTATTTCTTGCTCTGCTCGCTTCCAAGCAAACCTTTTTTTAATGGCAGATTACTCACCTCCAGCAGTACATCTGAGCATGGCTTCAGTATTTGGAAACCTAGGGCAGGAGTTGCAATGGGTTGCCATATTTTTGCCAGAAGACTGGAAGCAGTGACCGAATCGGTAAGAACGCTGACTCACGTCCTGTGTGGATGGTCCGGGTTGCAAAACCTAACCGAGTTAAACAAATGACATGTAACATTGATACAGGTGTCACTACCTCAATTATCACCCCGCAATTGTAGTGTAAAATATTCTGATAAAACGAATCGGTGGGGTATGTGAAATGGTCTATAAAGGAGTACAACTGGTCTATAAAGTTAAATGATGAATAGGGCCAGGTGCATGAATGTATTTATGTAATTACTGGTGACTCTTTACTTGTAGTCAATAGTCATTGTGTATTAAATAGATAGTGTGAGAGCGGCATTACTGTTAGTGTGGAAGGAGCTCAAGAGCTATACTCACTACCCCCTCCCCCCCCCCAACTGTTAGTCATGGATCACCACACACACACAGCAAGGCAGGTGCAGGCCAACCAGCCACAAGGCATGGTGGTGGTGGGTAGATCATAGTAGTCATGGTGAAACAAGAATGCTTACTGTTCATTGGTGGACCTAGAAATGCTTGTTGTTGATTGGAGAACATGGTCAGGTGGTATGCCATATCAGATCCATATACCGCTATATAAGAATAAACCTTAGGGTACAAGCTCTCACTCTACTTTCACTCTGTATACTCTTCCTTTCTCTCCTTGCCTGTATTGATTTCATATTAGCCTGCCTACACAACTACAGCTGCCAGACGATGACTTAACAGTAGGATAAGTATTTAGGGATTGGTTTCCTCATTAAATTGGCTAAGAGTGGAAACCGTTGAGAATGTTACAATTTTCCCTGAGCTGCCTGGTGAGTTACTCTCAGTGTGAACTGCGAATGAACAATAAAACCATCTTTCTTTTTCTTTCTTGAAGATTTATTCTGCCTATTGTGGATAAGTCTGAATAGTCTTGTTTTCACCATTAGACAGTTGGTTGATAGAAAGCCCCAGTCTACACTTTTACCGACCCAAGTGATTGTTAACCTTTCCACACCACATAGACTTGGATTGAGAGCAACTGGCCTTTGATGACGCTGTAAGTTATCGTCTAGTCTGACACAAACCGAAAAATCCACCCCAGAGAGATGACTATTCATCTTGAGCATTAAATCCTGGGGATTTACAATTCAGTACACTTAAAGCAGCATGGTCAGCAGAAAGCATCAAGATGTCAAAAGCAAAACAATTCTCTAGATTTGATTCCATATATCTAACTTAGATACTAATTGACATATTAAGCATTTGCTGTCACATAGAAAGGAACATTGAGTCAATTTAACAGAACCTGTTCAGTGTATAAACAGCGTGCAAGCTTGACCGCTTGTCTGGGACAAGTGGGAACTCAGACGGACAAGTGAACATTACACCATAATTTGTCCCTTTTACCAGTAAACAATTTTCCTTATTTAGATCAGTAATGTTCCCACAGCAGAAGGTTATGGTGTCAGAGTTTTGGCATGCTTGCCAAAATTAATTTAACATTTCAAATACCTTAAAAGTTACTCATTTAAAATCAAAGTTATGCCCAATTAAAGCTGCATAGTCTGATGAAATCATACAATTTTCAAAACCAAAACAATGATCTAAATTTGATTCTACATATCTAGCTTAGATAGTGATGCACTTATTAAGCATTTGTCGCCACACAGACGGAAATAGTTAGGCAATTGAATAGATCATGTTAGTTGTTACTGCAGAATGCTATGGTTTCAGAGTTTTGGCATGCATCCGAAAATTAACTTTGCATGGTTGCACTTAAAATATCTCAAAAGTTAGCTGCTTAAAATAAAAGTCACTTCAAGCTAACGTAAGGTACATTATAACGATCAACATAATATATTTATCTCAGAACATTTTTGAAACTCAAAACCATCGGACTATGCAACTTTTAAGTAAGGCAGTTTATAAGGATCAATTTAATATAATTATCTCATAAAAATGAGAGAAGCTCAAAGCAATGGGACTATGCAACTTTAATGATAGCATTCAATAAGCTCTGAGGTAGTGGGTCTAAACAATGCATCCCATGCGTAGGAGTTGTATAATAGGGCAGCAAGGCGTGATCGGAACCGGCGCCAACAGTCAATTGATGACTTAATAGTTTCCATCCCATTATATTGCAGCAGCTATTGTTGGTGAATATCTCTCTCTAAAAACCGGACGCGGTGGCCTAATGAGTTGACCGTTCGTCTCCCGTTTTGGTAGATTGTGGGGTTCGAACCTTGGTCGAGTCAAACCAATGAATTCAAAATTGATAATTGTTTTATTCGTGTGTACATTAGTTGTTTAAGCAGGGGACATTTCAATATCGGACGATTGGTCTTCCTCATTCCACTGCTCCGCTCCTTGCCCTATCCTAGTAATGCCGAGTGCCTGGCAAGGAAGTGACAAGTATCCATTTTGTAAGTCATTGCTTTGACTCGACCAGGTTTCGAACCCACGATCCTACGATCTACCAACACGGGAGACGGACACTCTAACTCATTCGGCCATGCCATTTGTTGTTTTCTAGCCGGGCACTATGCATTAATAGGAAAGGGGAGGACTGGTTGGCTCAGTGTCAGGATAATGTGACTTAGTGGGATATCAAATCATGGTGCTGGCAGCCTGATCTCCCAGTCGGATAGCACTATAAAGTCGCCATGAGTGTGCACTGTCTCAAATCGGTAACCGTCCTGATATGCCCTTAGATGGTGTCAGGACGTAAAACTCCAACAACCAACCAACCCGAGCTCTCCGGAGAATAACACTGCTCTTTATGGATACTCTTTTGTTTCGTAAGTTATTTTGAGTTTTTTTTTTTTTAATCCGAAGTGCAATACGCTTCAATGGTGGGGAATGAGCGAGTGCTCATTATGGGTCCTTGCGGGGCAAGCGGGGCGGCGAGGCGCAACCCCCCCTCCCCCACCGTCGCCGGGTGGGGGGGGGGGGCACACACACACTACGGACCGCCCCTAACAGCTCTCCCTCCCTACTCCCTCGCACCCCCAGCTCACTCCTGGCTCATCCAGCCAATCACAGCCTACCTCATAACCGCTACCCACGCCTCTATGCTGCTCACTCCGCTTCACCCATCCAGACTGACCACTGCTCAATTTTACCCACCCACCCGCACCGCGAAGAAACATAAAAAATAACAATAATCATCAATTAATTATATTATATCAATTAACCAATGGTCACCACCATTTATGTAATTAACCATTTATTAATTAATTAACCTTCTACTTTACTATATAATATATTACTTTACTCAATTACTGCTACCCGCTGGTTGACATCTCACCTCGCCTCGCCTTGATCATCTGTCCCCCCTCATTCATGCCATTCTCATCCCCCACTCTGATCACCACATGACCCTGATTCCTTGCAGTTCACGGATGACCGCAAATCAGCAAAACCATTCATGTAATGCCCCCGGGGGCCTCCCGGAATAAAGACATGTTATCCCACTCATGCCTCCTCGTCCTGTGTGCCTAGCCGCAATGATGCTTCTATTTTAAGTGGAAGTGGTGGCTCAATCGGTAAGAGCACTAGCTGGATTCCTGTGTGGTAGGTTGCGGATTCGAAACCCGGCCGAGTCAAACCCATGATCTGCAAAATTGATACTTGTTGGTATCTAGCCTGGCACTCTGCATTACTATGGATGGAGAAACACTGGTAATGTCGGTATCAGGATAAAGTGACTGAGTCACTCCTGCTTAGCACTCCAGCTGCCGTGGCGTATATATTGTATGAGTGGATCCACGCTTTCCAGTTTGCTGCTATGTTGTCATCCAGGTTTAGAGGACTGGGTGGTTTCAAACCCGAGAGTGCCATGGCATATCAAACGGTCCACTTTCGATCTGACACCATGTAATGTTACATACAATAACCGACTACACACATTGACGTCTCATTGCATAATGAGTTTATTTAGGTCAAACCCATACCGCGCTGGTCGCCCGCTCGCTGGCTCCCTCGGCGCGCACTCAGCCAACACCATACATCACAGATAACGGCTAACTGTGCTGGTTGCTTGGTTTCCCAATGAGGCAGCACTATTAAACTTCTCATGAGCGTGAAGTCACAAGTTTGTAACCCAGCCTGTTATGATTGTAGGTTTTGTTAGCCCCACATATCACTAACCTCTGTACATAATTATATTAAACGCATAAATAATTCTGGCAAACAGATTATATACATGCCTATCGATTTGGTTCGTCTCATACACCTGATATCATCTTGGAAGTAGCAAGCCCGATTAATTTGTATGAATTCATGTGATGGGGAATATTTTGCTATGGCTCTTTTTTGGAGGGTTAACATTAATTTAAAATTAATTTTGAACTAAATCTGAATGGCTAATTTTTGAAGACAAAATTCAGCCAATACATCCTGTTTGGTTCAAGATAATTATATTGTTCGAAATAAAGTTATAGTTCAAGATTCTTGACAACCTGAAAAGTATGCTAAGCTTGGACTTAACTATATGTAAATATTCATTGCAGAGTAATTCTCGTATTAAAGGCCATATCAGACAGTAACTGCTTAATATACAGATCTATAGTGCATTTTAGGAGCATTAATAAAGTTCATGTCACCTAACAGTTACTCTGAATCCAACCACTCGGGTACTGGTGCTTCTGATATACTAGTAGTATGGATGGGCTGGTTCCCTTGTCTCCAGGTTGCGCCATCTGTGAGTGATCTACTATCAATTATCCTGTCAACGATGGATGCATTTTAAACCGTTTAGCCCCAGTCACACCTACCCGGATCAGGGGCTGGGCGAGCCCCGACCGTGATCCGGCGTGGTTCGTGGCGATCCAGGGTGATCAGTGGCTCATCCGTGGCTGTTGCTTGGTGATCCGGCATGATCCAGCATGATCCATGGCTGGTCCGGCCTCATCCGGGGTCCACCCCAGATGTTTTAAAATGTCTAAAACATCCGGTGTTGTCTGGGCATTTTGCAGTCCTGGCTCGATCCGGCATCATCTGGGATGATCCAGGGGTAATCCTGGGGTGGTCCGGTTGGTCCAGGGGTGCTCTGGGGGTAGTCTGTCTACCATCCAGGGCCACGGTTTAACCCGGACCAGCCCCGGATAACCCCAACATAGCCATGGACAACTCCCGGACTGCCCGGATAAGACCCGGACAAGCCGGATGAGCATGGATTAGCCAGGAATCGCCATGGAGCAAGTCCACTTCAAGTCTGGGACTACTCCGTGGACAGACCCGGTAGTCCGGGGGTGGTCCGGCTCAGTCCGGGGTGATCAGACCTCTGGTCCGGGGCTAGTCCATGGCTCATCCTGGTAGGTGTGACCGCGAGGCAAAAAACGACCAAACTAGCGATTTGATCCTGGGCTGTCTGGGACTGTCCGGGTGACTGGTCCGGGGGTGGTCCAGCTATAAATCCGGGGCTCGTCCGGGTAGGTGTCACTGGGGCTTTTCTTGACATATCAAATATAACATTGTTATAATAAATTCTGATATAGACCACCTCGTACCGACGCCTCGCATTGCATACTGACATACATGCCTCAGTATGTTCTGTTGATACCTATCATTGAAGGATAAATCTTACGCTTTTCCTGCAAAGTTGGTACACATTCTTTAAATTGTGTTCGGTCTTCGATTACTGTGTGGCAGTTTGTGGGTTTGAACCCCGGCCCCATCAAACCAATGACTTAAAACAACTATTCTTGACATACCTAGACTAGCATTCAGCATTATAAGGACAATGGGCAGTGTGTTGAGGAAGACGAATTGGCCACAGTCAAATTGTTCCCTGCTTAATCAACGAATGTAAGAAACAAACAAAGAAATAATTCTACATGGATTCATCTTTTGTCTGATAAAAACAAAGAATGAATGTTATTAAAAACAATTTTAAATGAAAAGAACAGCGAGTAATTATCTCATAGGTATGAGCACTCATTGCAGTTTGAAGATAAACGCCAATTCAAAAATTGAGGCACACATTGGAATATAACCTTCAAATAGTTAATTTTATTATATTCCTATTGTCTTGTTCCTTGATCCATAATCAGTTCATCACAAGAAATGTGGAATTAGCGAGACTTAAAATTGGATTCAGGTAAAATCTTTCACATAACAATATTTTTGGATTGGTGTTTACAAGGTTTTGCACCTGAACTCTTCATTTGATGAGTATTTCACTGAGTGAGTTCCTCACTAAGTTCAAGTAATATGTGTCGGTGATAGGCCTGGGGCCATATGCATGAAGCAGTGTTAGCGCTCCAAACCTGTGGTTAGTGGTGATCTCCGGGTTAGCGGCGAAAAGTCGGTATGCATGAAGCAGTGTTATGAAAACCCTGCGAGTTAAAAGTCAGGTACGCTAACCCCACTCTGTAGCAGGTATAAGGGCGGTGTTAGGGACCGATTAGGCGCAAATCTATTCAATGCGATCATATTTGACAGATTTACATACGCAATAAGTGAAATTTAAACAAATTAACCCTAAAATTGAACCGTTATTAATGCTGCCGCCGCATTGGCGGCGTTATGCATATTGTCGAATCGACAAATTTAAACTAAACAAATCGCCGCCGCCGCATCGACGTCGCTATCCATACTGTCGAACATCAACAAAACATCGCCGCCGCCGCCGCTGCCGCATCAGCGGCAATATATTAGGCCCAAATCTATTCAATGCGATCATATTTAACAGAATTACATACTATAAAAGTGATATTTTAGCAAATTAACCACAAAAACGAACCGAAAGTAACACCGCCGATACAACGGCGGCGATATTAATATTGTCAAATCGACGAATGTACACAAAACAGGCTACAGGCACAGAGGGATTTCCCAAATCTATAAACAACTGCTAGGTTAGCTAATGCCTCCGTGCGTTGGCTCCCCGTGACCGAATTTCCAATGCCGGTGTTAGCTAAACCGGACCCATCCCTTATCACGGGGCTGATAAATAATTCTTCATGCATACGGGCCCAGATGTTGCTACGATATAGAATCCAATTTTGGCGTGACAGTTTGTGACTAATGAGCTACTGCCTGCAGCACCAGCCTCCAAACAGAATACAAACCAATTCTAATCATTCCCTAAACGTCAGTTGCTTCCTCTCGTATTAGGTCAATAGCTAGGCCATTACGACTACAAGCTCAATCAATGAGTTAAACATTATAAATACTCTAACCTATATATCTTTAACTTGCTACATCATTTTTTCATCGCAATATACATTTTTTCAGCGCCATAGCACTGGTCTTCCGGCCGTCTACATTACATTGAAAATAGGTAAATCAGCAGGCGTGATATATGATATGTGTTATTGAAAATAATTTTAGACGAAAAGAACAGTGGGTAATTATCTCATAGGTACAAGCACTCATTGCAGTTTGAAGAGTTCAGGTGTAAAACCCCATAAACGACGATCCAAAAATTGATGTAAACATTGGAATTTAACATTCAAATAGTTTAGTTTTTTCGATATTCCTATTTTGTTGTTCTTTGCTTCATAATCAGTTCCTCAGTAAATACATGTAATATGTGTTAGTGATACCCCAGATGTTGTCCAGATATAGAATCCAATTTCCCTGTGGCCTTTTACACAGATTGTGACTAATCAGCTACTACCTGAAGCGCCAGTCACCAAACAGAATACAAAACAATTCTTGTCATTCCTTATAGGTCAGTTGCTTCCGCTCATATTAATTAGGTCAATCGCTAGGGCATTACAATTACAGGCTGAAATACACCAGATGGCCGAATGAGTTAGAGCCTCCGTCTCCAGTGTTTGGTAGATCGTGGGGTCGCGGGTTCGAATACCTGTCGGGTCAAACCGATGACTTCAAAATTGATACTTGTCGCTTCCAGGGCAGGCACTCTGCATTATTAGGATAGGGCAAGGAGCAGTGGAATGAGGAAGACCAATTGGCCGCGATTGAAATTTCCCCTGTTTAAACAACTAATGTACCAACAACACCAATGAGTTAGACATTATAAATAATATAACCTATATATTTTAACTCGCTACATAATTTTTTTCATCACAATAATCAATTTTTCAGTGCCGTGGCACTGGTCTTCCGCCCGTTTACATTACATTGAAAATAGGTATATCAGCAGGTGTCATATTTTAATATTATTAGTGCAGGGTAGGACAATAAGGACTGCCTGGTTTCCCGGGGAGCCTAGTTTACTCGGTTGGGCAATTGAAGTTATTGGTGACCTACCCGAACAGACGAGTCATTATTTTTCTGATCTGCAGTAGGAGATTTCATTTTCAATTGGTTGACTTGGGCTTTGGAAAGTAGTTTTGCCACTTGGGCAAGTAGAAAAGACAGTGAAATGAGACAACGACAACAGAGCACTTAAGCTATTAAAGCGAGGCATTTGGCTCACTGCC
This sequence comes from Branchipolynoe longqiensis, assembly GCA_030323885.1. Lineage (NCBI taxonomy): Eukaryota > Metazoa > Annelida > Polychaeta > Phyllodocida > Polynoidae > Branchipolynoe > Branchipolynoe longqiensis. The sequence continues at coordinate 93,893,443 of CM059192.1, forward strand.
AAATTATATTCAGATAGTGCTATCAGTGAAAGGTGTTATGTTATATAAAGTTGGGCACGAGAAAAGGAGAGAGACAAGGAGGTGATGGGTAGGACACTTTATTTGCGTCATGGCTAAGCATAATACAGGCTTACCGGTAAAAGTTTGAAAGCGGGGCAGAGACTGACTGCCCAGCAAGTGCACAGGCCGGAAACGACCGGTGGTGTCGCTGGCATAGGCAAGACCGGGCAAATACGGGCAAGTCAGCGATTGGAATAATAATAATCGAGAAGAGAATAATAATAATAATCATAATTATTAGGCTAGAGCTCCGCGCCTTTTATATACGCATAATAAATTATACATTGTATACTATTGGGTAATGAACAGTTTTGGGTCTCATTTACCACATCCAACTGCTAGCTGACATTTGGTAATCCAGCTGCGGTTATTAGGTCACTGTGCTCTGGTTATTGGGTAACATGCGCTTATTGGGTGACTGCCTTTTTGTTATTGGTCACATGTCCTTATTGGGTCACTGCATTGTGATGATTGGTCAATTGTCCTTATTGGATCACTATGCTGTGGTGATTGGTCACAATTGCACCATTGTGTTTGATTTGGCAGACATTGTCTCACCTGCCTGCTATGCTTTGGGTTCAACGTCAGGTGGGCGGTTGACTCCACCGTCCATCCACCAGATTGGCTAGCAGCTGTCGCCACTCTATTGCCTTCTCCTCAGTTACACACATTGACTACTTCTGGTCATATGGCTTCTTTTTCACCCACTCACCATATTACTTCTCATTTGTCTTTAGGGCTGGGGACAGGGACTTCTATCCATCTATAATAAACTTATTCTATACACTACCCGGTCACGTGGTTCCTTTTTGAATCACCCACTTCCGGTACTAATTACTACTTTTGTGATTGTATGCATCTTTTATTTGATCTATTTTGTGTACATGATAATAATAGTGATATATCTGATATATAGTGATATAGACCTCGTCTCCGGTTCAAGGATAACATCAAGAGAAACCGGAAGCTGAGAGACATTAAAACCGACTCATGGACATCACTCTCACAGCAGAGCGCTAAATGGAGAGCGGCAGTCAAGTAATGAAAGCAGTCTTTGTTGCATGCCAAGCTAGTATCAATTGCATAAGTCATTGGTTTGACTAGACTGGGAATTGAACTGCCGATCTCCCGCACAGGAGGTTGCGCGCTCTACCGATTCGGCAACCGCGCCCAGTAGGCCATCAGTGGAATGTCCATAATGTCATCCTGTCTGTGCAGGAGAGTTGTCTTATTTATTAGTAAAACAAGGATCTAACGCCTAAAAGACATAATCATATAAAATAGAATAATTGCTCTGCAACGTCCTATCACTGACACAGTGACAATATTGTTTAACATCCTCCAATGCCCAAGCATCGCAGTGCTGGCAGTTCTTGGCCACCTCGGCTAGAGCCAAGGTCAACGGGGGTACGTATATACTTTGCCTAGATTCTAGTACCTCAAGCATCACTGGGTCGATATAACTGCATTATGCGCTGATAGAGTGTGGCTTACAAAATGTATGCCTGACTTGTGCAGGGAGGTTTACTAATGTCATGGGGGTGATGAAAATGGGAAATATTGCACCTAGAGCAGGACTCGAACCCACATCTCTTTGCATTCCAGGCCAGTGTGCTAACCATTACACCACCTAGGTTCTCTGATATCAACACACTACCCATGCCTACTTGTCTATGTGGCTCCTTGCCTGAGAGGCCAGGACACACTACTACACTCGTCCCCTTGGAAGTGTAGATCTTTTAATGCTTACAATTACATACATACAGGCAATGCACTTACACATACATACACAGGGTAGGTTCAACAATGATACAGTGCGTAGCTTGTATAGAATCATGGTCACGGCAACCAGTGTCATGGGGGTGATGAAAATGGGGAATATTGCACCTAGAGCAGGACTCAAACCCACATCTCTTTGCATTCCCGGCCAGTGTGCTAACCATTACACCACCTAGGCTCCCTGATATCAACACACTACTCGCCTACCTGTCTATGCGGCTTCTTGCCTGAGAGGCCAGCACACACTACTACACTAAGATATACCCATTCTGGGGAGCATGTGCACTGAGCTGTTACCCACATTAATTCTCGCCACTGTCACCAGAGGGCAGGTTCATGGTGGCAATCATCTATCAATAGACCATTTCGCTGGAGCATGTGCACTGAGCTGTTACACACATTAATTCTCGCCACTACCCCCAGAGGGCAGGTTGATGTTGGAAATTATCCATAAGACCTTTTTCTCTGGCACAGTTTGAAGTGAACTGCTAGCTATAATTTTAATTCTTGCCACTGTCACCAGAGGGCAGGTTGGTGGTGAAAATAATCTATAAGTCCTGTTTTCCTGTGGCAGAGGTTGACATCAGCTGCTGGCTATAATTTCAGTTCTTGACACTGTTATCAGAGGGCAGGTTGATGTTGGGAATCATCTATAAGACCTTTTTCTGTGGCATATGTAGGAGTGAGCTACTAGCTATGATTTTAGGTCTTGCCACTGTCATCAGAGGGCAGAGTGATCGTGGAAATCATCTAAAATACCTGGCCATGAAACATATACAGTGAGATGCTACCTATTGTGTTAGTTCTCACCACTGCCATCAGATGGCAGGTTTGGAGAAATCCTCTATAAAACCTTTTCCATGCAGTACATGCAGTAAACTGCTACCTATTATTTTAGTTCCTGCCAGTGTCATCAGAGGGCCGGTTGGTAGTGGAAATCCTCTATGATACCTGTTTTGTGAAGCCTGTGCAATGTGCTGCTTCCTATAGCTCTAGTTCTTCTTGCCACTTCCATCAGATGGCAGTTTGAACGTGGAAATCATCTATAACACCCTTTCCGTGGAGCATGTATAGTTAACATCTCTATATGTTAGTTTTTGCCAATGCAGGCCAGCTTGATGTTATAAATCATCTATTGCACCTTTTATCTGTGGAGCATTTCAGAGTGAGCTGCTACCTACACGTTTAGTTGTTGCCACTGCCATCAGAAGGCGACTTGATGGTGGTAATCATATATAAGACACTGGATGCGGTGGCCGAATCGGTAAAGTGCAGGCTTCCCATGTAGAAGCGTGGGAGTTTGAGTCCCTGCCAAGTCAAATCGATGACTTATAAAATGGATACTTGTCGCTAGCTAGCCCTAAACTCCGCATAAATAGGATAGAACACGGACTGGTTAGCACAGTATCAGGATAATGTGACTTTGTGGGATATCAGGTCATGGTGCCAGCAGCCTGGTTTCCCAGTGGGATATCCATGAGCGTGCACTGTTCCAAGTCAGTACCCATTCTGACATGACCATATGCGGTTGGTTGGTTGTTGGAGTTTTACGTCATGGCAACATCTAAGGTCATATAAAGATGGGTACCAACTTGTAGCAGTGCGCCCTCATGGGAACTTCAAAGTGGGGAATCAGGCCACCAGCACCATGCCCCAATACCCCTCCCACCCCCAGTCACATTACCCTAACACTGAGCTAACCAGTCCTTGTCCTCTCCTATTAATGCCTAGCGCCAAGCTAGGAAGTGACAAGTATCACTTTTTTAAGTCATTCATTTAACTCCACCGGGAATTGAACTCCCCATCTTCCGCATGGGATATATATATGATCTTAGATGTTGCTAGGACGTAGAACAATAACAGACAGTCTATTAGATTTTACACTCACATAACAACTTTCGCAGTGAGCCATTCTTGAGATTGCTAGTTCTTCCACAGTCATTGGTGGTGGTAATTTTGAAATATAACACCTGCAGCAATGGCGTATATGTCATATGCTCTGATCCATGTTTTCCAGTTCAATCTTCAGTTGGTGCTGAGGACAAGCTGACCAGGTGGCCGCAAACCCGGCAGTGTATTAGCGGGCAGCATTCTTCCTCATCTGACACAATGTGAAAGTACAACGTCTGAACACTTTGACTTCTGGATACTGAATGACTTTATTCCCCTCCAGGGCTCAAACCACAGCCGGCCAAACTTGTCCATGATGTCATCTGATTTGCATATATAACAGACCTTTCTAGACGTCTAGACGTCTATTACGCATATATCACAGTAATCGTCTACTTGCTACTTCCTCTAATCCGTCTGCTTCAAAGACAGGCCGGGGTGGGTAGCCTCATCGCACCCGATGAGGTATGGTCGTCTGCACTGATTGCTGGGTTTTGTTGTGCGTTCTGAGTGTATTCCCTGGGAAGTAGAACCGGGAACCAGTGGAGACAAGGGAAGTAAATAAGGTAAAGACAACCCTAAAGGCTAAGTCACACCTTACCGGACTGGGGAAATGGATAGAAACCGGACACTGTCCGGTGAAATACATCAATGTCCGTTTTATATACAGTAGGTGTATCCGTTCTATCTCCGGTGGTCATAGTGACTCCGGTGGTGTCCGGTGTGTACGGTGGCAAGTTTTGAACATGCACAAAACTTGTACCTTTTGTCCATTTCATGTCCGGTACCCATCCGTTACGTCTCCGGTTTGCTTCCTGCAGTGTCCGTTGATGGTGTTGCAGGAATTCGGTCAGTATATGTTTTTGGCACGTCCGTGAACAGTCCGGTATTTGTCCGTTTGGTGTTTGGTCCGTCCGTTTGACATTCGGTTGTTGTATGGTTATTGTCCGGTTATCGTCCAGTGGCTATCCGTTCATGTCCGTTTCATGTCTGTTTCATGTCCATTTGTCCAGCATCCATTGACCCGATAGCGCAACAGTTCGACACATTTTGATACATTTTGATACCGAACACCACCGGACTAGACAATTCTTTAACCGGTTTATGTCCGTTGCTCAATCCCGTAAGGTGTGACAGGCGCTTTATATTTGAACAGGGAACCAGTGGATAAAAGGGCAGAAGGAGAGAAGGTCAAGACAACCCAAATATTTGACAAAGCTTAGCAATGTCAATGCTTTGCCTTGTGACAAGTATCAGTAGGAAAACCAGAAATCATTGACTGGTTTAGGTGTCAGGATACTCTGACTGAGTAGTGTACCGGATCATGGTGCCGATGGTGTTGGTTGGTTGTTGGAGTTTTACATGCTGGCAACATCTAAGGTCATATTATCAGTATGGGTACCGACTTGTGAAGGTGCGCACTCTTGGAGACTTTATAGTGTTGCCCCACTGGGAAATCAGGCCGCCAGCACCATGACCCGATAGCCCACACATTATCCTGACACTGACCTAAGCAGTCCTCCCATGTTGTTGTATTTCATCAGGGCAGCGATGTAGAGTCGCCATGAGCTGGTTTCCAGCTTTGTGTGTTGCTAGGAAATGCCATCCCAACACTCAAATAAACTGGTGCCGGCTGTCCGTGTTGAACCATAACATTAACTGACAGGTGTTGGTGAATATTCTGTATAGCATGCCCAGTCAAATGAGGTACTGGGAAGTAATGTATGTTGGTTCCTAAATACCCACAATGTGTAAACACGCCGCTTCGCAGCTTCAGTTTACATGCAGTAAGTTGGGGCTGGTTCCCTCTGCCCGCCCTATCCTTCACTATTGACCTGACTGTTTAAAGTTGCGTAGTCCGATGGTTTTGAATTTTTGTATTTTTTCTGAGATAAATATATTAGATCGATCACTAGTATCTACTTTACATTAGTTCAAAGTTACTTCTATTTTAAATGGCAAACTTTTGAGATATTTTGAGTGCAAACCTGGAAAATTAGTTTTGGCAAGCTTGCCAAAACTCTGACACCATAGACTTCTGCAGGAACAGGTTCTGTTAAATTGACTCAGTATTGCCTTCTACGCAGAAACAAATGCTTAATAAGTAGATCAGTATCTAAGTAAGATATGTAAAATCAAATCTAGATAATTGGTTTTGTTTTGAAAATTTAATATTTCATCGGACTATGCAGCTTTACACTCATGTTGCACCTGAGACCACATGCCTACTCATGATCAAATTCAGCTAGCGTTCTTGCTATCCATTTGTTCCCAATGTACGTTGCAGTCAAATTGTGCTAAAAATTTGTTTACATTAGATAAAATCCCACTTTCTGTATGTGTGTTAACAATCCCACTCACTGTCCGACACCCAAACTACAAAGCGCTGACTCTGGTCACCCGCACCAAGTCCTAATTAGTAACCATGGTAACCATCCACCTCTATATACATCATGTAGGTGGCAGGACATGCTGGCGCTCCACCAGTGCACCACAAAAACACACTCGTTCCACTTTGGTTCTACCATTGTGTGTGTGTGCCCATTGTGTATGTACACTGCACCAGTTTCTGGATTGATGCAGTGTGCAATTGCGCCACTCTAGTAGGGCCAGGGGACTGAATCCCAGCCAGCTGGGTCCCAGCGTGGATAGCTGGGAAGACTCGAATCCACGATCATGTGACCTCCACGCAACACCTTGATTGGATCCTTCACCTCCGCCCAATGGCGTGGTCTTATTCAGTTGCAAAGCTCTGTTACTTCTGATTATTCTGATACTCCCAGCCGAGTCTGGTGCACGTGTTATCAGATGTTGGTCATCAGGGGTAGTAGCGATTGAGAACGATTGATTTATTTGATTGCTGGCGGTTTAACGCCGTGTCGGGAGCAGGGGTCATAGTCACGATGAAAACTAGTGGCATCTCTTCCGCCAGTCTTTTCAATCACATTCAGATACCTGCCTTGAAATGTACACACAATTCTAAACTAGTAAAATCCATGTCAAATGTTAGCAAGCACTGTTACTATTGAGAGTCAGATACTGAGAGGTGTGTGCTAAACTCTCAAAACTCTAGTGGTATTGCTATTAAAAAGAGAATTATTAACCACATCATTAGATATCCATTCCTGTTGTGGTCACTTAGAACCTGCCAGCAAATGTGGAGTGATACACAACTTTATTCCTGACTTAGTCATTAGCTTTGGAACACAATCTGTGTTAAGCTAAGATTCCTTATACGCAGCATGCGAATGTGGTATATGCGGAATAGATATATGCCAACCCCCAATAGCCAATGTTTACTTTTTGTGCTGGGATATGGTTAAACAAAAAAACACACACAAAAAGTTACCCATGACATTTGTTGGGGTTTTTCCTCCAAATTTGTGAAGGAAGATCCAAGTTACTATTGTTTTCTATGCCAACCGCAGCAGTATTCGCATTCGCATTCGCATGCACATTCACACCGATCAGTCCTTGGGTCGATCCATTTGCCGCTTTCGCATTCGCATTCCCATTCGTATTCGCATTCGGATGTATGGAAGCACCCCTATTCATTTACATGCTTTTCGATATTTTGACGCATTCGCCTTCGCATTCGCATGCCGCATACTGCCTATAAGGAATCTTAGCTTTAGTCACACCATGATTTTATTAATAGAGGAACTCACTGACTAAGGTATGTGATGTGCCGACCTATCGATTGTGCCACCACCATGGACAGCTGGATTAACTAACCAGAATAGTTCAGGCACAAAACCACGTAAACGCCAGTCCAAAAATCTAGTTTAAATAAACGATTTTTACATGAAAATAATTTGTATTCTCTCTAGTTCCACTTTTCATATGAGCATATGGGTACGGAGCAAAACAATAGGAATAAAAATACAAAAACTTGTTGGTTTGATTCCAATGTTTATCTCCATTTTTGGATTAGCGTTTACATGGTTTTGTGCCTGAACTCCTCTTGATTATATTTTTATTATTGTTGGCCACACTTCTTCCAGAACTTGTCCTTTCCTTTTTATTTATTTTAATTCAGTTAGGCCTTGAAGACAAGAACACCATCAATCAAGAGCGAGATAGAGCGATGTAGCATAATACAATATAGTCAGTATCACAATGAGTTTTTAGTTTTATAGTCTATCATTGTCTATTTGAGTGCATATATATGTCTGCCATAACACAATTATGCAAATATAAATAATGCAAAGAGGAATATGTGCATTCGCAGATAGGCCAATTTCATGGGGCCAATTTGTATTCATATTCTTGGATTCTCTGCGGTCAAAAACATTTAGTGTGTCCCTATCGAGTGTAGCACCACCATGGGGGGCTGTACTAACTAACCAGGTGATGGGTTGGCCTCAATTCTTCCACAACTGTTTCTTTTCCTTTTCTTATGTAGTTAGCGTAATTTTATTCTTGCTAAAAACTGACTTAGAACACTCATCCCAACTCTGGTTTGTGTTGTTTGACCTTTGGGTATTTATCCAGATGGGATGGCCGAAACAGACCGGATGGAGTTAGAGCGTCGGTCTCCCGTATTGATAGATACTGGGATTGTGCATTCGAACCCTGGTCTAGTCAAAGCAATGACTTAAACATTGAGACTCGTCCCTTCCAAGCCTGGCATTTGGCATTGTTAGGATTGCGCAAAGAGCAGTGGTAAGAGGAAAACTAATCGTCCACGATTGAAATTTCCCCTGCTTAATCAATTAATGTACCAACAAAGAAATGTGGCCAGGGGCCTGAATCCCATAAATAATATTTATGAAGTTATGAGATTATATGTGACTAGTTGATTTTGTATTTGGTGTATAGATAATCCAATGAAAGCATGCCAATTTAGAAACCAAAACACATGCATAAATGTGATCCTACATCTCTAACTTATATATATATATATTATAAGTGCATTCATCTAATAATATGTTGCTGCATATAATAGAATCAGAGAGTGGGTTGGTGGTGAAAATCGCCTTAATACCCGCATCACACCAAACTAGTTCTCACTACAACATTCTTGAAAATGTTGCTGAACGGGCTCAAACTGTGTGCAAACTGAATGGACATAGTAGCAACTCTTTACCATCTTTTTACCAAGGGATTGAATGGGCTAGAACATAATGGTGCTCCAAAACTTTGAGCATCCCCAACATTTTCTTGCAGCCACATTCTACCCCAACCACAGCCAGTTTTATAATGGGGTCGGATGTTTTAAGAACTACTTTGGTGTGATGGTGGTGTAATGTATTCTATTCCGTGAATTTCTATCAAACATTTTACAGCTATCACAGAGCTGGTTGGTGTGATATATGCATAATAGACGTATAGGTGTGTGGCTAATATATGTTAACGAGATGCAGAGTTTGAGACAAAGGAATATGCTAATGAGATGATGTCATGGAAAGTTTAGCCAGCGGGTCAACCAGCCCTAGGCCATGAATAAACCATTCAGTATCCAGAAGTCAAAGTGTTCAGACATTGAACTTTCACAGTTGGCAAGGGAAATCCCCAACAAATCACCGCACCCCATCTACAGAGAATGCTGCACAATAAACTGCTACCCACAACATTAGTTCTTGCTCAGATGGCAGCTTGGTGGTGGGCATTTTCCTCAGAGTCTGCTGCGCAGTGAGCTGCTACAAACGTTAGTTCTCGGAAATACCGCCAGATGGCCGGTTGGTGGTCCCGTTATGTACCCTCCTGTAGGTACCAGATGCGATGACCCAATCTCTAGAGTGTAGGCTTTCAGTGCGGAAAGTCGCGAGTTGAAATTCCAACTGACTCAAACCGATGACTTATAAAATTGATACTTTTCGCTACCTATCGATGATGCTTGGCATTAATAGGATAGGATAGGATAATGGCTGGATAGTACAGTGTCAGGATAATGTGACTGCGTGGCATATCGGATCATGGTGCTGGTGGCCTGGTGGGGCAACACCAAGAGTCTGCACTGTCACAAGTTGGTCATCAACATCATCATGCTGTCGGTCGCGATGTGACAAAGACTGCTTTCATTACTTGACTGCCGCTCTCCTTTTCATGAAAGCTGCCTGCAAAAGTGTTGAAGTGCTGCTGGCTTTTGCAAGTTACCAGCGACACTCTCTCGGGGAGCAAATAGAGGTTTCACACCAGCAAGAACATGTCAAGAAAGGCGCAAAGCTATTTGTCCCTGCAGTGGCTGGTTGGGAGATGTTGGGAGTTCCATACATCAACCGATCTTAATGCTGCCACGGTAACATGGTATTCTGTTTAGGGTTTGCTCCCTTAGCCTTAGGTTCTGTCAAGAACCTGTACCACAAGGCAGTGGTTTACAACTCTGCAGGGCAGGGGCGTTAAACTCACTGAGGTATAGCTATACCTGCAATACGTGCATACTCATGTTGGTACCCATTCTGATATAACCTTAGACGTTGCTAGGATGGAAAACAACGAACAAACAAATAAAACAAGCCTACTGAAGGTGGATTCTGTAGTACAACCATCCCTGTGTCTACACTATGTAATCGCAAATTAGCAAACTAGTACGGGTCCGTGTAAGGGGAGAGGTGGAAACAGAATCATCATTACTCACCGGGGTGAGGGGTGGGGGTTACGGGCTGGAGGTTCGCGGGGTCTGAGAGGTGCGGGAACGGGGGTCAGGGCGGGTGTAGCACCAACTTGCAAAGGGCCGTGGCTCCCCGTGTACTGGCATTTTGTGTTACGAGTAGGAATCTGCGGTGCCTAGTATATTCTTAAGAGATTTGGCTATCTGTATTGGGTGTCAGTCCCCACTGACACCCAAACACATTTTACTAAGTTGCATTGATTTTTTTGGCCAGTTCTACACTGCAGACAGTATGCATGACCTTTTTACTAATGTAAAACAGGAAAACATTTTAGCCTTTTTGAGGGCAGCTGGACTGTACCACCTCATATAGTTTACTAAATAAATTCTACCAATTATTAATCAAACGTTTCTTTTTCTATGGGAATTTGTTTTCCTTGACCACAGATATATGATTGTGAGCTTTCTAATTCAATGAATGTCTATTGGCACATAATTGATTGTCTGCTTTTACATGTAAAAGCGATGGGTTGAACAAAAAACAAACATTTCTCGCCGTGAATATGGCCTATGCTGCCGACACGGCATAAAGCAGCCACCAATCAATCAATCAATCAAGCTATCTGAGGACATGTGTCCCTCGCATCGGTCCTGCATTAAATTTGATTGGCTTTTGGAGTTTTACCTCCTGGCAACATTTAAGGTCATATCAGGATGAGTACCGACTTGTGACAGTGTGCACTCATGGCGACTTCATAGTGCTGCCCCACTGGGAAATCAGGTCAGTGGCACCATGACCACATATCCCACCCAGTCACATTTTCCTGACACTGAGCTAACCAGTCCTTGCCCTATCCTAATAATGCCAAGCACCTGGCTAGGAAGCAACAAGTATCAATTTGATAAGTCATTGGAGTGACTCGACCGGGCATCGAACTCCCGAACTTCCGCACGGGAAGCCTGAGCTCTACCCATTCGGCCACCACGTCCGGTTCCCTTAATTAAGACATCTCACCAGAAAATCATCGTCAGGTTGAGGAGTGTGTGTGAGCACATATATATATTTGTTATTTGTGTTTGTCGCATTAAGCTAAGATTCCGGTATGCGGTATGTGAATGAAAATTACGAATATGGCAAAAAATCGAAAAGCATGTGAATAGTGGTGCTTCAATGTATCCGAATGCGAATACGAACGCAAATGCGAATGTGAATGCGGCAAATGGTTTGACGCATGGTCCGATCAGTGCGAATACAAATGCGGATATAAATGCGTTTGCCATAGAAAACAATAGGAACTTTGATCTTCCTTTACAAATTTGGAGCAAAAAACCGCAAAATGTCACGGCTATCTTTTTTGGTGTGTTTGTTTGTTTAACGATCCCCCAGCACAAAAAGTAAGCATCGGCTATTGGTGGTTGGCACATATCTATGCCGCATATACCATATTCGCATTCACATGCCGCATACCGCGTATATGCTTTAGTTGATTAATGCGGGTACATTTCAATTGCGGACAATTGGTTTTCCGCATGCCACTGCTGCTTGCCATATCCTAGTTATACCAAAGGCCAGACTAATGGTGCTGTCACATTACGACATTTCTCGCCAACGCGCGTCAACGTGTGTCACTTTTTGGCGAAACGTCGGGAGACATCAGGAAGCATTATGCGTGTTAGGTGTGTGTTGGTATTCGTTGATCTGCGGCATGTGTCAGGTGATCGGCAAACTTTTGTGCTTGCACAAAACTTTCGATGACCGACAACTTGCGACAACGCGCGGGTGCCAACATTATGGCGATGTCAGAAGCACGTCAAAATCGCTGGAATAACTTTATGCGAACAATATGAACACGCCGCACGCGCATGAGGCTCGTTCCCACACATTGCACCAAACTGTTGCTTTTTTTGTCTGTTGTTGTTTTATGTCCTACCAACATCTAAGGTCATATCAGGACGGTGCACCAAACTTTTTTGGGTTTTTTCGCACAACGTCGGCTGCATGCTACCAATACGTTGCGCTGACGCCGAAAACCTTGACGTTTCTCGACGATTAAAAGTGATTTTGCGCATTGGTGGCATGCCTGCGAGATACGTCGTAGTGTGACAGGGCTATAAGGTATCAATTTGTAAGTCATTGGGTTGACTCTTCATGGACTTGAAATGCCATAACCTACTAAAGACCTTTCAACACATTTGGCCATGTTTTCCGTAATTATTGTTTCTGGAGGACAAAGACTGTGTATGTATGTGTGTCTGTGTGGGCAGGGGGGGGGGGGTGATGTGTGTGTTGTGGGGGGGAGGGGGGGCAGCACGCACTACTCGTGCTTCCTTCTAGAAAGTCAGTTAGTTGGTTGTCGGAGTTTTATGTCCTGGCAACATATAAGGTCATATCGGGACGGATACCGACATGTGACAATGCGCACTTATGGCAACTTTATAGTGCTGCCCCCACTGGAAGACTAGGCCACCATCACCACAACCTACCTAATATCCCACTGTCACATTATCCTGACACTGAGCCAAAGAGTCCTTGCCCTCTCCTAAAAATGCTGAATGCCTGGCTAGAAAACAACAAATTGTTTCAGTCATTGATTCGACTCGACCAGGGTTCGAACCCGTGGGTTCGGACCCCACGATCTACCAACACGAGAGTGGGAAGCACAACTCATTTGGCTATCCTGACTGATATTCTAGAAAAACGGAGATACCCGGTTATTTACATAGTGTCGCTCTTTCAGCTAATCGTCAGTAGTATAGATAGTCTTTTGAAATGACATACAAATTACATTACCTATTTCTAAGCGACCGCTATTTTGGTGAAGCCATGCTTTTTTCAGGAGGTCACGTGGTACTGCCACCACCAGATATGCACAGATATAATCTTGTGTGCGCATGTACCAGTGCACTTATTGACTCACACCATGTGGTTTCGGGGAATGTCCCGGAGATATTCCATCACCTGATCACTGAGGTCAACAGTTGCTATGGTGACTGAACTAGCAGATCGATCAATCACTGAACTAGCTTTGGCTATTTGAATGGAAATGGTGAACAACCATGAGTAAAAAGTGAGTGCAGCTGGAGGAGGCAGGAGGTGGAGAGGCTGGAGGCAGCGGCGGGCCGCGTTATAAGGGTGGGGGGGGGGGGGGAGAGGGAGATTTGACCCAAGGAGGAGCGAGGGGGGGGGGGAGGGGTCTTCCTCCGCCGCGAATCAAACGCAATGCAAGCGTTACAACCAATCTACCCTACTCTAGTTTGAGGTAATCTTTATTTTAAATAGCTAACTGAAGTGCACGCATGCACAATTAACTTTGGAAGGCATGACAGACTCTGACACCATAGGTTCTATTCGATTGCCTCAGTATTCCCTTCTATGTGGCGGACAATGTTTAATAAGTGCACATGTATCTGAAGTAGATATGTAGAATCAATTGGATAATTGTGTTTTTGTTGTTGAAAATGTGATGTCTTCGTCGGACTATGCAACTTTAATATAAGGATGAATAGCAGGCTAGGATGATTTTCCACATGGATCAGGGATCAAGTATGTATTAGTATTATATATATATATATTATATATATGAACATATATAGGGGGGCATCTACATTACAAAATAAACACACGGCAAGAATCAAGTGAGATGAGAAAATCCTCAATTGCGAGGGAGGTTTTCCGGGTCCGTTAGTGATAGGGAGAGTCGGTGGTGGCGCCACCAGTCATGAGTGTGAGGTATGGTTGAAAGAGATTTAGTTTCTAAAGCCATCAACTTACACGAAGCATGTTTTGAGCCAAATATCACTGTTATATATTCTATGAGAACTAAACCTATTAGCACTCAGGCAAACTATCATATACATTCCTTGACTCTATATACAAAGACAATGTTCCAAAACTATCAATTATCCGTTCTAGGCATGTTCACAAATACTTTAGAGAAAGGCCATCGTTATGTATCCTGGGAATTGCCATATACGTAGAATTAATTATCGACCTGTCACACTATAACGCATCGCTCAAGCTTTCGCCGACGTAGGTGATTTTGCGCCTATGTGTCGGTGTACGTCAATATGCATTACTCGAATGTTATGCATTTGCTATGCGTACATTGGTATACATTGATATTTGTCCATGTTTGTCATCACTTGTCAAGGGGGCATGCACAAAACTTTCAACATTCGACAATGTGTGGCTTTTACGTTGGGCATACGGTATGTATTATGCAAATCTTACTCTTCATTATGCATACATTGGTATATGTTGATCTATGTCAATGTTTGTCGTCGCTTTTCAAGGGGTCTCAAACGTTTTGTGCATGCACAAAACTTACAATGTTTGACAACGTATGGCTTTTACGTCGGGCCTATGTTATGCATACATTAGAATACGTTGATGTACATTAGATGTACATTAGACAAGCGTTGTTCATACATAGCACTATGGTGACCTACGTCAGTCAGATGTAGAGCCAGCTGAAACATACAGTCCGCATATTGACAATGTATTGACAATGTATGTGTAATGTATGTATAACGTACATTTTGCATTTCTCCACTGTGTCTTGATGTATGTAACATATAAGGCATACTTTTGGCGATAGCATTCACTCACATTCTGCAAGCATACCATGAGCATATTGCAAGCTTTTTTTCGGCGGTAGGCACGTTAGCCATATGTTGGCCATATGCTCTGCTACATTATATTTATAGGCTCTCATACGCTGACACTTGCTAGCAATAAGTCAGATATAAGTTCTGCATATGTTCATCATACATTCCGCACATTGTGTATAAGGTATATACGCTACTCATACAATGGCCATATGCTAGCAATCGGGCAGACATACCTTTTGCATATGTTCATTACGTTGTTGATAGGGTATGTATATGTCCAACTTTTCCCCCCATGCCGAAAAGTTTGAATCATATCAACATTTGAAAGTGATTTTAGCGGTTGGCCACACGCTTGCGCCATACACCATAATGTGACAGGGCCATTACATTTGAATGTGCTTGTATGTGTCCTTCCTTAGCTTAACTTCGAAACATCCAGTGTAGTGCATACTTTTTACACCAGGTGTCTATTGTTGTGTAGTGGGCTGCCATATAGTGATGCGTTTCGTAAGTTGACGAATTCGTAAGTTGAGGTATAGCATAAATTACTGTTGGTAGAGGACAGTATTATAATCCTAGGGGCAAGGACTTCACAGTATTTTGTACCTCTTATAATAGGCT
The DNA here is from genome assembly GCA_030323885.1 of Branchipolynoe longqiensis. Classification (NCBI taxonomy): domain Eukaryota; kingdom Metazoa; phylum Annelida; class Polychaeta; order Phyllodocida; family Polynoidae; genus Branchipolynoe; species Branchipolynoe longqiensis. Next base: position 93,908,957 of record CM059192.1, read on the forward strand.
CCCTTCGAAACAAATATAATTCACTAATGTTTCAAACTATAGGCTGTGGAAATATTTGAAAAGCATTCGTAAGTTGATCCCGATTTGTAAGATTTCTTATCTTTCCTGATATATTAGCATGTATTTTACTCATATATTATCACAGAATAGCTTTGATGTTATTGCTGAACGCACAACACATATAGGATGAGATTCTATGTGCTAAATATCATTTTCAAAGGCATCTAATTTTGTTAGGTAAGTGCAAAGTACGTTTTTCGTAAGTGGATGGGTTGATGTTTTTTCACTTTAATTTCAGTAAAGATATGCATTATAGTCCGATTTGTATTTATTTTATTTATAGTCATCCGCATGGTTGGTATGTAGACATGGATCTCCACATAATAGCAAATAACTTCTAAGTGCATTACTCACAGAAATACACTTCATTTATTCCAAAAATGCTCACCGGTCGTGAAAATTGTATACATGGACATAGTATACAATGCATAAAACATCAGTAATTAAGACTCAAGATGCCTTGTCTGGGACACTTTACTGTCGTCGGCGGGGGGGAAAATGGTTGATATGTAATGGAACGCTGTTTATGATTGGTGCTTAAAATGTTTGTTAAAACATATAATGCATACGTATATTTGCATATATGGGTCACTCTCCTGAAAACTGGCCAGAAGTGTCACATGGAGAGTTAAAATTTAATATTTGAATTTTTTACATTTGTTGGTTGCAAATGAAAGCTGCAAATCTCCCCTTTACAACTTTGTAAAATATAAATTGATGAGATAAAAAATAAAGGTGTAGTCCGTGAATAAGATATCTCTTATGGCAGTATAACATGTGCGTCACACGTGTAACACGTGTTTAGGACACCACACAGTCTGCTTAATAAATATCTAATCAGAATTTAATAATATCATACTTAGAAGCATATTAATCATGGCATAATATACAGAAATATCTAGTGCTTATATTGATAAAAAAAACTAATTCCCAGCCATGCTTTATTCACTGAATAATTAGTGTACAATATTTGTGTGGCATCCAGACACCGCGGTTACACATGTGACGGAAATTTCTAATGATATTTCTGAAGACATTAAACAATTTTTTTTTTAAATGTAAGCATGCATACATGTTAATAAATACTTCCTCTTTGATTTGGGAACTGTTTTGTTTGATATATCAATGCAAAACAACATGTTAATAAGGATTCAACCACGTCCATATGTCATGTTACAAATGGCTGACTGTAAAATGGGTTTTTTGGTACAAAAACAGTTCATAACTAAAAAGACCAAAGTTGCACACAGTTTTATTTTATTTCCCTTATTTCTTTCATCAAATCTGAGCATGAATATTAAAAGTATAAGGAAACAAATAAGTAGGAAGGTTTTTACTGATGTTTTAAAATCCCATCTCATGCTGACCAGTTTTCAGGAGAGTGACCCATATATAGAATGTACATAATTATATATATATATATATCTTAATAATATATGAATAGGAAGAGTCCACGCACAAACCCATGTGCACCATTTCCAATACAAACAGTGAAAAATCACTGCATACCTCATACGCAATTACATTCACATTTGCATTCACATATATGGAATCCTAGCTTAATTCATACGCAATTACATTCACATTCACATTCACATATATGGAATCCTAGCTTAATACATATGCAATTACATTCACATTCGCATTCACATATATGGAATTCTAGCTTAATACATATGCAATTACATTCACATTCACATTCACATATATGGAATCCTAGCTTAATACATACGCAATTACATTCACATTCGCATTCACATATATGGAATCCTAGCTTAATACATACACAATTACATTCACATTCGCATTCACATATATGGAATCCTAGCTTAATACATATGCAATTACATTCACATTCGCATTCACATATATAGAATCCTAGCTTAATACATACACAATTACATTCACATTTGCATTCACACATATGGAATCCTAGCTTAATACATACGCAAGTACATTCACATTTGCATTCACATATATGGAATCCTAGCTTAATACATACGCAATTACATTCACATTCGCATTCACATATATGGAATCCTAGCTTAATACATACGCAATTACATTCACATTCGCATTCACATATATGGAATCCTAGCTTAATACATACGCAATTACATTCACATTCGCATTCACATATATGGAATCCTAGCTTAATACATACGCAATTACATTCACATTTGCGTTCACATATATGGAATCCCAGCTTAATACATACACAATTACATTCACATTCGCATTCACATATATGGAATCCTAGCTTAATACATACGCAATTACATTCACATTCGCGTTCACATATATGGAATCCCAGCTTAATACATACGCAATTACATTCACCTTCGCGTTCACATATATGGAATCCCAGCTTAATACATACGCAATTACATTCACATTCGCATTCACATATATAGAATCCTAGCTTAATACATACGCAATTACATTCACATTCGCATTCACATATATGGAATCCTAGCTTAATACGGCATAGCTCATCAGGCAAGTTAGGGGGGGGGGGGGGAAAGGATCCTGTTTTATATTAGTCCAGTGAATACCTCCGCTAGGCGATGCTCAAAGGGCGGACAATGACACAGCAGGTGTTGTAAGAAGCCTCCTTCCGGATTTCCCACAGGTTCAGGATTATGAGCTCTGCTGGGATGCGTCCACACACATGCTTGGCTTATTACAGGCACATATATACGCACGCTTTTTTTATGTCCAGTGTGTGTGGGCCCAGAGGCTGTGCGTGTACCACGCGTAAAGGGGCTGTCACACTACGACGTAACGACGTCAACGTAGGGAGAACGTGAAGAACGTTGAACTTCTCGGCGTAGTATGCAAATTTGGGCACAAGTTGAACGTGGATGCAGCGTAGTGGACGAGAGAGTAACGTCGGTAAAGCGTAGTGATACCGTCGTTCGACGAGAGAGGTCAACGTAATGACGCTGACGGAACGTTATGAACGTTATTCCATCGTCAGAAGAACGTTACGTGACGTTAGCTAAGTCATGAGACGTTGAACGTACGTTGAATGCACGTTCTCCTGACGTTCTCCTGACGTTCTCCTGACGTTTTCCTGACGTTGTCCTGACGTTCCCATTACGGCCCGTGGGCATTTGCACTTGGTTTAATGAGGGTCAACATAGTGGAACGTAGTTGAACATAGGGGGGGGCGTTGGAATAACGTCCGTTTAACGTCATTGACGTTCGCTGAACGTGAACAGAACGTACGGCGAACGTAAACCCTTACGTTCGACCTACGTCGAAACTTTTGAACATGTCCAAAACCTCGACGTAACTTGACGTAACACGACGTAATGTGACGTAGCTCGACGTCACTCTAACGTCATTATGACGTCATCGTAACGTAATCCAACGTACATCAACGTAATGACGAAATATCACCACGTTAGGCTCACGTTGGCTCATTACGTCGTAGTGTGACAGGGGTATAATATTCATAAAGTCTGCTTAGTTCGCTGATTGCATAATTTCCTTGGTGTCTTCCATGATATATAAGTAAATATATACTGACAGTGCATGGCAAGGTTGGAGGGTGATGGTATATGGTGGGTCTGGTAGCCATTAGCAACATAAGAAATAGTCTGTAATATATACATATATATACACACATCTATGCGTATATATAACCAAATATATATATATATATAGATATATTTATATATATGCGTCATTCTCTAAAGCTGGGCACCATATATTTGCTTCCGACCTTATGAGGCTGATAATTAATTATTTCTTTTAATGGTATTGTCGTGGGGGGGGGGGTGATGACAATGGGAAATATTGCGCCTAGAGCGGGACTCGAACCCACATCTCTTTGCATTCCTGGCCAGTGTGCTAACCATTACACCACCTAGGCTCCCTGATATCACCAACAATTGTAAAGAATTCAGGCTGGCGATTTTTCAGGCACTGGCGGGGACGATCACCAATTTTATTTAGTATTTGGCCTAATGTGTCTGAGCTGCAAAAGAGCCCCATTCTAACTGTGATCTTTTAGTGAGATGCGCCGTGTATTCATGTAAAGAATACAGTGTAAACGCACATGATCAGATCTGTAAGCGGTACGTGTTTGCCGGCAGTAGAGTAACTGATATATACTCAATTCTCAGTTCGAAGCTGCTGGTTTTACCGATGAGGACGCCTGGTTTCCTTGGAAACGGCAGTAAGACATGGTTCAGCTGTATGAGCGCATTATCAAATACCCTCAGATGGCTCACTCAGCCTGTACTGTGTAATCAAATTGATCAAACCCACCACTTGGTGCGCTGGCTGTTCTCTTTGGGTAAACAGGTGCTATAGTATATGTATAAATGTATATATGAATGTGAAAGATGTGTGACGATGGCGATGCTGATGATGATGCTGATGCTGAGGTGTATTTGTTCATAGCAATTTCATATTGATGTGTATTCATACTTACCTATCTCATCTATAATATAATTGTATGTGTTTACATGTGAAACACTAACCAGCAGCCGGGCCGATCAAACCCACCACAAGGTGGCACTGCAAAATATACATTACCATGGGAGATATAGGGAGTGAGCTGTCTTAGTATTATAGGGTCTTTGGCATTATATAACATAGTGTATTCCAGAATATTGTTGGTTGATGGTTGGAGTTTTATGTCCTGGCAACCTCTAAGGTAATATCAGGACAGGTACCAACTTGTGACTGGCCGAACTCATTGTGAGATTATAGTGCTGCCCCACTGGGAGACCAGACCGCCAGCAACATGAGCTGATTTCCCACTCAGTCACATTATCCTGACACTGAGCACACCAGCCCTTGCCCTATCCGAGCGCCAGGCTAGGAGGCAACAAGTATCATTCATTAAGTTTGTGGTTTGACTCGACTAGGGTTCGAACCCATGTGTTCGAATCCCACGATCTACCAAAACTCAAGAGGGTCGCTCAACTCATTCGGCCATATCGTCTAGTAATAATATAATATGTGATGTGTATCTTGATACGCCTATTTTATTCTTATGGAGAATAATATGATAATAATATAGGCATAACACGATACACAATACATATGCCGATCTTGTCTTACTTCGCTCCTCTTTAATTGTCCTCCTTGCCCTAGCCATGTCTGTAATTAGACAACTACACAGCATCTCACTTTAAAGTGCAGGTAAGTTTTTGATCAGCACAAAGTTCAATTCAATTAACGACAGGTTCAATTACAGTGAGGTCAAGAAGCTTTTAACACTAGCCCTTAACAATTTCACGTACGGGTGGGCGGGTCACAATTTTTCAGGCTAGTCAGTGTCCTCCTTGTACCTGCATCGATGTGAGCTCTCAGCTGCCGGACCTGGCCTTATATAGGCCCACAAGGTTCAAGAATTTGAAGGCAGATGGCAGGTCAATAGCACTAGTTGCATAATCAAGTTTCATATTTTGAAAGTGACTATAGGCGGTGCCAGCGTACAAGGCATATCGTAGTGCGGCCGGTTCTTGATAGGTGTCAGCATAAGGCCTTCTTAGTTACTATGAGGATATGGCTGTGTCCGAATCTCAAATTACCCGTGTTGCCGAGCATCACGGACAACACTCCCGATCAGCCTGGTGCTAAGCAGTAAATTGGGGCTTGGATCTACCTGGGTGATCCCGCGTACCGATAATATGCTTCTTTCGGCTATATTGTATATTTGACGAAGTATTTTGTTGTTGTATGTGCTAGTAACATCTAAGGTCATATCAGGTGTGACCCGACTTGTGAGAGTGTACACTCATGCCACATTTGTAGTGCTGCCCCACTTTGAAATCAGGCTAGTCACATCACGCTCTAATATCCCTATCAGTCACATTATGCTGATACTGAGCTAGCTAGTCATTGTCCTAGGCTAGTAATGTCGAGCATCAGGCTAGGTAGCGCAAGTTTCAACCAATGCTATAAGTCATTGGTTTGAGTCATTCGGCCGGGATTCGAACCACCGGCCTTCCGGACAGGACGTCAGTAAAAACACGATTCCATGTGAATAATTAAAGCATATCATTCCCAGGGAATTGCCTATGTCATGTATTGGCTTCCCATGCAGAAGGTCCAGGGTTCGAATCCCGGCTGTAATGACTCAAACAACCCACTGATTCAGGTGTAATACACACGCGATAAACCTATACTGCCTTGTCGTATAGCGCAATGCTGAGGTCTGGTTTGTGTCGCCTCAAATAAAGAAACACCGCTGCTGCCCAACCATGAGGTGATATCCGAATCAGTTGAAATTGAAGACTACCATTCCTTGCCCGGTGTGTGCCTTGTTAATCTACGCTGTCAGGCGATGTGGCGATAAGCGCCAATTTGTAAACCCTTGGGTTTGACGCCCTCCAGGGGCCAAATGTAAGAGTCAGGGTTAGGGCTCGTAACCCACGCGTCGTGCGGATTTCCCGGGTTAGCGGCCAAAGTCTCAATGTATGTGCGTGGGTTAGGCTACCGCCTCGAGGGTTAACGTCGCCGTCACTAACTCCCACTTGAGCCAGGGATAACGTGCAGGTTAGGGACCGATTCGGGCCAAATCTATTCAAAGCGATCATATTTAACAGAATTACATACGCAATAAGTGAAATTTGACCAATTTAACCCTAAATTCGAAGCGTTATTAAGGCTAACCGCCGCATTGGCGGCTATATTAATCGCCGAACGTAATGTAAACAAATCGCCGCTGCATCGACGTCGCGTTCCATACTGGCGGCGGCGGCGTTTTTGTTTACTTTACGTTCGTCGATTTGAAAATATAACTAGTAATATCGCCGCCAATGCGGCGGTAGCCTTAATAACGTTTCGAATTTCGGGTTAATTTAATGAAATTTCACGATTTGAGTATGTAATTCTGTTAAATATGGTCGCATTTAATATATTTGAGCCTAATATATGGCTACAAACGCAGAGGGATTTCCCAAATCTATAAATAACTGAAACGTTAGCTAACCCACGCGCGCTTTGGACTAATACATCCCCCGTGACACATATATTAACGCCGACAATAGATACCCCGCCGGCCGTCCTTAACTCCGCAGCCCATAAATTGTGCTTCATATATTTAGCCCCTGAGTGATAACGCAATCTCCCGACTGGCTGTTCAAAAGCGAACACTAACTGTGGGACTGAGGGGGTTGGTGGGACTGCAACTATGTACAGCTTCTCAAATACACCACCAGGGGTAATGTTTTACAAAAGGAGAAGAGTAATGAACATGAATGGCAAGTCATGGATTCGATAACTTACACAATGTATGCATGTCACTACGTAATGGGGCGACAGGACACAAATGGCTGCAACTGATACCTGGCTGGCGTTCAAGGTATGCCTCGGAGGCACTTCGGAGATATTCCGGATGTCATACTAGTATGAACGACTTTAGCTGTTGGGTGCCTCGAAAATGGATGCCATTTGCAATTGAATAGAACAGCTCTGATTGGCTGAAACCACTGAATCCGGTGTCCATTTTGGAGGTGCTTTTTTTTGTCTTCTACCTGAAAAGCGTGAGGTCTCGGAGTCATCTCCAAAGTGCACCCTGAATGCAAATTGGTCAAACAAGATGTTGCGGAGCCGTCTCCAAGGCGGTTCCGAGGGGTACACTGAACGCAGCCCAAGGTGGCAGGTTTGTGTTGGCCCAATATCCAGTTTTATTCCCAATATATATCTATCGACACATCTTCCAACTTTGATGTCTCACGAAATGAAAAATTGTTATGATATGTTGAGCTATGCCGGTTCACCATAGCTTCATGGTATGCACTATAGGTTCTATTGCATAAAACATAGACGAAGTAATCCATGATTGATCTTTCAAGCAATCATACACAACGGCGAAACACATTGAAGGACCAGTCATGGGAATACACTCTATTTTATAGGGTATATAACATTGTTAGTGTGTTGGGGTGTTATGTCCTAGCAACATACATGGTCAAGTCAGGACGGGTATGGATTTGAGATAGGAGGGAAATCAGGTCACCAGCACCATGACCAGATACTATATCATGATACTGAGCTGACCAGTCCTTTCCCCAATCCGACAAAATGCCATTCACTTTTTGAGAGTCCTTGGTTTGACTCAGCCGGGATTCAATCTCCAGACCCTCCGCAGGGGGATCCTGCGCTATACCGATTGGACCATCGCGCGTCCCCGGTTGGTATAAATAAGTAGACATACTGGACAACAAGATTCTCTCTTACTGTCACTGGAAATAACGAATCCCGACAGCGAAGTCCTTCCGCCCCCCCCCCCGCCCCACACACCCAACCCCCTCATCCTCCCTCTAACCCACCCGGACGCCTGAGGGTTGCCTACATCGATTCGGGGGGTATGAATGGACAACAGTATCCATGCTCAGAACGTCGCCATGGCGACTGCATCTTTCCGTCTGATAGCTGCTCTGAAATAAATAGGTCACGTGCTTAGATACACATATGGCGTCCCATCCAGGGAACGCTGAACCACTTCCAGTCGGTACAAAATGCGATCAGCCCAACGTGTCTCATATTATGTTTCTTCCTGGCTCTCACCGCAGTTGCTTGAGGCATTGCTGACATTGCTGACATTGCTGATAGGCAGGCAATCGTCCTCTTCCCGTATTGATTAGTCCGGATCATCTTGTGAACAGACAGGTCTATAGGGGATGTATCGGTGATTGAATATGACGAGCTATAGTCTTCTCATTGTTATCTATTATTAGTAGTAGCATCACTAGCTATTTGTTGAACAAACTTGCATAATATCATGTGTTTGCTAAAGGGTTTTACTATAGGGTTATACATAATTATATTAGGCCCATTGTTATCATCTACATTAGATGAGTTTGGAGTAAGTTCTGATATGAAATGACGAAGTTAGTAGATGTTTGAAGTGGAAACATGGAGTATATGTTTACAGTGCACACCAACATGATGGTGACATTATAGGCTTGCATAACTTGGGACAGTGATAGTGTAGTAATATATATATATATATATATTTTGTTGTTGTTGTTGTTGTGATGGGTGTAGTTATGCTGCACATAACAGTTAAGTCTAATGACTTGTTTTTGCCGCTAGACAGTTATAGTCTTGTGACTCCCCTTCTTTTTATCACTTTCAGTTGTTGTGTAGCTAACTACTGCATGCATTCTTTCTCTGTGTGTAAGCATTCTCCCACATCCCCGAAACATCTGTGAGTTTGTTCATTCTACAATTGACTTTTAGGCGGCAGTAATTAATTTGAATACTAGGATGTAATTTAGGCATGTGTGTTGGTTTTATTTCACCACCAATAGCCGATGATAAAATATCAATGCGCTCTATAAGCGTCCTTAAATAAAGCAAGCCTTTTTACTTTGTATGTTGTTTTTGAAAATCTGAGAAAATCTGGTCATGTGATTTTCCCCTTCGTTCTCTCTTAGTTAAAGTTCATACTTAGGAGGGGCTATTTAAGGTTATACCTTGAAGGGTGGGAATGGTCTTCATTATGTAATGATTTGCATATAACAGCAACGGTCGGCTCAATATATGCTTTCACTTGAACCACATTTTATCGGATATTGCCAACACCAAAAATCACCCAATATATATTTTCATTTGAAACACATTTTATCGGATATTGTCAATAATAAAACACACGTGAAATGAAACAAGGTACATTTCCACACAAACAAGGTGCTCGAGAAGCAATGATGGTAAAATCAAAATGCAGTGCATGTTAGCGCAGTATAACTAACATGAGTGTCAATATTTGGAATAAACTGCCAGCTGCAACACAAAATGCAGAAAATATACCTCTGTTTATACCTATGTTAAATATACCTATGTTTATACCTATGTTTAAGAAACCACTAACAAATAATATAACCTAGAAAAACAGATGATGTTTAAATGGACTAAGACAAATTATAGTAACAGCTGGATTTTGGAGTGTTTGCAATCTACAAACGGTTACCAGCCATACACTATAAGCAATACAATTATTGCTAAAACAAAATTCACAGGATTTAAATCAAATTAGATGTGTGCTGCCCAGTGGTGAAAACAAATTTAACACAGTTATCCATATCCATTATGAGCACGGTAAATACCTTCCTCACTAAAAGGAAAACCCCCAAAAAACAAAAAAAAACGCACACACTCTGACAAATATCCCACTGGAGGCACTAGACTGGTGACGTCAGATATGTTGAGAATGTAAACAATGCGGTTACCACCATCCTCTTTGTTTATTTGGAATCTCGATTGACCTGTCAGTGTGCTATAATGAAAATCGAGCACCCATGTGCCAGGCTGAACGTTCAATCGCAATGCATACATATATATGATGGACCACGTTCTACTCTGCCAGTGCAATATTCCCACAAGGTCACAATAGAAGTGACCTCTTGTTATCCAACTGGGTCACAGATTTCCTCCACTAGGCGCTAGCCTTGGGTGGAACAATGAGGCAATGCAATGTTGAGAGGCAAAACTATCAGTAATTATACTTGTATAATTCCTATGCATCATTCAGATAGATATAATATATATGATATATGTAATGCATTATATATAATACATTACATATATCATCTATATTATATCTAATATATAGTGTATATTACATAGTACATGACCAGACGGTGTGGCCGAATGAGTTGAGCGTCCGTCTCCCACTTTGGTAGATCGTGGGATTCGAAACCATGGCTTCTAGCCCTGGTCGAGTCAAAGCAATGACGTAAAAATGTATACTTGCCGCTTCCTAACCTGGTGCTCAGCATCATTAGGATAGGGCAAGGCATGGTTGGCTCAGTGTCAGGATAATGGGAGTGGGTGGGATATCAGGTTATGGTGCTGGTGACCTCGTCTCCCAGTGGGGCAGCACTATAGCCAAAGTTGGTGCCCATTCTGATATGACCTTAGATAGTACTAGGACGTAAAACAACAACAGCCAACTCTGACGGCGGTAGTGCTCTTGGATCGCTTTGGTTGTATTACTAATGTCATGGAGGTGACGAAAAAGGGAAATATTGCGCCTATAGGGGGACTCAAACCCACAGCTCTTTGCATTCTGGGTGAGTGTGCTAACCAATACACCACCTAGTCTCCCTGATATCAAAACACTACCCATGCATACCTTTCTACCTTGCTATGTGGTTACTTTTCTGAGAGGTCAGTGTAGACTACTACACTAACTTGGTGCAAGGGTGACATCACCCACATTGGCCACCACTATATGTTATGTAGATTGGGGGGCAGTAGGGTCGGCCATGGGTAATAGGGAGGTGCTCTCTGTGGGAGGCGCCTGCACTGTTTATTGTGAGCCGTTCGCTGAGAGTCACAGCACTCAAACACTCAAACTACAACTCAGCTGGATCTGGATGTGTGTGAGCGTGAGAACATCGCAAGATGAGATGACGTTGTGCAATGAATAGGAATATAAACACTAACAGTACATAAACCATGTTATAACACCATATAAAACATGTCTAAAAAACAAAAACATTGTCTAAATACCAAGATACTTGAAACACATACGGCCGGAATACCAGTGCTATGGCGCCGACAAAAGTGTTATATGAATAACATTCATTTACCAACAAAAATACAAAATATAAAAGGATCTATGTCTATACATTTTTTTTAATTTCTTTTTTTGTAAACATGTTTATTCTGCTGAATAAGTCTTTGGCAGGGCTGAATCACTGGTCTTCTAGCCATTTTTCAATTCAGGATTATTTACACAAAAGGGTATACAGTATAACCCCATTAAACCAAACTTGAAAGGACCCTAGCAATTTGTTTGGATTAACCGATCATTGGTTAACCGAGCTTTGGTTTCGACTTTGACTTGGCTTTGTCAACAATGCTGGTGCATTATGAATGTGGCCTGGGGTCCGAAGATTTTGCTTTGGTTTAACCAACTTTTTTATATGATAAATGGTAGTATTTTGCCGGGCCGCTGACAAACGTTTGGATTAACCGATCGTTTGGTTTAATCGAGCTTGGTTTAACGGGGTTATATTGAATAGAGTAAGATATACAATAATTGCTGAATACATAATTTGCAGAATATAACACAATGAAATTCGATAGCACACAAGTACATATAAAGTAAAACCTGTCTAAATCGACTGACCATCGGACCCACATTAAATCGTCCATTTATGGAGGTAGTCGGTTTAGGGAGTTTTTTTATTGCTACGATGGTATTGTATAAGTGATCCTTTGGGACCCCGTCCTGATATGACCTTAGATGTTGCTAGGACGTAAAACAACAAACAAACAAAACAAACATCCTTTGGGACCCAAATAAAGTGATCGGTATAGGGGTTGGAGGTTAGATAGGTTTTACTGCTTACATATATAGATGATGCATAACGAATTATACGGGTATGGATTCTAGGGGAACAGTGGTCCTATTTCTGATTCCTCATTACTGCACATTGGTGGAGTGCCCCCCCCCCCCTTTGGTGGGGGGCGTCGATCCAGTGTTATAGTACTTATTGTCCCAATATGTGGACCGAATCGGCATATCGCAGGCATACCGTGCGGAAGGTCGGGAGTTCAAATCCCGACCGAGTAAATCCAATGACTTGGTCGTAATGCTTGCATTGCGGTTGATTCGTGGCGGGAGAAGAAGCCCCCCCCCCCCGCACCCCTGCACCTCTCGACGCCGACCGTTGACCATTGACCTTTGCCGCTCCCATGGTTGGCAGAATAATAATGGCGGCTGGACTGGTTGCTACGATGTGCGCGAGGAAGCTGGGTTCAATCCTGTCAGCCACAGCTGTTGTCTCCTAATTAAGTATTCTCCCTAATAAGGTGTCGACAACAGACAAACTGGGCTACATTTACCATCCATTCTCTCCAGGCACACTGCGTCTTGGCGGGAAGCTGGTTCCCGGTGTGGCAGGAAATCGCAAACCCATGGAAATTGCACACCCCAGGGTTTGCGATTTACTAGGAAATCGCAAACACCCTCTGGAAATCGCAAATCCCCCATGCTTTGTTGCATTTATCACCCCAAGCATGGCAGCTACATGTTTGATTTTGAACTTCTACCAGATCTGGGGGGGATCAAATGGATTCAAGGAGGATCAAGATGGATTAATCCTAATGAAGCCATCTTTGCGATAGTCCAGTTCGTACTTCCAGCCGCACATCAACTGAAAACAGTAATGATACAGATAGTTGTACTGGCTTTTCTTAATGATATAGTCTAGTATCTTTGACACAAATTGACCTGTTCCCCTATCCTTCTTGTGAGTGATCGTAGTGAATATGGTCCTTGCTGTGACAGGCATGAAATTACAAATAATCAATTGATCCATCTTCTGAGGGGTCCCCCTCATATAAAAATAAATGTGGCTTAATCATGGTTACATAAATATAATTTTTACAAGAGACCAGTTCGTAATTCCAGCGTCACGGTGCATTGTGGGAAGTTTAAAAGCAAAACAAACCTGTACAAACCAAATGTGCTTGCTTTAAGACAGCCAAACATGGGGGGTTTGCGATGTCCAGGGGGGATATGTGATTTCCTAGGATATCGCAAACCCCCCATACCCATATATAGTATGGGGGTTTGCGATTTCCTAGGAAATTAAATGTGGGGGTTTGCGATTTACAGGGTTTGCGATTTCCTGCTACACTGGCATCCTTTCAGTCAGTGCTTTAACTTCATTATGTCGTCTGCCCAGATCGAATGTCGTCTGCTGTTGATCTGATGTGCCGGATTGGTACGAGGTTTTACCGGAAAGGCGTAAGTTGTCACTGAGGACCTATTATGGGATAGTTGTGTGCATTTTTAAATGGGGACAATATGGGAAACTGTATACTATATGCGGGTTTAATTTTTTTTTTAATGGAATGCTCGCCCATCCCTTGCCTAGTTGAATAGGTTCATTGATGAGGGCGAAATGAATTTGTGTTTGTTTATTGTTTTACGTCCTAGCAACATCTAAGGTCATACCAGGATAGGTACCGACTTGTGACAGTGCACACTCATGGCAACTTTTATAGTGCTGCCCCACTGGGAAATCAGGCCACCAGCACCATGACTTTATATCCCACTCAGTCACATTATCCTGACAGTGAGCTAACCAGTCCTTGACCTGTCCTATTAATGCCAGGTGCCATGTTAGGAAGCGACAAGTATCACTTTTTAAGTCATTGGTTTGACTCAACCATGGTTTGATCCCACGGTCTAACAACACAGTAGACGGACGCTCTAACTCATTCGGCCATCCCGTCTGGTCGGGCGAAATGGAATATTGCTAAGGTATTTGGAGCAGAAGTACACACATAAGAAGAGAGTGATGCCTCTAGCAACATGTGGACATTCTCAGTGTTTATCTGGACTTCTTTAGACATAATCTGGGACGGGATGGCATAATTTGGAAGTGTGCTGGTTGGAGTCTCACCGGTTTTGATCACAGTTTGAGCATAAATCAAAAACTGATAAAATTCACATTTCTTGTTGACTACTCAACCGACACGGTGGCCGAATTGGTTAGAGGGCTGGCTTCCCATACGGAAGGTCGGGACTTTGAATCCAAGCCGAGTCAAGTCGATGACTTAGAAAATTGATACCCGTTGCCATATAACCTGGCATTCAGATTGATTTGCCCACACAGGGCAATGACTGGTTAGCTCAGTGTCAGGTTAATGTGACTGAGCGGGGTATCGGGCGAAGGTGCTGGCAGCTTGGTATCCCAGTGGGGCAGCACTATTATGTTGCATGAATATGCACTGTCATAAGTGATTTCTTTGTTCGTTGGAGTTTTGCGTCCTGGCAACATCTAAGGGCATATCAGGATTAGTACCTACTAGTGACAGTGCACACTCATGGTGACTTCATAGGGTTGCCCCACTGGCAGTGGCAGACCAGGCAGCATCACCCGATTTCCCTCTCAGTCACATTATCCTGGTACTGATCCAATCAGCCCTTGCCCTTTCCTAATAATGCCAAGTGGCATTCTAGGTAGAAACAAGTATCAATTGTGCAAGTCACTGCTGTGATTCGAACTGACGACCTTCCGCACAGGAAGCCAGCGCGTCCCGTGGGAACAAGCGGAATACGTGTTGATCGACAAGTATCCATCAGGGCGATGGTTCGCTGCTTACTGGCTGCCACAATGCAAGAAGGGGCCATTCACATATTGCGCCTATTAGATGGGCAGGGATCTCCAGTGAATCAATGGTGCTCCCACCAGTCTGCAGTGTGCTGACGTAATTTATTGATTCTCCCCGCACTTGCCGATAATTCACTTAAACGACGCATCGATATGCAAACAGTAAACAAATGAATATGGCATTGCACCTTATACCCCTGTCACATTATGAGGCTTCTCGCCAACGCGCGTCGATGTGTGTGATTTTTTGGTGGGACTTCGGGATACGTTAGGAAGCGTTACGCGCGCGTTGGTGTTCATTGATCTACGTCGACTGTCTGCGACGGTCGGTGACGGTCGGCGATGGTCGGCGACGGTCGGCGACGGTCGGCGACGGTCAGCGGCGCATGTCAGGGTATTGGCAAAGTTTTGTGCATGCACAAAACTTTCAACGTGCGACAACGCGTGAGGGCCAACATTATGGCGACGTTAGGGGCACGTCAAGATACATTAAAAGTGCTGGAATAACGTTTTGCGAATGCTAGGCATATGCCATGCGCGCGTGAGTCTTTCCCACACGTTGCACCATACTGTTGCTTTTTTTGTCTGTTTTTGTTTTACATCCTAGCAACATCTAAGGTGATATCAGGACTCTGCGCCAAACTTTTTTTTTTTTCTCACAACGTTGGCTGCATGCTACCAACACGTTGCGATGACATCAAAACTTTTTCCCACCGCGCCGAAAAGTTTGACGTTTCTCGACTTTTTTGTGCGTTGGCGGCGCGCCGGCGAGAAGCGTTGTAATGTGACAGCAACATTAGAGTGCCTACATAAGGAATGTCTATTGCTATCGCATTAAGCCATTCTCAGTGGCACCTACAGGCATTCAAGCACATAAATGCCAATACTATCAGTAGTTTCCGCGCACCCGGCCAACCACAGCACATCTGCCCTTCCTCAATCACCAACCCTGCTTTCTCCTCACTTTGCTTTCCTCGTTCTTTCTAATTTAATGAGTGTCTATTGGCACATAATTGATTGTCTGCTTTTACATGTAAAACCGATGGTTTGAACAAAAAACAAACATTTCTCGCCGTGAATATGGCCTATGCTGCCGACACGGCATAAAGCAATCGCCAATCAATCAATCAATTGTTCTTACCCATTATTGCTTTTTCCCCCAGGCTCACTTTTCCTCCTAATCAAATGAGTCATTTGCTTTGGAATGGGACCCCTTTCCTTCTCACCGCTTAACTGGGCTCTTTTGCTGCGGATCCCATCTTCTCCCTTCCTGCCTCAGCACCACTTCGGCGCCCGGACTCAAGTGCTCTGACTGTGTTACACTGGAGTTAATTCAAAATTGGGCCGATTTATTGGTGCTGATTCAATGTTGCATGTTTGGCAGCCTGTAACCGAACAGGTTATGAACAACCCAAATCAGTCAACCTGCTGTTCGCACACACTCTCTCCTCTGGGAAGCCTTCCGAGCAGCAACTATATTGAAATTCTATCAAATTAATGTTAACTGTGTTGTTGCACTTGGAACTACTAGGAATAGTTCTAACAGCATAGAAGGGTTAATATAGCACCATATTTATTCAGGTATGCTAATGTATGGTTAATACCATCATCATCATCATCATGCTGTCGGTCGCTGTCATTACTTGACTGCCGTTCTCCATTTAGCTAAGTACATTTCATGAAAGCTGCCTGCAAAAGTGTTGAAGTGCTGCTGGCTTTTGCAAGTTACCAGCGGCACGCTCTCGGGGAGCAAATAGAGGTTTCACACTGGCAAGAACATGTCCAGACAGGCGCAAAACTATTTGTCCCTGCAGTGGCTGGTCGGGAGATGTTGGGAGTTCCATACATCAACCGCCCTTGATGCTGCCACAGTGACATGGTTTTCTGTTCAGGGTTTGCTCCCTTAGCCTTCGGTTCTGTCAAGAACCTGTACCACAAGGCAGTGGCAGTTTGGTTAATACCAAAATGGGGGGAAAAAAAATAAAAAACAATATATTCTGATTACCACCCTCATACTAATAATAGTGAAGACAATTGTTAAGCCATATGTACATGTGTCTTGACAAAGTGAATGTTATTCAATAGTAATATTTCAAACTCCATCTATTAATATTGATAAAACAATAAATACTGACAAAGTATACTACGCTCATAATCAGGCGTGGTTAATGTTCAGTACTAAAACTGGGAAAAGTAATCAGACTTAATGCATTTCACCAAAAGCTGTCATTAATGAACTTCTCAAAAAAGAAGTCGGCACAATGACTCCATTGATTAAATGCTTCCATAAAACACTGAACCCAAGGTATGGCACAGAGAGCATGTTAATGGAAATCTTTGCAGAAACCTGGTGATGGTGTATGGCATGGCAATTTACATGGCTGTTGCACAGGCAGCAGGATGTGGCGAGTGTACAACAGAAGCAGGCATTGCAACGCTGAACCAACTGACACAGTGGGCTAAACAATGGAGGATTCTGGCAATGATTCTCTATTTTGTTGTTGTAAATCTGTTTATTCATCTGAATCAATAATTTGTCAGTGCCGGTGTAGTGATTTCAATTTCCCCCCTTTTCAAGTTCCCCCCGGGGAATCTGAAAACATTTATAATTTCCTCCGGGGAAATTAAAAACATTTTCAAATTCCCCAGGGGGGAAATTAAATACAGTTTTCTGATTCCTCCCCCTATTTTCAAATTCCCCCTCCGGGAATTTAAAATTGTTTAAACAACTTTAAAAAACGTTTTAATATTCAGACCTATAATATTTTGTTCTTAGCCATCTTGGAGACTTTTTGTGTCATTTGGGGTGAAATATGTTTTGTTGTACTAGTAATATGCCATTCTCTATGTACTATTATTATATTTGTCATGAAAAACAATTTAAAAAAACAAAAAATATCAAAAATATAGAAAATTCCCCCAAAATGGGGGAGGGAAAGTTAAAACGAGGGAGGGATCTTGAAAATGTTTTCAAATTCCCCTGGGATGAATTTGAAAACGTTTTCAAGTTCCCAGGGGGGAACTTGAATCAGGGAGGAACTTGAAATCTTTAGACCGGGAAACTGGTCTTCTAGCCATTGATTTGTTGTCGGAGTTTTACATCCTGCTAACATCTAAGGTCATATCAGGATGGGTATTGACTTGCGACAGTGTGCACTCATGATGCATTTTTAGTGGACCGCTCATCCTAGCCTACTATAACAGTCACCATGAGCGTGCACTGTCATAAGGCCTTACCAATTTTGATATGATGTTAGATGTTGCTAGGACATAAGGCCCCAAAAGACAAGTAAAGAAGCAAGCTGCCAGCTGTAGATCCTTCTGACCGCCACGATGTGGTTGGTTCTTGGAGCTTTACATCCTGGCTACATATTAGGTCATATCAGGACGGCTACTGTCTTGTGACTTCAGCAAACGTGGTGAGTTTATAATGCTGCCTTACTGGGGGGCCAGGCCAGCAGCACTATGACCTGATATCCCACTCAATCACATTATCCTGACACTGAGCCAACCAGCCCTTGCTCTATCTTACTAATGCAAGCGCCTGGCTAGGAAGTGGCAAGTATCAAATCAGTGCGTTGACTCAACCAGCATTCGAACCCCACATTCTACCAAAATGGGATACAGACGCTCAACTCATTCGGCCCCCCCCATATGGTCGCCGCCGTGCGCTGATGGAGTTTCATTACTGATTACTGCTAGATGTTCAACTGACCGTAACTTAAATCACTGAATCAATCACTGCTCTGGATTTATCTCGTCAATAAGGATAGCATCATTTGATTAAACTTGCAGCGTACTCGATAAATATATTAGCCAAATTCCATTATCTCCGCTCACTAGTTGATTAAATAGTATTTATATTTTAGTGTTGAATCTTGCTAACGCTATTTCAATACATCTTTGTTAATAGCTTCCGATATCAAAATGCCTCTAGCGCATTGTGATTCACTGAAGACATATATATATATATATATATAGATATACATATATATAAATATATATATAAATTTATATATATATAATATGAGTATGTGAACAGAACTCACACTATGGGTATTCAATCCTTGGTTAATTAATATTTTACTATTGCTGAGATTTTACAAGTGTGGCTTCTGGGCAACTGTTAATGAGACATGAAACCTTTTCGGGAACTTCTCATTGGATTTACATTGCTGAGGTTGTTGTTCTTTTCATGGGGCAGTGGTTGTCTGTCTGTGTGGCTTCTACAAGGTGCTACCTGTGACTGCCATAAGTAACATGGTCTGGCTTCCACCGATGTTTCGCTAAGTGAGTCAGGATAATGAGCAAGGCGATTGTGGCGCCATCGTCGGAGCTGAGGCGAGTAGGTGGGAACAGGAGATGACTAGCCCGAGACTCCACCATCCGATTACTGGTGGGTGGGTGTGAGGAGACATTCTGGGTTATTATACTCGTATAATTCTCATAGTTCTATTTAACGGGTTCAGGTGCAAACACCTACAAATGCCATCCAGGCCAAACTGAAATCACGACTACCACGCTTGAACTGAAGCTACCCTAATTCCGATAATCAAATATGTTTGTTCGCCCAAGCTGACACACCCCTATATGCTGCCCTACTCAATTTGAAATTGACAGATTTTAACGGGAAAGCCAACAACAAATTATATTTTTACAGAAAACAACTAAAATACGTTGCTTGTTTTGTTGTTGCGCCTGAATGAACCCTTTTAGTTTCTTCCTAACAAAGGCAAATGTGCCCGGCATTAGCTCGTGAAATTGCCGTAGATGGCGCAGCTTACAATGTGTAATTACTCTCACCTTAATGGCATGCTTAGATTCCGCACTCAACTGCTCATTGCATATACAGTATAAAAAGCACTGCTCTAGAGGAACTCATACTTCGCAGCCAGTGTTAACGTCACAGTGTCAATTTATTAATAATTGATTGTTTTGACTAAGTTATTGTGTATGGAGAATTATCGCCTCCTGCGTTGACTTCCGGTTGGCTATATATCTATTACAGGCTTACTTCCCATTTATTTATTTGTACCTGCTTGCTTGATTGTCTGCTTTTACATGTAAAAGCGATGGTTTGAACAAAAAACAAAAATTTCTCACCATGAATATGGCCTATGCTGCCGACACGGCGTAAAGCAACCACCAATCAATCAATCAATCAATCAACCTTGCTCAGATATCTTGCACAAACCCCTCAGTTAATAGTGGAGCTGTTGTGGATGGGAGGCTTTGACACATAGGGCCTAATTTGATCATAAAGACACGTAGATATAACTTTACTTGGCATGCTAAATATTTGACCGGACGCGGTAGACGGATCGGTAGAGCGCAGTCCTCCCATGTGGAAGGTTGGGAATTAAATTCCCGGTCGAATCAAACCAATTACTTACAACATTGATACATGTGTCTTCCTAGCCAGGCACTCTGCTATATTAGGATAGGGCAAGGACTGGGTTGTGTTGATATCAGTACGAGCAATATTTTAGCCAACATTGGTCCCAGTGCTTTCTCAGCTATCTCGTTGGAGTTATGGTTCAGTACCGCTACAGAGAGAATTGATTGAAGAGAGGGGAGGAGGCACAGACCCCAGTTCCTGCAACTGTCCTTGACCTACCACCAGCTACCACACTAACTCAAATTTTGTCTTCTTTTTTTTGTTTGGGGGGGGGGGGATAGGGGACATATTTTATTCATCAGAACACATCATTTTTCACTGCGTTTCCAACTGCCCTTGGCTATCGTTGTTTACCTAGTTCTTTGTTGATGAATGTTAGTAATGGGGTTGTGTATGAGCATAGGGACATTGTGTCATTGTGCGTTATTTAAAGGTACATTATCGCGCAATTATTTGTGGTGTTCTCTGTGGCGAAGTGGTTAGAGTGCCTGACTTTTTGATAAGTCAGACTTCTTATCTGAAGGTCATTGGTTCCGTTCCCCATCCCATCACCTCTGCCAATTTGGATTTGCACCACGGTGTATAACTTACAGTATCATCAACGTCCGGTTGCTCTCATACCATGTCTATGTGGTGTGGGAGGTTAAACATCTGTCAGGTCAGTAAATGCGTAGGATTGGCACACAATTTCAAAATTGTGGTTGATTTGGCAGGAGGAGCTGACGCGCCACCCTGTGAGCGAATCCCAAACTAGCTCACTCTCATATTACAATTGACCAACACAAGAGAAGTACAGTATATAGTGGCATTTATTCTTTCTATTCACCTTGTTACAGTTACAGTCATGAGGTTAGAGTTTAGAGTTTGAGGTTTCCAGGCCATTAACCCTATCAATGTACCTTATTAGTTGGGCTGGGTGGGACGGTGAATCTAAGCTAAAGAACAACTCGTCCGATTGATTGAAAGTCTCTGGTTGAAGTGTCTAGATTTGTACTGCATCATAGTTTGTTGCTAAGAATTACAGTAGATGGCGCATCGGGCGGTGACCATTTATTAGTTACAAAGGACATTATAGGTGGTGCCAGTAGTCGCTTCCATAGTTACTGAATCTATACAGTCTCGCGCGCTCAATTACCCACGTTGTGAGCAACATGGACGATGTGTGGCCCATAATCCCCATTCAGTATAGTAGTTCCTGACCAAGACTTAAAAATTACAAAACAAGGAACCAACACTGTCTCCAACCACGTACATCCAGTCACCCAAGTTAAAGCACTGCGGCTGGAACCTAAAGCAAATCACAATTCACCGAGTGCACCCGGCTGGTAACAGCCCAAAAAAGCTCTGCCAGCCCAGGATCTCACCATATCCAGCACCAGCAGGAACCAAGATGGCGACGATACACAAAGGGCCACGACGCCACCACAACATGCCCAGAAAGCCCCCGCCATTGCAAGGACGAAACGCAAGCTTCCCAGAAAAACCCAGCAAGGAGAGATTATCCTCCAAATCAACCAGCTATGCCAGCGATGGAAAAAAGGTGGCTGAAAGAGGAGGAACGAGCCAAGCAACAAGGGAAGGCGCCCACAGAGGCATTGACCGCTGCCTTACCCTCACCTCCTCCGGCCCTCACACAGTTTTTTAAATTGTTTTTATTTTTTTTATTGAGGCTGTATTTATACTGTCCATAGCATATAAGCCCGGGTACCCAGGCTTGTTTTCAATGCTGGCCAGTTGTAGTGTTGGTGTTATCTTACCACACACTAGCTGCTGATAAGGTATTTGATTGCCTGCATTTCAGTAGCGGATAGATAATTGGTTGGTATGGTTAGTAGCCTATGTTAGGTTTTTTGGATTTTCTTGACATATATGTATTTATTTTTTCTACTCTTATTACTAGACTAGCGTACTCCTATTTACATATCATAGGCTTGTATGTAGCTGTGTGGTGTGTTATCTGGCTACTTTTGGCATGGTTACCTTCCATTGGGCGTCCCGCTAATGGGCCGTGACAGTTTGGTTCCCCACACCTGTATTTTGTTTGTTTGTTGTCGTTTTACGTCCTAGCAACATCTCAGGTCATATCAGGACGGGTACTGACTTGTAACAGTGCGCACTCATTGCAACTTTATAGTGCTGCCCCACTGGAAGACCAGGCCACCAGCACCATGACCTGATTTCCCACTCAGTCACATTATCCTGACACTGAGCCAACCAGTCCTTGTCCTATCCTAATAATGCCGAGTGCCAGGCTAGGAAGCGACAAGTATCAATTTGTAAGTCATTGGTTTGACCCAACCAGGGTTTGAACCCACGATCACACGATCTACCAACACTCATTCGGCCATCCCGTCTGGTCCCCCCTCACCTGTACACTTCAAATACCTGTACACTTCAAATCCAAACCCAGTCAAACCAGTGACTTGCATAATTAATATGTGTCACCACCTGGCTTGGCACTCTGCATTACTAGGATAGGGTCAATACTGTTTTGTTCAATGTCAGGATCAGGATAATCCTATTGAGTGGGATATCCGGTCATGGTGCCACCGGTCTTGTCTCCCATCTGGAGCGGCAGTATAAAGTGACTACGAGTGTTCACTGTCCCAAGCAGGTACTCATCCTGATATGACCTTAGATGTTGCTAGGATGTAAAACCCGAACAAGCAAACAGCGGTAGGCGAAATAGACGAGGAAAAAGATGAGATACAAAAAAACCTATATTTTGGGAGAGCATATGACAGCTCAGGCGCCAAACCCCATAAACGCCAATCCAAAAATTGAGATTAACATCGGATTTGAATCCTCAAAACGCTAATTCTGTTATATTCTCACTTGTTACTTCATTGCTCCATAACAATGTGATCATAAAATAAGTGGAATGAATGAGAATTACAAATATTTTCAAGTACAAACATTTTTGGATTTGCGTTTACTTGGTTTTGTGCCTGAACTCTTCATAAATGTTGGCTGTGATACTTAACGTATTGAGTGTAGAATGAGCAACAGTACATTTTTTTAAATTTATTTGTTGGTCCATTAGTTGTTTAAGCAGGGGAAATTTCAATCATGGACGATTGGTCTTCCTCATTCCACTGCTCCTTGCCCTATCCTAATAATGCTGAGTGCCTCGCTAGGAAGCGACAAGTATCATTTTTTAAGTCATTGGTTTGACTCAACCAGGGTTCGAACCCACAACCCCATGATCTACCAAGCACGGGAGACGGACGCTCTAACTCATTCGGCCATGGCGCCTGGTCTTATTGATGATTTAGTTGTTAACCTTTCCATGGGATGTCATTAGCAGTGACAGACGACTATAATTTCCTACATCTTAACCTACCTCTCTATGGACATTAGTCGGTAAACAACAGACGGACTGTTGAAGGGAAAGCGAGACAGTTAAGAGGTACCATGGGTTAGTGGCTAGGTGATTTAGTTTTGGTGGCATTGCAATGTATTCTTCTAAAGCTTGTTTTATTTAACAATGCCTCCAGAGCACATTGATTTTCATATCATCGGCTATTTGACTTCAAACATATGGTTATACCGAAATATTTCTTTGGAGTGAAACCTGCTACTGCCATATAGGCTACTCTTTCCGCTAAGCAGCAAGGGGTCTTTTATATACACTTTCCCACAGACTGGACAGCACATACCACAGCTTTTGATGAACCAATTATGGACCACTGATTTGAATGGAAAATAGCCCAAACTGCAAATGGTTCCACTGAGCAGGATCGATCGGATGACCCACACCTTCACAGGTGGACACTCTACCGCCTGAGCTACGTCCCGATCCACCAATGTCTTCTTCTATAACTTATAAGATATCCACTAACAACTTTCCATTATTGGAATCATAATATAATATTATATGCTAACTTCTCAGGCAAGGAGCCAGAAAGTTTATGTTGGGGTTTTAAATCCTGGCAACATCTAAGCTTATATCAGGACAGGTACCGATTCTAACAGCGCACACTCATGGTGACATTATATTGCCAGGCCAGGCCACCGGTACCATGACACAATATCCCACTCAGTCACATTGTCCTGATACTGAGCTAACCAGTCCTTGTCCTCGCTTAGTAATGCCAAGCACCAGGCTAGGTCGCGACAAGTATCAATCTTGTTAGTCATTGGTTTGACTCGGCTGGGATTCAAACACCCAATGGGTTCCGCCTAGCCTGCGCTTAAACCGATTCAGCCACGGCGTCTGGTCCACTTCCTTGGTTCTTGTTTGGTTGTTGGTGTTTTACGTCCTAGCACCATCTAAGGTCATACCATGACTCCTTGGTTGTTTCTCTCTTTGTGTGCTGAAACGGTAGCTTGTAATTTGTTTGATAACCACATCGCTTGATCATTTCAATTTTCAAAATCACTTACTTATCATGAAACATCTGAACTCCTGCTTTATTTATTGTGTTTATAGGGCAAAATGAAGCTGATAGGAAATGCATATTAGCGAATACAGGAATTAGCTTGGATGTTGTGCATTGGGGATATTCCGTGAATTATCTTTGATGCTATTGTAGGAGTCTGCATTGACCTCTCAGGCAAGGAGCCACATAGACAGGTAGGCGTGTGTAGTGTGGTGACATCATGGAGCCTAGGAGGTGTAATGGTTAGCACACTGGCCCAATCACTACAAATACCTAGGCCTAGAACTAGATAGCCAGCTAAACTACAATCTGTGTGTAACAAAAATCATACAAAAAGTAAATCACAAACTATGGCTATTTGTTAAACTAAGAAACTATATGACACAAGATATGTCAATAAAAATCATCAAAGGCATGGTACTCCCCTACTTTGACTATGGGGATGTAATCTACATGGGTGCTAAAAAAGAGATACTTAAACAATTGCAGATACTACAAAATAGGGCCCTAAAAATCTGGCTGAAAGTAGACAAACTACACCCCACTTATGACCTACACAAAAGAACTAAAGTAAAGCTACTAGAAAACAGAAGGATAATCCACCTAAACACATTAGCATATGGATATAGCCAAGACATTAAGCGTCTAACCCAACCACTAAGGGACAGACACCAGAGCAAGCAAGGCACCACTACTAAGGCAGACCAGAAGCCAGATCAAAGCCCATGAAAGGAGCACACTGGAAATGGCCGCCAAGGCATGGAATGCGCAAACGGTGAAAGGAAGCAAATCCCTGACCTAAAAACGTACAAAAAATATCTGTGCAAAATAAAAACTGGGAACCCCAACTGAACTGCACCACATGGGGGCAGGTGATATGTCACGGCTGACCAACTGGACAGCCCAGTGCGGGATAACCGGAAATATAAAAGCCAGATAACATATCCAACAACAATATAAATCAAATCAAATTCAAACAAACATAACTCAACCGCCTATTACATACAGGCCTATGGACATGTACATAAAATAGGCTAGTATAGAATTAAGTACAAAAAAGCGGAAAACTCTTCCCAAGAAAACCCAAAACACTAACATAGAACCCTAAGAAAACAACTAACATAGTAATAAGAATAGAACAAAAACTTAATGCCAAGAGGGCCCAAAAAAAACTAACATATGCTACTAAACGTACCAACAGATCTATCTGCTACTGAAATGCAGACAATCAAATAACTTATCAGCAGCTACTGCTTGGTAAGACAACACCAACACTACAACTGGCCAGCATTGAAAACAAGCCTGGTTACCCAGGCTTACATGCTATGGACAGTATAAATACAGCCTCAATAAAAGAAAGACAAAAAAAGGGTGCAAAGAGATGTGGGTTCAAGTCCCACTCGAGGCATAATATTTCCCATTTTCATCACTCCCCCTCCACAAAACTGGTTGCGGTGACCATGATCCTGTACAAGCTACGTGCTGTATAGTTGTTGAACCTACACTATGTATGTATTGTAAGGGCATTATCGGTATGGATGTAATTGTCAGCATTAGATGACTTACATTTCCAGGGGGACAAGTGTAGTGGTCTGCACTGACCTCTCAGGCAAGTAACCACATAGACTGATATGCGTGGGTAGTATGGTGACATCAGGGATCCTATTTGCTGTAATGGTTAGTACATTGGCCCGGAATGCAAAGAGATGTGGGTTCGAGTCCCGCTCTGAGCACAATATTTTCCATTTTCATCACCCCCTCCATGACACTATCCTAAATTCAATGATCATGTCTGCAGAAGGAAAAGGTGGTGGTCATGGGATTGGATGGCCCACAATTAATCGAATTGCATATGATTCAGCGTGAAGCGACAAGCGAGACAACCTTCCACCTACTCCACCTGGGGTTGTTTAGCCAGCCATCTTCTGATTAATTGACATGTTTCCTGCCATTCCACATGTCAATGTGGCACTTACTAGTGAGCAGGCGACTCGAAACAACTCTATCATAATCACTGTCTAGTACACTATTCCAATTCTGACAGGAAAAAATTCCAATGATAATTGGCTTAATTTCTGTTGGATCAACTGGTCGCCATGATATTGTCATGGGGGTGATGAAAATGGGAAATATTATGTCTAGAGCGGGACTCGAAGCGACATCTCTTTGCATTCAGGGCCAGTTTGCTAACCATTACACCACCTAGGCTCCCTGATATCACCACACTACCCATGCTTACCTGTCTATGTGGTTACTTGCCTGAGAGGTCAGTGCAGACTACTACACTATGATCCAATGGTCCAATGATTACATATTCAAATGGTTAGGCCGTTTGCATTTCGAATTAAAGACAGTTCGGTGCAAGTTCCATTTAAGAATTGACAGGGAACTTCACTGTTGTCAAGACGCAGCAAACAAGCAACTGTTATTTGTGACACGACGTGATAAATGGCTCATCATGACAACCCATGTCACCAACTGTCAGCATTATTATTATGATCATAATTAATCAGACAAATCTGAGTTGTTTTGTCTGTAATTCTCAAAAAGAGCGCGTAATGACCTTCCTAGTATTTATTTTGTTTCGAGTTTGAGATGTATTGTTTTTTAATGGCCCATTCTTCCCACATGCTTGGTTATTCTGTCTTGTTATTTCATTTGAAAGCTGAGAGATTAAATCTTCATTTCTACAAAGTGGTGTTCTCTGTAGCTGAGTGGTTCGAGTGTCTGACTTTTTTCTAGGTCGGACCCTAATCTGAAGGTCAGTGGTTCAATTCCCCGTGCCCCCACCTCTGCCAATTTGGATTTCCACCGCTGTGGATAACTTACAGCGTCGTCAAAGGCCAGTTGCTCTCATACCACGTCTATGTGGTGTGGGAGGTTGAAAATCCCTTGGGTCGGTAAAAGTGTAGGCTCGGGCTTTCTATCGACAAACTGTATAATGGTGAAAACAAGTCTATTCAGACTTATCCATAATACGCAGTATAAATCTTCAAGAAGAACAAAGGTTAGTTAGTCCAGTGCCTCATCCTTCACAAGGTACATACAATTTAATGCTTACAATTACACACATACAAGGAATGCACTTACAAACACACACATGATAACAATATGACGATAATACCAAGTCGGCATTACTGACACCAGTAGGAACTGTTGTGCCTAGAGCACGGCCCATACACATGGAGCGGTGTTAGCGAGCCAAACCGGTGGTTGGCGGCGATCTCTGGGTTAGTGGCGAAAAGTCGGTATGCATGTGGCCAGGTTAGGGAAACTCTGTGAGTTTATAGGCATCTACATTAACCCCAACCCATATCAAGTTTACCGTTGGGGTTAGGGACCGATTAGGCGCAAATCTATTCAATCCGATCACATTTAACAGAATTACATACTCATATCGTGAAATTTCATTAAATTAACCCTAAATTCGAACCGATATTAACGCCTCCGCTACAACGACGTCGCTATCCATACTGTCAAACATCAACAAAACATTGCCGCCGCCGCCACATCGCAGAGGGATTTCCCAAATCTATAAATAGCTGAAAGGTTAACACTGAACACCGGCGTTAGATAACCTGGGACCCACCATTAACACCGGAGGCGATAACACTTTGTCCCTGCATACGGGCCCAGGATTCGAAACCAGTTTCATCCCTGGTACTCCAGACTACTCCACTGTGTAATTTAGTTTCTGATTTTTATTTGACGAAAATACTATTTTTAGATCTCGCCAATTTCTGTAAATATCAGCACTCTTGCTTTGGAAACGCCAGTTCTAATCGGATCACCAGATTGAACCCATATTCAGCCTCCTCAGCGCTTGGATGGGTAAACCCCCCCTCCTCCCCACATACACCACCCAACCCACGCACCGTGACGATATCCTGAAGTATGCGGACATCCTAATAAGTCACTGGTTATAAGGACTTTATCATTGCAGAGATGCTGTACAGCAATTTGTTAAGGAGACTGATACGCCACCTAGTGGCCGGAAGGTGGGTTCCGCTAGGGTTTCAAATAAGGTTCCATGGTACGTTTCACCGACAGAGTCTACCTTCAATAAGGATCCATCTTGCCTGTGACACATCTTGTCTAAGATGGGGCTTCGAACCCACAAGTAATGGTCACTTTGCATAGACAAGTTCAAGCCTGACTTGAGGTGTTTGACATTGGCATTCAACGTTCCCGAGTTTAGCTTGGTTTATTTAATGATGCCTCTAAAGCACATTGATTTTCATAGCATCGCCTATTGGATGTCAAACATATGGTCATTCTGACATGTATTTTCTAGGAAACCCACTGCCGCCACAGAGGCTACTATTTCCAATAAGCAGCACAGGGTCTTTTATATTCACATTCCCACAGCCTTTGGTGAAGCGGTTGTGGACCACTGGTTCAAACGGAAAATAGCCCAACCTGCAAATGGGTCCACTGCGCAGGATCAATAGGTTGACCCACACTTTTACGGGGGGACACTCTACTGCCTGAGCTAGGTCCAAGCAGCACAATGTTATTAGGCAAAAGAAGATTATCTCTTCATTTTAATGTAGTTGTAATTGAATATTATGAACATACTATACACAGGAGCATTTTCTTCATAAGAATTTGAAGAGTTACTTATTCCAATTTTAATGATATATTTTGTTAGGTTCCATTGTCAATATTAAAGTAGTTGAAGACTGAGCCATATCACCCTTATTTGCTTCTAGATGTAAACTGTCTTGGGTTTTCAATACTACTTGAGAAAGCAAGACGTTTTGAATTCCAAGTCGTGGCCCCTACCTGGGTATGTAAGCTTAGGAAAGCATTAGTATCATCACTGAGAACAAAAACTATCATCCACACTTGCATTGATTTGGGAATGATATGACAGTGCTACATCTCTTTGTTCCTGAGCAGGCTTATATGTACTGATAACATGGTGATAGGTGGTTATTCAGTCTAGACTTTTAGAAATAGTTGCCTTTGTAGATAACAAAATTATATATGAAGAGTTCAGGGGCAAAACCATGTAAATGCCAATCCAAAAATAGAGATAAACATAGGAAACAAACCTTCACAACGTAAATGTTTTTATATTCCTACTCTTTTATTAATTGATTCACAACCATATAGGCATATACAAAGTGGAATTAGTGAGAATTAAAATTATTTTCAGGTACAATCTTGTATTTAAACTACATTTCTTCAGTGGCACTTACATGGTTTTGTGCCTGAAATCTTCATATACAGTTGGTAATGGTGGCACTGAATGAATAATGCTTATCTATATCTATATATCGATATATATATATATATATATATATATATATATATATATCCTTTTATTAGTTAAAGCTCCGTAGTCCGATTATGGTGTCAGATATTCGAAACCACAACACTTACATTAATTAGATTGGGCAGATCAAACTGGTGAACTTATTAAGCAGTTCCCACTGCACAGAAAGGGATATGAAGAGAATTTAATAGAACGTCTTCCTTCTGCAACTTATGATGCCAGAATTTTAATGTGCACATAACAATCAATATATTTTTGTACTGCAAATAACAACCGTTTATAATATTATGCGCCCAACAATTTCAAGCACACTGACCCTTACCTGGCATGTTGTTTTCAAAACTCCGACCATTGTACTTGTTGGCTGAAACATGGCCGAATAGTTCAGGCGCAAAACCACGTAAACACCAATCCAAAAATGGAGATAAACATTTGGAATCAAACCTTAAAAAAGTGATTGTTTTATATTCCTACTTTTGTCTTCTTTGCTACATAACCATATGATCATATGAAAAGTGGACTTAGTGAGAATTACAATTATTTTCAGGTACAAATCTGTTATTGAAACTACATTTTTGGATTGGCGTTTACATGGTTTTGCTCCTGAACTATTTGTTGTCATTGCACACATTCAGATGACTGGAGCTTGGATGCCATTTTAAATTGTTCATGATGGTTCGCCAACATGGATAATTTGTGCGCGAACGAGGAGCCCTACCCTGCCGCCACCTGGAGTCTTCCTCCTGCATTCCCCTGCCGGCTTCACTCAGAACCAAGCCCGCGAGACTGTGACGTCATGATCTCGCAGCCCCGAGATTATGATGTCATAGCACATATATATATAAGAGTAGCTCACATCCCTCTCACTCACTACCAACCTGGCAGTCAGACGAGCAGCTCAGCCGACCATACACTCAGCCGCCCACCCAACCCTACAAACGAACATTCACACGCAGAGGGTTGAGGGCCTGAGTCGAACATTCAAACTGTCATACCAAACTTTCCTTCTGTACTTACTTATACATTGCTTGTTGTCATTAAAAATCCATAACATGGGCTCCTTGTTCGCATGGTTAATTACAAATAACCAACCCATATTTGGTCACGTGCAGTCAAGTAATGATTAGCTTGGTACCCCGCCAAGAACAAGTTTGTTCCTAGGCTTGGCGTAAAGCCTGACGTCATCGGGACCAGTGTAGGTGTTCCTCCGTGCGTGCGCTACTCTGTGATGGTGCCATCAAGGTGATAACTCCATAGACCCGATTTACCATTATATTGTCGAATAAATATGTACCGGCATCTCACTTTGAAAGTTTTATTTCAATTATATATATTTAGGGAATGTAAATATCGATCCATAAATATATGTCATAGGCTTAATAAATTGATGGCCTATGGGCTTTATGCCTTGATGATGACCCGTCGCAGAGTAGCGCATGCCACACGGAGGAACAACTACACTGGTCCCTCCCTACAGGTCTTCCATATATGGTGCCGTCAAGGTGTTAACCCCATAGACCCGATTTACCGTTATATTGTGCAATAAATATGTAGCGGCATCTCACTTTGAAACTTTTATTTCAATTAAATATTTAGGGAATGTAAATATCGATCCATATTTAGATGTCCGTATTGGAATATGTCATAGGCTTAATAACTTGATGGCCTATGGGCTTTATGCCTTAATGACGACCCGTCGCAGAGTAGCACATGCCACACGGAGGAACAACTACACTGGTCCCTCCCTACAGGTCTTCTGTATATGGTCCGACGCGGTAATGGTTTATGCCAAGCCTGAGGACTGCTTGTTCATGGCGGAGGACCAAGCTAGGTAATGATCTGCTCGGAAACTCATTTCATATATGGTTTTCTGTCACATACGCCATCGTCTGCAACATTAAAATCCAGCAGTACCTGTCAAGTGACACTGAGGTGTATTTTCTATAGGAGAGAACGGCTAAATATGTTAGCTCACTTCAATACATATATGAAGTATAATCTATTTTAGTGATATAAACCAACGGAGAAACCAAGTGTCTATATTATTGTATTATTATTTAAGTTATTCAGATTCGTGCACCAACCTTGATATCGGGTTATTTAATTATTCAAATTGTAGGTATTACATGTTTCTACCCAAGCTAGTGGGGGTTCAATGGTGCAAAGCGGTGCGACTAGGGCGCCACCTGCGAGTGCCCGAGACACTAAAATCCGACCGTGCTCCTCGCATTACAACTGTATTGTTCCTTTTGTAGGTAAGGCATAAAATATCCCTTTGCCAGAGATAAATAACACATGACTCAGCACAGCCTGTGTGTTTTCTCTCATGAAATTTACAGTAGTGAAATTTATATGCTCTATATATCATCCGATGTGTGGTATTCTTTAGTTATCTCGTCTGTTTTAAACAGATACATATTTGCATCCATTAATCTGGTAGGGAGGTTTAAGCAGACACTACTGCATATGATTCGGTTCATTGATCAACTGCTGGAGACCAGACGGGATGGCCGAATGAGTTAGAGCGTCCGTCTCCCATGTTGGTAGATCGTAGGGTTGTGGGTTCGAACCCTGGTCGAGTCAGACCCATGACTTACAAATTTGATACTTGTGGCTTCCTAGCCTGGCGCTTGGCATTATTGGGATAGGGCAAAGACTGGTTGGCTCAGTTTCAGGATAATGTGACTGAGTGGGATATCAGGTCATGGTGCTGGTGGCCTGGTGTCCCAGTGGGGCAGCACTATAAAGTTGCATGAGTGCGCACTGTCACAATTCGGTACCCGTCCTGATATGACCTTAGATGTTGCTAGGACGTAAAACAACAACAACCATCAACTGCTGGATATGCACACGGAGAGGAGTAGTTTTCCCGCCAAGCCTTGCTCTCCGTTTATTAGATTCGTCCGCTAGGAGGCAGCACTAATGCCCACTGGGGGGCTGTTACTATTGGGATCATGCTGTGCAGACCTCACGTCCATTTCTTCTAACCAAGAGAGTTTGCATGCACCTTTGGTATATATACACACGCATATATATAATCAGTATTTATTCGAAATATATATACACACATACTTATTTCGATTCACGGTATACATATATAAATGAGTATTTATTAATATATGTTGGTAACATATATTGTTATTATATATTATATTGATGGATGTTTATATAAGAGCATTTATAATGTATATAGATATGCCTTTTTCGATATATTTCTGTGTAAACATACTATTATATATATATATATAAATAATTCGTTATCTATATATATCATATATATATATATTTCCATCCTTATATATAAGCACGTTTGGATATATAGAGCCTTTTCTGGCTGATCTAGGCCCGATTGGACCTCAATTTCCAGCTTGTTATGGTAAACAAAAAAAACATTTGTTTGCACACATATATATTGTAGGTCGACGGAGTCCTGAAGTCATATAATTGTGGGTGTCCTCTCCAATATCCAATTTCTATCCAGCCTTCTCTCAAATGTGGTTTTGTGTGGACTCATTTTAATTAAATTAATCAGATTCCTGATGGGAACTGTCCAACACACTGCTTCTCAGTGTGCAACTAATATCCAAGTCATTCTCAATTTCCGTCTATCGGGGCGGCAAAGCCCAGTGAACCTATTATCTGCTTCACCAGAGAGAGGTCTCGGGTTTAATCCTCATTTTAGTCCAACCAAAGAAAGAAAACACTAGAACTGACTGGTTATCACATCTGCTGAATTGTTGTAGCATAAAACAAGGAATGGTTGGTTAAATATCCGTGTATTCTATCTGAGTGGGATATTGCAGAATAGTGCCGGCGGCATGATACCTTACTGCAGGCACCACCGTATACCCACCGCCATAACCAAAGGCTAACGCGCACACATCTCTCCTGGTACGACCTCAAATGTTGCTAGGGCGAATTACCCACCTCCCCAAAGATCCATCCGTCAATAATTCACTATTTTGTATTGTGTGACGGTTTCAAAGCAACAACATGGGTGTCACTGTCAGTTCAATTCCAAATAATCAATGGATGCGACTGATCTCTAATAGAGATAGATCTGATATGTAGATATACACGCAAACAAGCATACATCCAACCGGATGGACAAACAGACAGACAGCGAGACCCATAAACATTCCATGAACAAAAGCACTCGGCAGTAAAACGTCACAATGCGCCACATTTACCGTGTCCCACAGAGGGCGCGCTGGCCGAATCGGTACAGCGCAGGCCTCCCATACAGAAGGTCGAGAGTTGGAATCGCAACCTAATACCCCTGTCACACTATGACATAACGAGCCAACGTAAGTCTGACGTGGTCACGTTTCATCATTACGTTGATGTACATTGGGTTACGTTATGATGATGTCAGAATGATGTTAGACTGATGTCAAGCTACGTCACGTTATGTTGTGTTACGTCAGCGCGCGTCAAGGTTTTGAACCTGTTCAAAACTTCCGACGTAACTCGAACGTAAGGGTTTACGTTCGCCGTACGTTCTGGACACGTTTGGCAAACGTCAATGATGTTAGACGGATGTTAGTCAAACGCTGCTCACTACGTTGACCCACATTAAAGCCAGTGGAAACGTTCACGCCGCGTAATGGGAACGTCAGGAGAACGTCAGGAGAATGTACGCTGAATGTACGTCCAACGTACGTTCAGTGTTTCGCCACCGTGTCATGACGTATGTAACATCATGTTACATGACGCAACGTAGTTCTGATGATGGAATAACATACATAACGTTCCGTTAGCGTCATTACGTTGTCCTCTCTCGTTGAATGATGCTATCACTATGCTTTACCGATGTTATGCTCTCGTCAACTATGCTGCATCCACATTCAACTTGTGGCCAAATTTGCATACTATGCCAATAAGTTTTTCATGTTCTCCCTATGCTGAAGTCGTTACATCATACTGTGACAGGGCCTTTATCAAACCAATGACTTATTAAATTGATACCTGTCACTACCTAGCCTGACGGTCGACAATGATAGGGTAGGACAAGGCATGGTTAACATAGTAAGTATCAAGACAATGTGAATGTGTGGGATACCGAGTAAAGGTGCCGGTGGCCTGGTATCTGAGTGGGGCAGCACTATACAGTCACCATCGGTGCGCACTGCCACACGTCGGTACACGTCCTGATGCGACTCATCCCATGTAGAGATATATAGATATGTAGCTAGACATGCAAACAAGCAGACAGCCTGGTATCTGAGTGGGGCAGCACTATAAAGTCAACATCGGTGCACACTGTCACAAGTCGGTACCCGTCCTGATATGACCATTTTTGTCTCTTTTTTTTTTCTAAATGAATGTTATGGATATTTATATATATATATATATATATATATATATATATATATATATATATCGTTTGTCAGTGTTGTATCACTGGTTTTCCGATCGTAAGTGTTACAAGTATCTATATATTTACACCTTATATGTTGCTAGGACGTTCCCTGTGACCCGTTCACCGCCCCCTGGCTGTGAGTGGTACGTCCATGCCGTGTCCATCTGCGCGGTGACTGTGTCCTGATGGCGGTGCTGTTTACAATTCGGACATTTCAATTATTCAGAACGCCTTGTAATGTGCGCTTCAATGCCATTTCCCGGCAACGCTCTGCGGGGTGCTGGCCTTTCATGATGCGGCCTGTTTGGGAGAGTTTGCATAGAGAGACCAGAGCATAGAGAGGCCAGATCATAGAGAGGCCAGAGCATAGATGGAAAGCGCTTTTCCATCTATTACCCCTGTCACGTGACGATTTTTCGTCATTACGTTGCCGTACGTTGGGTTACGTTATGATGACGTCATAATTCAAAACCAGACACAGATAATTCATTTTATGGGCTAATACATTTATTACTCAGGCATAATAAATTTTACAACAGCCTTGTTGCCTACGCCTTTGAGAACATGTTATGTTAGCTATTTCCAATAATACAATTGGACTATTTAGCTACAATTATTCTATCATCATCAGGTAGTACAACCTGTGTCTTTATCACTTCTTTTATGTCTTTACTTATATGCAGGTCATCTATTAGATAGAAATTAATCGGGTCATTACTTATATGCAGATCATCTATTAGATAGCAATTAATCATTCATTATTTCAGTGCTTAAATGCAGGTCGCGCCTATGACTGTACTATCATATGACATATGATGCATTATGCTACAGATTATCAGATACTCTGTGATTTCACTTGAGGCAACTTGACAGAAGACATGAGGCAGCAGCTCGGGCAGGTCACGGTCACACGTTCAGCTCACATCTGGCACACACACACACATTCGCCACTCATTTCATTCAGCACTTTTATAACAAGGAGATAGGAGCCATAATCTCTCAGCCGAAAATAGATAAGAAGATGGGTGGGTGGGTTGGAGAACTTTGTAAATTTGCTCAGGTGATCCGTCGACGACGGTGGCCAGGTAAGTACTGGACAAGCCTTGAATCTACTACCGGAAGTTAATTTTTTACGTAGCAACGCGCGCTACGAACAGTATCTATGGTGCTACTCATATCAGGCCCGTAGTCAGGGTTTGTGAATTATGCATGTTTCCGGCAACATGGACAATTCAAAACCAGACACAGATAATTCATTTTATGGGCTAATAAATTTATTACTCAGGCATAATACATTTTACAACAGCCTTGTTGCCTACGCCTTTGAGAACATGTTATGTTAGCTATTTCCAATAATACAATTGGACTATTTAGCTACAATTATTCTATCATCATCAGGTAGTACAACCTGTGTCTTTATCACTTCTTTTATGTCTTTACTTATATGCAGGTCATCTATTAGATAGAAATTAATTGGGTCATTACTTATATGCAGATCATCTATTAGATAGCAATTAATCATTCATTATTTCAGTGCTTAAATGCAGGTCGCGCCTATGACTGTACTATCATATGACATATGATGCATTATGCTACAGCTTATCAGATACTCTGTGATTTCACTTGAGGCAACTTGACAGAAGACATGAGGCAGCAGCTCGGGCAGGTCACGGTCACACGTTCAGCTCACATCTGGCACACACACACACATTCGCCACTCATTTCATTCAGCACTTTTATAACAAGGAGATAGGAGCCATAATCTCTCAGCCAAATTGGAACACGAGAGATAATGGTTCCTCCCTACACAACATTTTTATTCACGTAGTTGAACACGCTGTTAGACTTCCATCTACCGACAGTTTTTATGGACTCAAGGGGCATGCCCACACTTGCATATGCCTGAGCTCCCCCGCGCCAAAGACTGTGGCAAGTCACTAGCGGCCACCAAGGGAGTCGACACGCTTTCAGCGCCGATTGCATGCACTTGCTGAAGATTGACGCCGTCAGGGGATGCCCGTCGCGAAGCATGAAAGCTGGGGCGCCCTCATGTGTTTCCTTCAGGTCGGTGTACTTGGACCATGCGTACACTGGGCAGAAGGCGTGGTTCGACCCGGCCGGTATATCGATGCTGTAGACGTCCTCAGGCTTGTGCGTAGTTTTGGTGGACCTGACTTTGATCGTCAGGTGTGTGTTATGTGCCTCGATGTCCCTAACGAGCAGCATGTGACCGTCACCTCCCGTTACCTCGGAATAGAACAAATTAGACTGTCTTAGCAAACACAAGTAACCTATTAGTAAGGCAGCAATTAACACCAGTCCATCATCTCCAATCTTTCTGAATTTTAAAATCATCATTTTAATATGCTTAATTTTCAAGGGAAACGCCCTCTTTACAGTATTTTCTTTCAACTTATATATTCCAGCTTTAATCAGTGATAGTGCATAGCAGTCGAACGCTTCCGTGTTACCATTAAATAGCCTTACCCATGTCCGTGCCCCACTCATGTAGTTTCTTACTGCGCCTTCTGTGTTTAATTTATCATTTAGGTGTAAGGTATATGACATTACCGTCTTTATTTTGGGGCGTTTGGGGTTATCTCCAACCTTTTTGCAAAACCCAAGATACTCCCCGAACTGCACCCTTTTATTATGCCAGGTCCCAGTCGATAATCCCGCCGAAAAGTAGACACTTAGCCGATCCACAAGCGCACGCTTATCTCCTGCAAGTTGATAAACGCAAACAAAACTTAAATTATCAACTGGCAGAGAGATCACAAAGATAAGTCTAAAACATGGCCATCATGGGAGACATTGATCTCGGTCAACAAATTTTTTCGGCATAACTCGTCGGCCACACGTTTACATTTAACATCAGAATACAACCTACTAAGGGCATCCGCTAGTACCAGGTCCTTACCCGACTTGTGTATCACCTGTACCGTGCAGGTGAATGCGGCGGCGAACCTCCAGATTTCCCGGGCACAGGCGCACAAGACCGGGTCCTTACCGGCGCCAGAGGACAGTACCTGTTGGGAAGCAGAATTATCGGTATTAATGATAATCTGATATAGATGGGGGTTAACAGGAGATAAGTATTTGAGTGCCACAACCAAATTAATTGCCTCTAATTGAGCAATATGAAATCCGTTTTTAAGAAAGTCGGGTGCGTATTTGTTAGCATAATAATGAGTTGAACTGAACGCACCCCCGCCAAGCAATGACGAATCACACTCGATCACCCACTTTTGAACAGGAGCATGGCGAAGCAAAACAAGCCTATTATGACCTTCTGCGAACCGCAGGAACCAAGCAACATCTCTAACCAGTCCTTGTGTGACTAGCACCGTACCTATAAATGGTGTCCCCCTCAAGAATTACAAAATTCTATTCATAAAAATACGGGCCAGAGTCACACATTTAGAAATGAACTGCAGTCGTCCGACCAGTCGCTGAACGTTCTTCCTAGTAACTAACCGGCCAACAACCCATTTATGGCACTCTAACAAAATGTCCAATAATTTTTTATTTGGGATACGGATCACCAGTGTTTCGGAATCTATCTCATAACCTAGCCAAATTAATTTACGGGTGGGCGGAACACATTTTTTAATAGAAAGCTGTAAGCCTAGAACCTTAGTCAACCGTAAAATATATGAATACGCCTGGTGTGCTTTGTCGAAAGAATTTTCTACTCCCACAAAATCGTCTAAAAAACATAGCGCAAAGAAACCCATCTTGGTCATCAAATGCACTACGGCGGCCGAAGTCCGTGCGCAGGCCATGCTGGAAGTTCTGCAGCCAAAGGGCGGAGCTATGTCAAAGTACAATTTCCCATCTACTTTAATACCGAATAAAGGCACACTTAAAGGGCAGGTCCTTAATTGCCTGTATGCCCTCGCCAGGTCAATAGACCACATATAGCAGCCAGATCCTAATTTGGTCACCTGTTTCGCCAGCGACATAATAGTCGGGAGATTATATTTGTACGGTTCACCCTGATAAAACCCTTTATTGATACCCGAGTTAACACTACACCCCTTAGGAAAACTAAGATCAACTATAATTCTGCGCTCATCAGTACCTTTTTTGGGGCGGGTCATAATTGGACTAACCTGTGCCCATGGACAAAAGGGAGGGTGATCGAATGGCCCCAGCAATGCGCCGTGGGTCAATTCAGTTGCAACGTACTTGTCAATCCAAAAAAGGTCTTCCTTTGAGTGGGCATGGTTCACATTTGTTGAAGTCGGAATAACCTTACCAGTAAAGTTAGCTGGCCAGCCAAACTCTAAAAAATTGACTAGATTGGCATCCCTATAATCAGCTAACAAGCGTCTCCAGTTCCTAATGATCAACCCCGAAGGAACCGGTAGCCTGGCCGATAGATAATTTGGTAGACCGGAAGTCCGTACCTGATTATAAATAAATGCATATCTTTTGAAAAGCGGGGGATCATCTAGCCCATTTACAACTATTGCTGGTGACAAAGTAGGCCAATATTTTAAAACATGTAACTTGTAATCGAGAGGTGAAGGATCACTGAACGGTTTATTACCCATACTTGTAAATTCAGTAATATTAAAGTTATCAACCATGTCTGAACCATCACAATCAATTGAATCAAACTGGCATTCCAACTCCAACGGATTCTTAACAACACCGGTAACATCAACTGGGGCAACCAAACTAACAGGTGACATTAACAACTTAACGGGGCAGACTATTCCAGTGTCATTTTCCCTATTAGTAACTATACAGGGAGTGGGATCCATCATGGATCCCCTAGCAGTCTCAGAACAGCTATTGTCATCATTCAGTCTATTATAGAGCGGATTGGTTTCATCCGAAGGACTAATAGCAAGCCACCTCCCATCAGAGTCTCGAACAGAAGAAACAGAGCTCCCAGCTTTAACATTAACATCAGAGCAAGGCTGAGAGCTTACCGACAGCTGATGGGTTTTGACAGGGGAAATATTAATTAAATCAGCGGCGGGGCCGATACTAGGCAACACAGCAGTGTCAGAGTCACTAAGAAAAAAGGGTTGATTAGCTCCACGTGGGGCAGCTCGATCAACCACAGCAATTACATCACAGTCAGAGTCAGGCACGTAGCCAATATGCAGAGCATCAGACACATGCAGCGGTGCCGGTTGTAGGCGAGACTGCCAGTGGAAAGCATCCGCGTCGCCATGGCTACGACGTGGTACGATCCCGGGCAGAGGCAAATCCAGTGCCGTGGGTGTCCGTTGTGACACCGTACCAAATGGCACCGCACACCGCCCCCCACTCGTTCCGACATCCTGAATATTACCGTTAAGGGACTTGTATTTATGATTAAACCAGTGAAGGGATCCACTGTACCTACGATATGGATCAGAGTAAGATCCACGATATGGTATTTGTGACCTACTAATAATCATTCCTGTGGCGCCCTTCCTTGACGAATGAAGGAACTCCCATTTCTTATTTAAACCGCTAGATGGCATATGTCATCTTTTATCAAATTGGACCGTGACAACACTATTATTTCTGGAAATTGGGGCAGAAGGGGCTGTCAAATCAGCGTCATTACTTTTACCGGGCAGGGTCTGACAACGTAATTTCACTTTTGCTTCAGAACTAACGTTGGAACGGGGGTGGGGAGGTGACAACAGTAACACAGATGGCCGACATGGCACCGGCGAACCAACCGCACCGACCTGATTAATGCACTGGCCACCCGGGCGATTTGAAGAATGTGAAGAATCATGGAAGGTGTCGCCATCTGACGATCTGTGGATGTACTTGCATATCCCTGCCGACGGTGTACGCACTTTCTCACACGGAATCGCAGCACCCAGCCCACTGCAATTTAAAAACTCGACACACGGTTACCGACTGCGTCACTAGGCAACTCGGATGCACAAATTTTGGAACGGCATTCCGTTTCTTTATGGGCGTGTTTGCTCCTAAGTTTGTATGCGCAATAAGCACAAATGTGGACAAAACGATTTGCACCTTCCCCATGATCTTCTTCAAATCCACATGATCCACCTTTATTCCAAATGATGCACGGTCGTGCATCCACACCCTTTCTAAATTCCGAGAATGAAGACCCACCACCTACATGCTTAACTGAATGAGCCTCAATACGTTTCCCTAGTCCACAGACATCTCGCCTTATCTCCACTATTTTGCCTTCATCCTCCCAGCCTGCTGGCAGCCGTTTATCGGCGATCATGTTAAAGACTTTCTCGCTGTATGTGAGACAGGTTATCCAGGAGTAATTCTGAGCCATCTCTAGAATTGACTCGATGTGATTATCGATATGTACGTCCCAGCCAGGGGGCACATCTCCACGCCTCACCATACGGCGCATGGCACTTAAATACTCGAACCACGTGGATTCCCCCTGACCGACTTTCCCCTTTTTTTCATGTCTGATCACATACTTATGGGGCAGTAACTTGAGTTTTCTAGAGTGTCTGGCACGCTTACGGGTAAGCCTAATCAACTCACTCATCATTGAGTCATCACTCCCCTGATCACTATCATTAAACTGTTCATCATCGGCATGCCTTTTTACGGCGACTTTATTAGAAACGACATGCACATTACCTTTCGTCGTATGATGATTGGACCTCGGATTACACGAAGCACTCGTGCGAACCGGTGTACATTCAACCGTCGTGTTGACTACGGATGCTACATCCATTCCTCTGACGTCATCCGGGTACATTTCCGTCATGTTCGGCGGTGGAGCTATAACAGACCCAGCACCGCCATCTTGTACACACTCCAAATCGTGTAGCCGTGCCAAAAGAGGTGCCTGTGATGTAGCCAATTTCTCGTCAAGGAGCGTCGCAATATCCTCCAGTGATAGACTCCTCCTGCGAGATGTAGATGGTACTGGCGATGTCCTTGCCATATGGCCATCCAGTTCGACAATGTCGAGACGAGATGACGAGATCCTCCTTCCCAATGTATTGCGATCTACAGAATTGCCACTGGAAGCTCCCGATCGATCCATTGAATCCAACAGCGCCTTAGAATACCTTCCCACCACACTTTTCACCTTGCTGTGTTTCGGCATATTCGACAATATCAAAGAACTTTGTAAATTTGCTCAGGTGATCCGTCGACGACGGTGGCCAGGTAAGTACTGGACAAGCCTTGAATCTACTACCGGAAGTAAATTTTTTACGTAGCAACGCTCGCTACGAACGGTATCTATGGTTCTACTCATATCAGGCCCGTAGTCAGGGTTTGTGAATTATGCATGTTTCCGGCAACATGGACAATGACGTTAGAGTGACGTCGAGCTACGTCATGTTACGTCGTGTTACGTCGGCGCGCGTCGAGGTTTTGAACCTGTTCAAAACTTTCGACGTATCTCGACGTGAAGCCGTTACGTCGGGATGACATGACAATGACGTTAGGTAGACGTTCCGCGATCGTTATAGCAGGGTAAATGACGTTAGAGTCACGTTATGTCATGTCAGACCGACGGCCCGGGTGGGAGCAACGTGTGGGCAGCGTTTTGCACGTTACGGTCACGTTACGGTCACGTTACGGTCACGTTACAGTCACGTTATGGTCACGTTATGGTCACGGTTACGGTCACGTTACGGTCACGTTACGGTCACGTTACGGTCACATTACGGTGGCGTTACGGTCACGTTACGTCCACGTCGCACCCGTTACGGCGACGTTACGCTCACGTTACACTAACGCCCGGTCACGTCGCCAATTACCCCTCCCCCCTAACGTTGTCACGTTACAGCTAAGGTCACGACGTACACCGACGTTACTTTCATGTTACGCTCACGTCCACAATTTGCATATTACGCCCATAACGTCGACGTAATATAATTATTTTCACGTTCTGCCTACGCTGACATAGTCACGTCGTAGTGTGACAGGGCCATAAGCTCTGGCCTCTCTATGATATTCAGCATTGGGGAGAATGTAATTGTTCTATTACTGATCGGTGTACGTGACCAGGCGCATGTATGTATGTATATATATATATATATATATGTATGGGTTGGTGGTGCCTGAGTGGGATGTACATATACATAGTGGTGCTGCTAGGTCTGGGTGTGGGTGTGATTGCACTCCGGGCCTACCCCCTCCCCTCTGCTCGGATAGGAGTCACCACACTCAAAGGTCAAGGTTGCTGGTGGCCATGGGGCCATACAGCTTGTGGTGGTGGGCAGACCACTGGTATCCATGGGGACCAGGAATGCCAGATCCCTATTGGTAGGGCCAATAATGCTTGTTTCCCATTGGGGGAAAGGGGGTGCGGTGATACTCTACAATGAACCCATTTAACCATATAAATAATAAACCAGAGGGCTGGACTCTCTCTTCTTCTTTACACTTTATATTCTTAATTTCTCTTTGTCTGTATTGATTTCACCATAGCGTGCCTGCACAGCCACGTACTCGGGCATGACGGGTATTGAGACAACAGTAGTGGTTTTCTGCTATTTTTCAACTCTGTGGGGCTTTGAAATGTATTCGGTATTTGGTTTGCTCTAACTCATTCGGACATCCCGTCTGCCGAGACACCCTAGCTTGTGGCCAGTGCAAGGGCATCACATGCATGAATGTGCAAAGTCATGATCATGAT
Source organism: Branchipolynoe longqiensis (assembly GCA_030323885.1). Lineage (NCBI taxonomy): Eukaryota > Metazoa > Annelida > Polychaeta > Phyllodocida > Polynoidae > Branchipolynoe > Branchipolynoe longqiensis. The sequence continues at coordinate 93,953,158 of CM059192.1, forward strand.
GATGTTGCTGATGACCAAGATGTTGACCAGGATTTACAGAATTCTAAATAGACAGTTTACATGTATATACATATAGCTCCATGAATACCCCAGAACCCTTTCTGATATACTTATGATCACCGAATGAAGACTCATTTAGTTTTGATCACGTCACGCCTGACTTGTGATTTGATTGATTTAAATATTGATTAGTAGTTTCAGAGACTGTATACTCCTTGAAACTTATGTACACTGAAAGTAAGCCCGCATGATTCCTGTTTTGGTAAATTGGACATTAAAAGACGCTTATGTTATGATATAATAGTAATTTAGTACTTTATGTGGATAATAATGTCCTGTCTATCTCATAGGGGTGTTTCGTTTTATGGTAATGTGTGTAGAATAGGGTGTGTTGACATTGAAACATGTTTTGCATTATAATTACCTTTGAAATAGGGTTTAAATGATGTGTCTTGATAAATGTGGTTGTTATTATACCATAGCATGGTTTTAACTTCATTTGTTGCAGAAGCATTCAAATTTGGTTCAATTCCAGGTTATTTTAACAAAGTAACCTTGACCTTAACGCATGACCTTAAAATCTAATGAACTCAAAAGCATCACCCCATGAATGGACATCCTAATGTTAGATGGATATGACACATCAAATGTATTTCTGGGTATATATAAACAATTGGGACCAAATTGTGGGTCAAATTTGACCTTGACCATGACAATAACACATGACCTTTACCTCTAACGACCTCAAATGTGTCACCAAGCGAATGGGCATCCTCAAGTTATTTGGAAATGACATGTCAAAAGTGTCTCTATTTTGTTTAGTTCCAAAATTAGGTCAATTTGAATATTAGACCCATAATAATGGTGGCCATCTTGGATTTGAGAAAATTTTGAGGTTTGCCGTGGGACGAATCGGGTAGACTTTTGTTGTGGTGTGGTACAACAGCAATGAACTCATTTCAAGTAAGAAAGCTTTGATAACATATTTGTCCAACCTCCAATGATAGTGACAGCTTCGTTGCTGAGACTAAAGCTATTGTCACACCTAACCGGACTGAGCACCGGAGACCGTCGAACAAATAATTTTCTCCTCCAGTGCTCTCCAGCGGAAGAAATGTATCAAAATGTATCGAAATGCGGTGTAAAATTGGGTTAATTGCCGCCGGACAACCGGATAAGAACTGTACATGTACCATACATGTACCGCACGAGAACCGGATGAAAACCGGACACGTAATGGATGGCTACCGGCCATGTACCGGACAAAACGGACTAACCGGATACCACCGGATGGGTACAATACATGAACGGATGGGTACCGGATGGGCACCGGATGGGTACCGGACAAACCAGACACCAACCGGACACATCAGTCCGGCGGGATCCGGCAGAAGTTTTGAACACGTTCAGAACTTGTACCGGAGACTGCCGGAGACTGCCGGATACCACCGGACACCGCCAGATGGTTACCGCCAGGTACCCGGATATCGCCATACACACCTGGACAGTGTCCGTTTCTCGTCTGTTTCTCCCAATCCGGTACGGTGTGACAATGACTTAAGAGTGGAGATGGCGTAGTCGGTGCAGAGGGCGGAACTAATGCAGAGGACGCATATAGTGCAGAAGGCGTAGATGGCACAAATAGAACCGAGGGTGCAGAGAACGCAGAGGGCATAGAGGGTGAAGAGGACCCAGAGGACGTGGACCGCGCAGAGAGCGCAAATGGCACACAGGGCCCAGAGGACGTATATGGCATAGTACGTAGATGTTGATATTTTGCATCGACAATGCGCAAATGGATGAAATGAAAACAATGAAATCAGGGCTATGACTGTGTGTTGACACCGATGCACTTCATCATGTGTGGATGCATGTGTTTATATATGGCACAGGCACGGGTTGACAGAGGGGCGGTGCCGGGCGGGGGCCGGGAGTTTGGTTGCTGGAGTGCACGGTGGGGTGACGGGGGTTTGGGGCGGGTTGGGGGATGTGGGGGTTTGACGGGGGTGTAAAATATTCCAACTTGTTAGGTCCGGTTCATAAATAAATAATAGCTTAAATATATTCTAAAAATATCCCCTTTTCATAAAACTCATATGTGAAGCATTGAGAAAACTGTTTTAATCATATTTAAATCATCCAGTTATTTCTATAAAGTCATTATAATAATATTCAAATTATATAAATACCACTATAAAACCTCTCTAATAATACCTGATTCATTCTATCATGTTGCTAATACATATGCATAATATTCAAACCAAGTTGTGAAACCATGGTAGATTATGTATATTAAGTGAAGTGATAATTAATATCAGATTGTTCTAAGGTCCTACATCAAATATAACTACTGGAGATAAGAACTCTGGAAAATTATGACTGTATTGGGATATTTACATGTATTACTGAATTGAAGTCTGTTTGTATTATATATTGTATGAAAGGAGGTAAATGCTGAAACTAAGGGCAGCATATACAGTTGATGCAGACTGGTTTCTTCACCCAGACAAATAGTCTGTGAAGAATGCCACATAATGGGTATAATAATTAAGTCAAGAATTTCTGTGTGCCTGTTATTGTTATGGTATGACTTACATATGCCAGTATCTGAGGGAGTGTTAGCACACAGGTGACAATGCATGGGGGCTGTGTGTGTGTGTTTGCAGGACCAACCAAAGCCAGGTGTCAGGCTGGAGGTGGGAGGAGTGTGTGTGTGTGTGTGGTGAGCCCTCCCTGCCCCACCTGGTGGCAGTTTGCTGAACTAAAGATGATAAAATATGTAATTCTCAAAGTAAGGCATGTAGAAACTCCTACTATTTTGGAGTTGTCCCAATCTAAGGGACTGGTGACCACAGGTGTTATGTCAATATAAACAGGGTTGATATTCCCATATAAGTGTAATTGGTGAACTTGATGGAAAAATATGTATCTGACTTGGGGTGGGTGGGTTGGCCCCCCCACCCCACCCCCCACCACTGACTGGAGGGGTTCAGCCAATGAAATGCCATGTGACACTCTCTGACTGAGGAGACTCCCAGCAACTGTGTACCTGTATTTTGAATGTGTTGAATCTGAATAAAAGAGCTGGGCAGGGGGTGTGGCAGGCAGATGACCTGGAGACAGCACAGCAGGAGGAGCCAGCCACCCCTCCCTACTAGACTTTACCACACTTAATTTCTGTGGGGTTTGATATTTCTTGGAACAGATATAGTAAGCAGATATAGTAAGCAGCTATAGCAAGCAGATACAGTAAGCGGATCATCGCTTGAGTAATATCATACATTAGTGCTTTCCTGCCTCCACACACAGAAGTTAGGGTTATATTTCCTATAAAGATTCTAGTGTGTAAAATACCGCTAGTTAACAGGGGGACACCATCAGTGCGGTCGGTGACTATTTGGTAATACATGCCACATGAACTTGCGTTATTCATATCCACATAATGAACTAAACTATATATATATATATGTATCGGTGTGTCTATATGTGTTGCATAAGGCGTTACCTGAATATAAATAACAGTACCTACAAACATGATCGAGTATCTCTGTAATGACACTGCATCGATACAAAACCGACACCTGACATACCTGGCTGACTCTGCTAATCAGTCTCTCCTATCCCTAGTTACATGGTGACCAGACGAGATCGCCGAATGAGTTAGAGCGTCCGTCTCCTGTGTTGATAGATCATGGGATCGTGGGTACAAACCCTGGTCGAGTCAAACCAATGACTTACAAATTGATACCTGTCACTTCCTAGCCAGGCGGTCGGCATTATTAGGACATGCCAAGGTCAGGATAATGTGACTGAGTGGGGTATCAGGTCATGGTGTGGGCGACTTGGCCTCCCAGTGGGGCACCACTATAAAGTTGTCATGAGTGCGCCCTATCACAAGTCGGTACCCATCCTGATATGACCTTACATGTTGCTATGACGTAAAACAACAACAAACCAACAAACAAACCTTAGTTATGCGCATCATCTAGCAGCCCAGTTGTTCACTTTAAATTAGTATGTGGATATAAATGATGGTACTGATACCGACATGATTGTGTATCTATGTAATGATACTCCGCTGTGTAATGATGCAAAACAAACATCCATGATACACCAGCGTAGAGTCAGTCTCTTCTCCCCCATCTTGTTCCCCGCTTCTATTGTGGTCTAATCACCCACTCGGCCAATTTCATATAGATATAATAAAGTCACCCCAAAGCAAGTTATTATTGGTGTAAATCAATGACTTCCAACAATTGATACTTGCAACTAGCTAAGATAGAGCTCTGCATTAAAGTTGCATTGTTCGATGAAAACATCAAATTTTCTGAACCAAAACATTTATCTACATTTGATTCTACATATTCAACTTAGACACTGGTGCACGTATTAAGCATTTATTGCTGCATAGAAGGTTGTAATAAGTCAATTAATAGAAACCGTTCCTACTGAAGTCTATGGCATCGGGGTTTTGGGTGCTTGCCCACATTATTTTGGCATGTTTTGACATCAAATATCTACAAAATTAGCAATTTAAAATTAAAGTTACTTCAAACTAAAGTATAATAGATTATAACGATTAGTATAATATATTTATCTCAGAAAATAGGAACAACTCAAAAGCATCGGACTATGCAACTTTAATTGAATAGGACAAGGACTGGTCAGCTAGCATATAGTATCAGGATAATGTTACTGAGTGGGATATCAGGTCATGGTGCTGGCTGTCTGGTCTCCCAGTAGGGCAGCACTATGAAGTTGCTACAAGTGCACACTGGCACAAGCCGGTACCCATCCTGAGATGTAACCTTAGTTGTTGCTAAGACGTGAAACAAGAAGAATATGCAAAGCGAAGGCTCGTACTGATCCAGCCACCACGATGTTTGATCGATGACATAAGAACTTGCTCAGTCCATACACAGCAAGAAAATGATATAGCGGGGGACTGTAAATGTCAGCCTTACACCCAGTGCCTTACTGACACAATGCAATAGGGATTGAGACCCGTCTGGGAGACTAATTTTGAACCATCCTCACGGGCGTTCATGGTGATGGAAGAATGTTGCCAAACCGTGAACATCAATGGGGGACATGTGGCGTAGTTCATTTTCTGACACTTGGTGGCGCATCGGTAGTAGTGGGCCTACACGGTCATTGACAATGCTTTGAGTTTGCCGGTACGCGCAGTGCAATACGTATATTTTATTCAAAATTAATAGAAATACAGAACCCTAACCTTAGAAATTTAATATAATCTATTCGTTGTATGTTTTCTATATGTATACCAAGCGGTTTGTCTCTAGGTCATGTGGTTTTAGAGATATTTGACTTCTTCTGTATGAAGATTGCTCATGGCCATTGACAATGCACTGAGTTTGGCGGTACACCCAGTGCAAAACGTTTACTTTATTCAAAATTAATAGAAATACAGAACCCTAACCTTAGAAATTTAATATAATGTATTCGTTGTATGTTTTCTATATGTATACCAAGTGGTTTGTGTCTAGGTCATGTGGGCTTAGAGATATTTGACTTCTTCTGTATGAAGATTGCTCACGGCCATTGACAATGCACTGAGTTTGGCGGTACGCCCAGTGCAAAACGTTATTTTATTCAAAATAATAGAAATACAGAACCCTAACCTTAGAAATTTAATATAGTGTATTCGTTGTATGTTTTCTACATGTATACCAAGTGGTTTGTGTCTAGGTCATGTGGTTTTAGAGATATTTGACTTCTTCTGTATGAAGATTGCTCATAGCCATTGGGTTTGCAGTGTGACAGTGTGCCGAATAGGCCCACTCGTTCAGTGGAGACGCGAACGGCAGGAATTTGAACTAAAAAGTTGGAGGTCCCCCATTGAACGAGAACGAGGTTACTTCCACCTAAGGTTTGTTACCTTGTGGTGGTTTCCGTCCTAACAACATCTAACGTCATATCAAAAGGTTCGGAGAGTGTAAATTTATTACCTGCTTACACACACATTATTTTTAATGTACATAGCATAGTTGTGTGCCAGGTCTCTTTAGCAATGTAAAGCATTACATATTTTCAGTTTGAAGTCCAATAGTCGATAATACAAAAATCAATGTGTTCTACAGCCGTCATTAAATGAAACACGCTTTACTTTTAAGCATTTTCAGAGTTCCTAAGAACGACTGGACTGTATCGTCACTCATAATTTTAGCTTGGTCTTTTGACGTAGACTTTTGAAGTGGTAACAGTACAGAAATATATGTCTCAGATCAATATTGCTACAATTTCACACAAATCTAACCGTTTCAGAATTAAATTTTAATTACAAAACTGGAACCATTAACCAAAACTTTCTTCTTAAGACAAACTGACAGATTCAATTCTAACATTTCACAATGAATAGTTGGTCTTTGCTGCCGATATGACACTAAACCATTACTAATCAAGCAATCAATCAATCGAGCCGTATGCAATATATAGGTTCTGACAAAGACCCTATAATACGAAGACAGCTCACTCAGCTTGTACTGTGTAATCAAAATGATCAAACCCACCACTTGGTGCACTGGCTGTTCTCTTGGTTAAACAGGTGCTATATTATATGTATAAATGGATATATGAATGTGAAAGATGTGTGATGATGGCAATGATGATGATGATGATGCTGATGTGGATTTGTTTATAGCAATTTCATATTGATGTGTATTCATACTTACCTGTCTCATGTAAAATATAATTGTATGTGTTTACATGTGAAACACCCACCAGCAGCTGGGATGATCAAACCCACCACAAGGTGGCACTGCAAAATGTACATTACCATGGGAGATATAGAGAGTGAACCTTCTTAGCATTATAGTGTCTTTGGTTCCCAAGAGGGTTCTTACATTATATACACGCACCTAAAGGTATGTGTAAGTACAATTTGCTCACCCATTTTCATAATTTTAATTAAATACTTAAATTAGCAAAATTACTTAAATTATTCTAATTGATTTCAATAATGAATTAAATTAATAAGTGTTATCGCTGAAGTAAAGCTTGTTTTATGTAAAGACGCCTCTAGAGCACCTTGATTTTCATATCACTCACTATTGGATGTCAAGCATATGGTCATTCCGACATATTTCTTTGGAGGAATTCTGCTCCCGCCACATAGGCAACTCTCTCCGATAAGCAGTAAGGGGTCTTTTATATGCAATTTCCCACAGACAGGACAACACATATTGTAATGTAAAGGACGTTTGAACACAATGAGTTCTGTACTGTAACTAACTTTATTTAGAACGTTCTGTAGTGACCTCACTCTGTGCCACACTGGGGGTGTTCGGATAACAACACAACTGGAAGACACATACATTACATCTCCCTTTCAATGGAACAGAGGAACAAAATTCAATGGTAACATTTTGTATATATAAACTACCATCGATAGCAACAGGTCCTTCTTGTGTTATTATAACTAATGTCATAACGCCATATCCCCCTCTTTAAAATAGTTCCTATCCATAACAGAATGGTACCAGGTATTGCGAGGATAAAATGCCATGCTCAAATTTACTAACATTCCAGAACAATGTAAATGGCATTGTACATGAAGACCTAATACATATAGAGATATTATACATACTATGTTTAAGAAGAGAACCATGAAACATGTAAATGGGAAACTATCGAATGTAGCCCATCATACAAAAACACGACCCATAAGTTAATACAACGAATACATAGTCAGGGTGAGTTGTCACTTCTTAAATGTAGACTTATTTTGTCTCTTCTTCATATGACCTGAACAATGAGCGTATTATTACATAACGTTGTATGCAATTCATAACTGAACATAACAAGGCACTTGCTAGGCAGAACAGAAAGTGGCATAGCAACAACAGTAAACAACTTATATAACATATGAGATTCAAATATTCAATATAGTATTTCCTGCACAACATTTCCCAAAATGTTCAAATTAAACTCATGCTTCATATAACAATTTCATCCGTGAACATTTCGTCATATTTTTGTTGTTCGTTTATAAAAGCATTGAGTCAAAATTCATTTGATAACATCTTTTTCATGCAAGACAACTTAAAAAGATGTATAAACATAAACATACAAAATGCATACACAGCTGGCTGCATGTGTTGTTTCTTATGTTATCATGCGTTGTGTCCATTCATTGTTCGAACTTAAGTATGTGACGTTACCACTTATTGTACAGGGGAAAACTGAGGCGTTTATTGTGACGCCTCGGGCAACATACAGAGAAACAGTGAACAACAATAAATGACAAAGTAAGGTACAAACAGGGTAACTGAGGAGGTAAACAGGCTGAGGAGGCACATAGCAATACAGGGGGCTCATGAGGAGCAGGGGGCTCGCGAGGAGCAAAGAGTCAGGGGCTCATGAGGAGCAGAGGATAAATAGTGAGGGGCTCATAAGGAGCAGTGTCAGAGTTGGTAGAGGGGGGCCGAGGAGCCCTCCGCCGCAGAGGGGGGAGGGTAGAGGAGGGAGAGTTGGGTGGGTGGGTGGAGAGAGAAAAGGGCAGAGAGCTGGAAGGCGGCTGGAGGCTGAGTGCCTGAGGGAGGCCGGCGGGCGGCCTTATAAGGGGGGAAGTGAGCAGAGGCAGGAGGGGGTGAGTCGCTCAGGGCCGGGGGGAGGTGAGCAGTGGCGGGGGTGAGTCGCTCAGGGGCGGGGGGAGGTGAGCAGTGGCAGGAGGGGGGGGTGAGTCGCTCAGGGCCGGGTGAGTCGCTCTCCCTCCCCTCGCATCAAACGAAATGCTTCGCATTACGACCGATGCGCGAGAAGGAAGAACAGAGGCGGATGTGGGAAAACTGAGGCGTTTATTGTGACGCCTCGGGCAACATACAGAGAGACAGTGAACAACAATAAATGACAAAGTAAGGTACAAACAGGGTAACTGAGGAGGTAAACAGGCTGAGGAGGCACATAGCAATACAGGGGGCTCATGAGGAGCAGGGGGCTCGCGAGGAGCAAAGAGTCAGGGGCTCATGAGGAGCAGAGGATAAATAGTGAGGGGCTCATAAGGAGCAGTGTCAGAGTTGGTAGAGGGGGGGCCGAGGAGCCCTCCGCCAAAGAGTAAGGAGAGGGCTCGAGGCACGCCCGAGGCGGGGGCATGGGGCGCCCGAGGCGGGGCCCGGAGAGGTGTGAGGTGCGGGTTCCCTGTGTGGGCGGGAGTGTCCGGGGCCTACGTCGACAAGGGGCGGGCGGCCAAAAATAGAGGAGGCCCGCTCCTTGGGGGGATCCGGTGAGGAGGTCCGGCGAGGCTGTGACTGGGCGGCGCTGCGATCGGTGTTCGCTGGGAGGTTGTCGGTGGACGGCAAGGTCGGCGGCGGTGTTGTCTGGCAGAGGGTTCCTCGTGAGGCGAGGCTGGGCTGGGCTGTGGTCTGAGGTGTGAGGTCCGAGGTGGTGGTCCCCGGCTGTGACTGGGCGGCGCTGCGATCGGTGTTCGCTGGGAGGTTGTCGGTGGACGGCATGGTCGGCGGCGGTGTTGTCTGGCAGAGGGTTCCTCGTGAGGCGAGGCTGGGCTGGGCTGTGGCCTGAGGTGTGAGGTCCGAGGTGGTGGTCCCCGGCTGTGACTGGGCGGTGCTGCGATCGGTGTTCGCTGGGAGGTTGTCGGTGGACGGCATGGTCGGCGGCGGTGTTGTCTGGCAGAGGGTTCCTCGTGAGGCGAGGCTGGGCTGGGCTGTGGTCTGAGGTGTGAGGTCCGAGGTGGTGGTCCCCGGCTGTGACTGGGCGGCGCTGCGATCGGTGGTCGCTGGGAGGTTGTCGGTGGACGTCATGGTCGGCGGCGGTGTTGTCTGGCAGAGGGTTCCTCGTGAGGCGAGGCTGGGCTGAGCTGTGGTCTGAGGTGTGAGGTCCGAGGTGATGACCCCGGCTGTGACTGGGCGGCGCTGCGATCGGTGGTCTCTGGGAGGTTGTCGGTGGAGGTCGCGGGGCTGTCGGCAGTGGTGAAGGTGAGGCGCCGGGAAGGGCCCCCCCGGGCCGGCCGGGGGGAGGCCGGCGGATCAAAAATCCGCCGAGGCGGCCGGGGTCTGTGCTCCCCGGGGCGGTGCCTGGGCGGCCCGGGAGCCCTTCCGTCCACGTCCTTTCCCTTGAGGCATGTTGAAGCTGAGGCGTAGCAGCAATCCGAGGTGGAAAAAGAGGAGAGCTGGGGGGGAGACCGAGACGGAGGCCGGTGACTCGTCCCTCCCGGGGGACGGAGAGGGCCCCGGGGTGCGGGGGGCGGCCCGGGAGCCCTTCCGTCCACGTCCATTTCCTTTAGGCATAGCTGAAGCTGGAGCTGGGGTGATGTCAGCGATCCGAGGTGTAGAGCCAAAGCAGGAAAACTGGAGAGAGGCAGAAGAAAAGGCAGAAGAAAAGGGCAGAGAGCTGGAAGGCGGCTGGAGGCTGAGTGCCTGAGGGAGGCCGGCGGGCGGCCTTATAAGGGGGGAAGTGAGCAGAGGCAGGAGGGGGTGAGTCGCTCAGGGCCGGGGGGAGGTGAGCAGTGGCGGGGGTGAGTCGCTCAGGGGCGGGGGGGAGGTGAGCAGTGGCAGGAGGGGGGGGTGAGTCGCTCAGGGCCGGGTGAGTCGCTCTCCCTCCCCTCGCATCAAACGAAATGCTTCGCATTACGACCAATCATGTGTCATTCTTACTGTACTGCTTTTCTAGCATGTCACTTGCTTAATTATTACAATTGCATCGGTGAACATTACCTACAATAACAGTACTGAGTCAACAGCTATTTGACAGGATCTATGACAAGTATGACAACTTACAGCATTTACAAAACATCACCAAAAAGCATACTCAGTTACCTTCATGTGCCATTTCCTATGTGTGAATGTGTTCTGTAAAGTCTTTGTTTGACCTCAATGTGTGACGTTCTTCATATATTGTCATGGTAACATACGGTAACAATTTAAAGTTGCACAGTCTAACCAAACCATTCCTAATTCAAAACGTCACAATCGACATACTATGTCTTTGTTTGCATTCTTTGACCTTTTCCACATATATATTTCTATAGCATATAGATATATTTATTAAATATATTTAGATAAATTATTTTATTTTAATGCATATGACAATAAATTCAACGTTACCAAATATCAGTATATCCGGTAGATTCTGCATATTCGGCTTACACTGGTTTCTATATAACCAATATTTTAGTTTTACACAAATGTATATTTTACACAATTATTTCGTCATCCACAGGCCTTGTCATTGTGAAATTGTTGTGACACACTTTATTTTAACATTTTAAAATATATATTTAGTTGGTTAATATATATATTGCTATTCGTTCACCATGGGAATGGTGTGCACCAATAGGAATTCCACCTGCATACGACACATATAACACATATATGCATGTAGGTACTACGTTTCATACGATACAACATTTTAGTTTTATATTTCCATCATTAACAACAAGCCCATAGCCTAGCAATCTTACGATGGAACAAAATATCAATATTATGGTGACACACTCAAATTATTACAGCCTGCATGAAATAATTTATATTGATATAGATACTCTAGCAGTACATCATATTGTATAGTGTGTTACAAATAAGGTCTACACCTGAGTATGCAGCTTTAACCGAGCAGACGGTCAACTGCTACTTTGTTGCATACACATACTTGAACCACATTCTTTCATGACGTGGCCCTGCGCTGCTTGGGGGCATTCGGATATCAGCATACCTATATTTTCATGTCGATGTTAAAGAATTAATTATGCAGAAATAGAAGTTTCTTTACCTTGAATTGTCTCATGTTTCATCTTATGTCAATTCATATATGATATTAAGTCACACTTCATGTCTATCACATGCCTCCATTGGCATAGCGTTTGGTGCTTGCTTCCTGGCGCTCCGACTCAATTCTCGAGGAATCTCGGTACCTTGCCTGTTGTAGCTTGCCCGATGTCCTGCGCGTCTTTATTCTGGTCATCTTCATTATCGCCGACTGTCCCTGTCGACGTCCTGCACATCTGTGCTTCGTAGCATCCGTGCATCTGTGTCCATGCCGCTTAGGCATCTGTGCATCTGTGTCCATCTTCTCAGGCATCTGTGCATCGTATTGTCATTTATTCATTCCAAGCAATGTCGTGACGTCCTGCGCGTCCTCATTCCGGCTGTTTTCATTAGAGCCGTTCGTTTCTACCGACGATCCGTATATCCATGCTTCTTGGCACCTGTGTAGTCGTGTATGTGCCTCTAGGCATCCGTGCATCCTTGTGCCATCTTTCCAGGCATCTGTGCAACGTCTTGTCACTCGTTACAATAAAGTCTGTGCAGGTTTTGTTGGCGCCCGGGAAGTGGCTGCCCGGCGCGCTGCCGCTACGTCAACATGAAGTTCAAACAAGTGGTACCTTCTCTATGACCAGGGTGTCGATCCTGGTAAAATGAACTTGTATTATATGTTGGTTGGTGCCCGGGGTGTCGTGGCCCGGTATCCACCAGAAGCAATGGGCCTGAAAGCACCATTGCCTCCACATCTGACACCATGTAATGTAAAGGACGTCTGAACACAATGAGTTCTGTACTGTAACTAACTTTATTTAGAACGTTCTGTAGTGACCTCACTCTGTGCCACACTGAGGGTGTTCGGATAACAACACAACTGGAAGACACATACATTACACATATGACAGCCTTTGAAGAACGAGTTGTGGACCACTGGTTGGAATGGGAATTAAACTAATCTGCAAATGGGTCCTCAGAGCAGGATCGATTGGATGACCCACACATTCACAGGTGGACACTCTACTGTCTGAGCTACGTCCCGAGCCTGCCATCACTACATGAAGAGTTCAGGCGCAAAACCATGTAAAGGCCAATACAAAAAAAAACAAGTTAAAATAAAAGATTTGTTCCTGAAAATAATTATAATCTTCACTATTTCCACTTTTTATATGATCATATGGTTATGTTGCAATAAGAAAAAAGTAGTTAGATATTTCTTTTTTCTTTTCTAGGTTTGATTCCAATGTTTATCTCCATTTTGGGATTGACATGGTTTTGTGCCTGAACTCTTCACATACAGTTATAGGCACTTCGAATTGAATACAGTGCCCTGCTATCTAAATACTTCTGGTAGCTATGTCGCTGCAGGAAATTTGACTGACGCCTCTACCTGAGCTCTGATGGAGGATCAGTGAGAGCTATTTAATATTGCCATTTAAATCTGTCGTAGGTGATATGTTGAACCCTCATGGCGCAGCGTGTCACTTCAATCTGTCGGCAAATATTTCCTTCATTTAATGCTGTTCTGCCAGCGGGATTCCCAGCGGCAATATGGAGATAGTACTAGTTGAGCTGGGAATACAATTACTTTTTCAAGAAGGCCTGTCGAAAATTCTATTGTCTTACATGAACATTAATAATCAAGCTCTGTCGGTGCCTTAGCTCGGAGTGCTGGAGGGGGCGTAAGCTCTTGAAAGTTTTCTATTCAAATGAGTGACAAAGGAAGAAGAAATATTTAACAGAATAAAAAACACCAATTAAACAGCAGTTCTATTTGCTGAGTGGAGTAAATTAGCCAGATGTGATGGCTGAATTAGTTGAGGGCCAGCCTCCCAGTTTGATAGGTTGCAGGATTCGAAAACCTGAACTGTAACCCTGCTCGAGTCAAACCAATGCGTTAAAATGTTATAGTATAATTGTCGCTACCTAGCTTGGCGTTTCGCATGATTAGGATAGGGCAAGGAACAGTGTCATGAGGAAGAGCAAATTGTGTCCACCATTGAAATTTCCCCCGGTTAAAGTTGCATAATTCAATGGTTTCGAATTTCAGTCACTTTCTGAGATAAACGTAGTAGATTGATCCCTATAATCTACCTTTCTTTAATTTGAAGTAATTTAAATTTTAAATAGTTAACTTCTGAGATATTTGAAATGCAACCATGCAAATTTGATTTTGTCGAGCACGCCAACACTCTGACATCATACGCTTCTGCTGTAACAGGTTCTATTATAATGGCTCGGTATTCCCTTCTAGGTGGTGACACCTGTTCACTAAGTGCACCAGTCTCACAGTTCACTATGTAGAATCAAATCTAGGTAATTGTTTTGGTTTTGAAATGTTGATGTTTTCATCGGACTATGCAGCTTGAATCAACTCATCTAGACATACAAGACAAGAATATAAAAATACAACTCCAGCAACAGAGCTGTGAGAGCAGTGTTTCCTACCAGCTGTTCAGGATGGAGACAAAGACCCTATAATACTAAGACGGCTCACTCCCTATCTCTACAATGGTAATGTCAATTTTGCAGTGCCACCTTGTGGTGGGTTTGATCGGCCCGGCTGCTGGTTGGTGTTTCACATGTAAACAAATACAATTATATTATACATGAGATAGGTAAGTATGAATACACATCAATATGAAATTGCTATGAACAAATGCATATCATCATTACCATCATCATCATCATTGCCGTCATCATACATCTTTTAAATTCATATATACATTTATACATATAATATAGCAACTGTTTAACCAAGAGAACAGCCAGCGCACCAAGTGGTGGGTTCGATCATTTTGATACACAGTAAAGGCTGAGTGAGCCGTCTTAGTATTATAGGGTCTTTGGTGGAGATGAATGGAAACAGGTAATCAAAGTTGGGATCTCTGCAGGCTGGTCATGAGTGTAGGCATTTGGCCATGTTGTTGATGGCAGCCTATCACTGCGAATAGCTGCAGCAATGAGAGGGGAGACGCAACAGCTGCATAGGCGAACAACATGGAAGAGTTATGTCGGGATCGGAGGCCTCTGCTAACTAGCTGTAGCCACCGGAAACCAGCCCCGCTGTTTACATATGAATATATATATATATATATAGTAAAATGTTGCCGCCGGAAATCAGCCCCGCTGTTTAGATATGTATATATATATAGAGTAAAATGGTAGGCTCTGCTGGCTGTAGCCGCCGGAAATCATCTGCTCTGTTTAGATATATATATATAAACAGTAAAATGGTTGCTTCTGCTAGCTGTAGACGCCGGAAATCAGCCCTGCTGTTTACATATGAATATATATATACAGTAAAATGGTAGGCTCTGCTGGTTGTAGCAGCTGGAAATCAGCCCCTCTGTTTAGATATGTATATATATATATACAGTAAAATGGTTGCTTCTGCCAGCTGTAGCTACCGGAAATCAGTCCCGCTGTTTAGATATGTATATATATATATGTATATATATAGTAAAATGGTGGCTTCTGCTAATTGTAACCACCGGAAACCAGCCCTGCTGTTTACATATATATATATACAGTAACATGGTGGCCTCCGCTAGCTCTAGCCACCGGAAACCAGCATCGCTGTATACATATATATATATACATATATATATATACACAGTAAAATGGTGGCCTCTTCTAGCTTTCGCCACCGGAAACTAGCCGGACTGTTGACATATATATACATGTATATATACTGTAAAACAGTGGCCTCTGCTAGCTGTCGCCACCGGAAACCAGCCCGGCTGTTTACATATGAGGCTGTCTCAAAAGGTGCTAAGCAATATGGGACAAAACTTTGTCCATTGTAACAATCAACATACTATCTCTGCTTATGCATTTGCTCCAAATAAAGTGATTTGTTTTTTACATGGTATTTCATAATCCCAATAGAATACATATTGATTTGAAGCAAATGTCCTTGTGTTTTCAGTGTAACCGTTTCTGTGCTGTTTTGTGTCAATCGTTACAATAGCCAACAACAAGAAGAGTTATCACCTTTTGAGACAGGCTCATATATATATATATCTACATTAAAACCTCTCTAAATCGACCGATCATGGGGTCGACTTTAAATGATCCATTTAAGGAGGTGGTCAGTTTAGGGATTTTTGTTATTGTTACAATGGTATTTTATGGGCGATCGCTTTGGACCAAATTAAAGTGATCGATATAGGGTAGTGGTCTATCTGGGGAAGTTGTCAGGTAGAGAGGGTTTACTGTATATATATATATATATATATATATATATATATATATATATATATATAGGCCAAATGAGTCTCCCATTATCAAACCCTGGTCGAGTCAAACCAATGCATTCATAATTGTTACTTGTCGCTTCCAGTTGCTCGGCATTATTAGGATCGGGCAAGGACTGGTTGGCTCAGTGTCAGGATAATTGGGATCTTGGGACGATTGGGATATCAGGTAATGATGCTCGCGGCCTGGTCTCCCAGTGGAGCAGCACCGGCGGCCGGGTTGGTGGGTGGGGGTGGTGGTGGGGTGGGGGTGGGGGTGGAGGTGGGGTGGGGTGGGGGTGGGGTGGGGGTATCTCCAGGGGGAGGAGAGCTCACTCCATGGAGGACTCCTGCCGCGGATCCTCTTTCCTCCCCTCTCATTGGTCAGCACCCCTGACCCAGCTCTCTCACTCAACCAATCACAGATCATCCCAAGCTGGCCTCCACAGCTCTTCACCTCTTATTGTCACTCCGCTCTCAACCACCGGACTGACAACTAACCTCCGTTTTCCCCACCCACACAGTCCTACAACATGTTAAAGACATTACATTATATCATTTTAATAACTAATTTAAATAACATTTAACATTAAACATTTATACATAATTATCACTGTTAATAATTAAGTAACTGTTGCCAACTGCTTGTTGCGATGTCATTTATTCAACTCACTCAAACGCCCATATATGTGTCATCTCCCCTCACCTCACTACCATCCCTCACCACTCCGGCCATCACATAATCTTTTCCCCACAGCATTCGGATGTGACACCAGAAATGTAATGTCCTCGGGGGCTGCCCGGAATAAAGGCCATATCCTCCAACTGTTGCTTCCATGTTATGTGTGCTATTGACTGTAATAAGTGGGCACTGTCACAAACCGGTACCCATCCTGATATGGCCTTAGATGTTGCCAGGAAGTAAAACTCCGACAACCAACTACATATTATACAGGCCCACATACCGGCTGGACAACAGTGTTATAACCTGGTGTAACAGTTTGCTCACACAATACCCGTGATTAAAATGGGGTACTGTGTTTTATATATCAGACGTGGTGGCTGAATCAGTAAGAGTCCTGGCTTCTCGTGCAATAGGTATGCTGGCGTTCGAAATTCGAGCGAGGCTTTTTATTTTTTTTTTGAAGATTTATACTGCCTATCATGGATAAGTCTGAATAGACTTGTTTTCCCCATTAGACAGTTTGTCGCTAAAAAGCCTGAGTCTACACTTTTACCGACCCAAGGGATTTTTAACATCCCACACCACATAGACATGGTATGAGAGCAACTGGCCTTTGATGTCGCTGTAATACCCCTGTCACACTACGATGTAACAAGCGAACGTGAGCCTAATGTGGCGATTTTTCGTCATTACGTTGATGTACGTTGGATTACGTTATGATGACGTCATAATGACGTTAGACTGACGTCGAGCTACGTCACATTACGTTGTGTTACGTCGAGTTATGTCAAGGTTTTGGACATGTTCAACAATTTCGACGTAGCTCGAACGTAAGGGTTTACATTCGCCGTACGTTCTGTTCATGTTCAGTGAACGTCAATGACGTTAAACGGACGTTTTTCCAATGCTGCTCACTACGTTCAACTACGTTGACCCACATTAAACCGAGTGCAAATGCCCATGTGGCGTAATGGGAACGTCAGGAGAACGTCAGCAGAATGTCAGGAGAACGTCAGGAGAACGTGCATTCAATGTACGTTCAACGTCTCATGATGTAGGTAACATCACGTAATGTTCTTCTGGCAATGGAATAACGTTCATAACGTTCCATGAGCGTAGTGACGTTGTCCTCACTCGTTGAATGACGGTATCACTATGCTTTACCGACATTACCCTCTCGTCCACTATGCTGCATCCACGTTCAACTTCTGCCCAAATTTGCATACTACGCCGAGAAGTTCAACGTTCTTCACGTTCTCCCTACGTTGACGTCATTACGTCGTAGTCTGACAGGGGGATAAGTTATACACAGTGGTGGAAATACAAATTGGCAGAGGTGGGGGCATAGGGAATTGAACCACCGACCTTCAGATTAGGAGTCCGACCTGAAAAAAAAGTCAGACACTCTAACCACTCCACCACAGAGGACACCACCAATGACTTTCAATATTTACAATTGTCACTATTTTCTTTTCTTAAAGATTTACGCTACCTATCATGGATAAGCCTGAATATTCTTGTTTTGACCATTAGACAGTTGGTGGATAGAAAGCCTGAGCCTACACTTTTACTGACCCAAGGGATTTTTAACGCTACATACTATATAGACATGGTATGAGAGCAATTGGCCTTTTATGGTGATGTAAGTTATATGCAGCGGTGGAAATCCAAATTGGTGATTCAGAGGAGACGCGGCCAAGCTCACACAATGCTCATCCATACACTTCACCCTATATTCACACACAATTCATATGTTGTCACGTGGTTTCATCACTTCCGAGCTTGGCTCATGGCATTAAATGGATAGGACAAGGACTGGTTAGTTCAGTGTCAGGATAGTGTGACTGAGTCGGATATTGGGTCATGATGATAGTAGCCTGATTTCTCAGTGGGGCAGCACTACAATTAACAACGCAAACAAGGAGCCCATGTTATGGATTTTTAATGACAAGCAAATAAGGCATAAGCAAGTACAGTAAGATAATGGTAAGAAGACAGTTTGATTGTTTGACTCAGGGCCTCAACCTCATGATATGCCTGTTCGCTTGAAGGGTTGCATGGGCGGCTGAGTTGAGTCGGTCTGCTGAGCTGCTCCTCTTACTGCCGGGTTGGGAGTGAGTGATAGGGGTTGGGAGCATCCCTTATAAAGGGCCTGTGACGTCATAGTCTTGGGGAGACGAGATCGTGACATCAGAGTCTCGTGGGCTTGGTTCTGAGTGAAGCCAGTAGGTAGCCAGCAGGGGAACACTCCAGGCGGCGCCACCATAGGGCTCCCTGTTCGCGTGCAAATTATCCATGTTGGCAAACCATCATGAACAATGTCACCATGAGTGCGCACTGTCATATGACAGCACCCATTCTTATATGACTTTAGATGTTGCCAGGTTGTAAAACTCCACCAACCCACCAAGCAATCCTTTTGCTTAGGTATATTTACCCATGCCTATCTGTCTATGTGGTTCCTTGCCTGAGAGGTCAGTGCAAACCACTACACTCGTTCCCCTGGAACCGTAAGTCTTTTACTGCTTACAATTACATACATACAGGCAATGCACTTGGTACAGATAAATATCTTATGGTGCAGATAAATACGCTATGGTATGGATGCTTGTACGTTCAAATACGTTCAACTACGTTCAACTAAGTTCAACTAAGTTCAACTACATTAGGCTCCACTACATTCACCTATGTCCACTAACGGCTATGTGTCCAAGTATGCTGGAATATGCTAGAGTATGCTAGCATATGCTAGAGTATGCTAGCATATGCTAGAGTATGCTAGAGTATGCTAGAGTATGCTAGAGTATGCTAGAGTACCTTAGTATCAGGGAGGCAAATTCAGCCTCTAATGTAGGGCTCTTTTTAACATGTCCAAAAATTAAATCGGACATCACAGCTCACCCATGCTATTATCAAGTTAACATCACCGACAAGTATGGATGCTGGTACGTTCAACTACGTTAACCTCCACTACGTTCAACTACATCCACTAACTTGTATTTAACCGGGTCAGTAGTATACCTAGGACGGTCTAGAATTTCTAGAAATTATATTTGGTGAAGGTGACTGCTAGAATTGTGAGTATCTTCAGCTGGAACTGGTGCTCATATTGTGTATTCCTCTATTTATATGTCACCAGTGATTGACCACTCGATCATGATCCTGTAGCGCGCTATGAGCACCACCTGGTGGGAGGTTTTATAACCAGACATATCTCAGGGAGACCTCAGGATATCAAGGTATATCACCAGTGTAAACCAGACAGGCTGAATGATTTAGAGCGTCCCATGTTGGTAGATCATAGGTTTGTGGGTTCAAATCCTGGTCGAGTCAAACCAAAGACTTAAAAATGTATACTTGTTGCTTGCTAGCCAGTCGCTTGTCATGATTAGGATAGGGCAAGGAGCACTGGAATGGGGAAGATCAATCATCAACATTTGAAATTTCCCCTGCTTAAACAACTAATGTACAACAACAAAATTCAATAAGTGTCAATGCTATGGATGTAGCAAACTGTGTTGGGGAATATGTAAGACAATCTACAAGATATAACACAATGATCTAGTTTAAGGACACCATAGCTTAAGGTCGCATAGTCCGATGGTTTTTTGTTTCTGTCATTTTGTGAAATGATAATATTAGGTTGTTGGTTCTAATCTACCTGGCTTCAGTTTGAATTGTGGCGGTATTTGAAGTGCAACATTAAAAAAATTAATTTTGGCAAGTATGACAAAACCCTGACACCATAGGCTTCAGCAGTAACATATTCTATTATATTGACTAAGCATTCCCTTTTACGTGGCAACAAATACTTAATAGTTGCATCAGTATCTAAGTTAGATATGTAGAATCAAATCTAGGTAATTGGTTTGGTTTAGAAAATGTTATGCTTTTATTGGATCATGCAACTATAACATCCAAAATAAATGGTCTAAATATTAAACACTTTTAAAATAATGAATCAAGTAATGTTCCGGTATCAGTGTTATGTTAGATCTGGTTTGAGCGTGCAAGCTTATCTCTGACAGTCATACATTGATGTTTGTTTGTTGTTGTTTGATGTCCTAGCAACAGCTAATATCATATCAGGACAGGTACCAACTTGTGACAGTGCACACTCATGGCAGCTTGTATAGTGCTGTCCCACCGGGAAATCAAGCCGCCGGCACCATATTCCACTCAGTCACATTATCCTGACACTGAGCTAACCAGTCCTTAACCTATTGTATTAATAATGAGCACCAGCCTAGGAAGTGACAAGTATCAATTTTAAAGTCCTCGATTCGACTCGACCGCGAACCAAACTAAACTCCCAACCTTCCACATGCGAGGCCCACGCTCTGCCAATTAGGCCACCGTGCCCGGTGTAATACCTCGATGTGGACTGTGGATGCTCCAATGGCACATTATGGAATCCTTTGAAAGGCACAATGCAATAGATCAATTAAGCGGTTGAGTAAATCCGGTGTCTGTCAGCCCTAAGAACCCCTCTGTGTAGTCAAGTGAAATAAAAGAATTCCAATGAGAAGACGTACGGTAGTGAGTGCACTGAAGCATCTCTGTATCCACAAAATGGCTTTAGCTGTTTAGCCGGATTCTTTGTTTGAGTGTTCCATCATAGCAACGGCCTGTGGTCATATAAACACGGCTACTGACTTGAGACAGTGCACATTGATGCTGACTTTTTAGTGCTGCACCACCGAGAGACTAGATCAATGGAAGCATGACCCAATGTCCCACCCAGTCACATTATCCTGATACTGAGCATGTCGCTGTCCTATTAATGAGTTTGAATTCCACGATGTACCAACACAGGAGACAGACGCTCAACTCATTCGGCCATATTGTCTGGTCTTCACGACAGGATTTTCTCCATTAAACCCACCATATGGCATTAAGGGCAGTTGATGTATGGAACTCCCAACATCTCCCAACCAGCCACTGCAGGGACAAATCATTTTGTGCCTGTCTTGACATGTTCTTGCCGGTGTGAAACCTCTATTTGCTCCCTCAGACAGTGCCGCTGGTAACTTGCAAAAGCCAGCAGCACTTCAACACTTTTGCAGGCAGCTTTCATGAAATGTACAACCGAGATAAATGGAGAGCGGCAGTCAAGTAATGAAAGCAGTCTTTGTCGCATCGTGACCGACAGCATGATGATGGCAGGTGTGAAATAATTAGTGTTGTGGGTTGGTGCTCACAGAAAATCATGCTCTTGGGAAAAGGTTTTATAAACGATTTCAGCTACTAATTTAGCAGGTGCTCGACATTGGATGCCCAACTTTGAACCAGGGCCGAGTCAACCAATGACCTAACAGTTTATACTGGTGCACGCCATATCTAGACTATGCCAAGAATGCCGAAGACCAAATATCTGCAGTTAAATTTACCTATATTTATGCAAGGAATGTAACAAAGAAACATCTCCCCGCTGCACAGGACGTGACGGCTGAATCGGTACAGCGCAGGCTTCCCGTGCGGTAGGTCAGGAGTTTCAAACCCAGCCGAGTCAAAGCAATGCCATACGAAATTGACACTCGTCACAATCAAGCTTGGCACTCGGATTCTACTAGGATAGGGGACTGGTTAGCTCAGTGTCAGGATAATGTGGGACATCGTGTCATGGTGTTAGAAGCCTGGTTCCCCAGTTGGACAGCACTATACAGTCGCAAGTAGGTATGCTCATATGACCTTAGATGTTGGCAGGATATTAAACCCCAACATAGACACTAATAAAGTCTGTACTAGACTACTAAATGACTGAAACGTACAATCCTCCAAGCATTGTTTATCCCATCATTACTAACAACCTACTTACTCAAACTACTTCATGTAGTAAAAAAACACACCCGAGGTATTAACCTTTTAAGCATACCCCTATAAGCTAACCACACTCTATCTAACAGAATAAACAAACCATTCTACTAACACTCACTCCATTTCAAAATGTTAACTCCAACATGATAGTTTTGCAGTTCACAACATAGTAGACATACTAACCTATGAAGGGAAACTATGCACCTAACCACTCCATAATCAGTGATGATGTAAAGGTCTAATCAATACACATGTATGTATCAAGTCTGTATGAATACAACATATAACTGCTATTTTTGTATGTGAATTGTCAAACTATACCATATCTAAATCTTTGAATGTTTGATATTGTTATTTCAGCTGATTTGGGCTAGCTGCTGGTGACAATATCAGACTACATGTGCATATATTGTAAATAACTCTATTGTCACATGGCTGGAAGACCAGTGCCACGGCGCTGACAAAAGACTTTATTCAATGAATAAACTATATTTACAAAAAAAACACAAACAAAAACAAACAAACACACCTCTCCATTGACAACAATGGGAGTAACAAATTTGTTTCCACAAAAAGGGTCGCATAATGCAAGAACAGCACATTTGTCATGAGTGAACAGGTTGGAGAAAATAAGGTATGGTGATGGTGAATGCCTAAAGGCCCTGTCACACTATGACGTAATGACATCAATGTAAGGAGAATGTGAAAAACTTTTAACTTCTTGGCGTAGTATGCAAATTTGGGCACAAGTTGAACGTGGATGCAGCATAGTTGACGAGAGCGTAACATCGGTAAAGCATAGCGATAGCGTCATTCAACGAGAAAGGACAACATAATGACGCTCACGGAACTTTATGAACGTTATTCATCGCCAGATCTACATTGCTTTACATTACCTTACATTACTTACATCATTAAATGTTGGTGAAATGCTGAACGTACGTTGGATGTACGTTTGGCGTATGTTCTCCTGACGTTCTCCTGATGTTCTCCTGACGTTCCCATTATGCCATGTGGACGTTTCCACCGGCTTTAATGTGGGTCAACATAGTGGAACATAGAGGAACGTAGTGGAACATAGTGGAACATAGTGGAACATAGTGGAATGTAGTGAGCAGCATTTGACTAACGTCTGTTTAACGTCCTTGACATTCACTGAACATGTACAGAACGTACGGCAAACGTAAACCCTTACGTTTGAGTTACGTCAAAAGTTTTGCTGCCCGCCGACGTAACACGATATAACGTAATGTAGCTCCAAGTCACTCTAATGTCATTCTGATGTCATCATAAGGTAACCCAACGTATGTCAACGTAATGACGAAAAGTGACCATGTCAAGCTCACGTTGGCTTGTTACGTCGTAGTGTGACAGGGGTATAAAGGCGACCGTCATTGACACATACCGGACGGGTCTTCTGAGAAAGTTCTGGAGTTCAAATCCCAGCCAATTCAGTTGTCACTACCAAGCTTGGCGGTCGGCATCAACAGAATAGGACACATATTGGTTAGCACAATATTAGCATAATGTGACGGTGTGGGGTAACAAATCCTATATAGTGTGGGCTCCCTGGTCTCCCAGTGGGGCAGTACTAACTACTATACGTATAAATTCACCATGAGGGTACACTGTCACAAATGGGTACCGATCCTTTTATGAATCGTAGATGTTGCTAGTATGTAAAACCCCTACAAACAAACGAGCATTATCGGCTAAGCCATTCCGTCATGTTTATTAATCCATGCTTGGTTGGTTGTTGGGATTTTACGTCCTGGCAACATCTAAGGTCAAATCAGGGTTCGTACTAGGTGGACTCATGTTCACTTAATAGTGCTGGCCCACTGGGAAATTAGGGCACTGTCACCATGTCCCAATAGCCCACAAAGTCAAATTATCCTGACACTGAACTAACCAGTCCTTGCCCTATCATAGTAATGCTGAGCGCCAAGCTAGGAAGTGATAAGTATCAATTGTATAAGTCATAGATTTCACTCGACCTGGAATTGAATTCCCCATATCCTGCACGGGAGGTCTGCGCACTTCCGATTCGCCCACCGCGCCTGCTGTTAATCCGTGGTAACACGCCGCGGCCCGTCCGCAAGTGTCACGCGCCTGCGGACGCCGAAACCAATCAAGTTTGGCAGCACTGCAGCGCACCTAGCGGAATGATGGTGTAGCACATACATCTCCACACCCACACAGTCTCCAGACCCACACATCATCCACCCCCACACGTCATCCACACACACATCATCGACCCCCACACGTCATCCACACCCATACCTCCTCCACCCCCAGACGCCAACCACACCCACACATCCTCCACACCCACACATCCTGCAGACCAACACATCATCAACACCCACACATCCTCCACCCACACATCCTCCACACCCACATATTCTGCACACCCACATGTCATCCACACCCACACATCATCCACACTCACACATCATCCACACCCACACATCATCCACTCCCACATGTCATGCACACCCATACCTCCTCCACACCCATACATCATGCACACCCACACATCATCCAAACCCACACGTCATCAACACCCACACAACCTGCACACCCACACATCATTCAGACCCACACATCCTCCACACCCACACATCCTCCACATCCACACATCCTCCACACCCACACATCATCCACAACTACACATCATACATACCCACACATCCCACACATCCACACATAATCCACACCCACCCATCATGCACACCCACACATCATACACACCCACATGCCATCCACACCCACACATCATCCACACCAAACATCATCCACAAATACGCATCACCCACACCTGCATATCGTCCACACCGCCACATCATCCACACCCATATATCATCCACATTCACACATCACCCACACCCGCACATCACCGACACATCATGCACACCCACACATCATTCACACCCACTCATCCTCCACACCCACACATGCTCCACACCCACTCATCAGCCACATCCACACATCCTCCACACCCGCACATCCTACATAGCTACAGATCATCCAAACCCACACATCCTCCACACCCACACATCCTCCACACCCACACATCCTCCACGCCCACATGTCATACATACCCACATATTCCACACATCCACACATAATCCACACTAATACATCCTCCACACCCACACATCATCCACACCCACACGTCATCCACACCCCACACATCATCCACATCCACACATCACCCACACCCGCACATCATCCACCTCCACACATCATCCACACCCACACATCCTCCACACCCACACATCCTCCACACCCACACATCCTGCACACCCACCCATCATCCACACTCACACATCATCCACACCCACACCTCCTCCACACTCACACATCATCCGCCCCCACACATCATCCACACCCATACCTCCTCCACACCCAGACGCCATCCACACCCACACATCCTGCACACCCACCCATCATCCACACTCACACATCATGCACACCCACACCTCATCCACACTCACACATCATCCACACCAACCCATCATCCACACCCACCCATCATCCACACCCACCCATCATGTACACCCACACATCATCCACACCCACCCATCATGCACACCCACACATCATCCACACCCACCCATCATGTACCCCCTCACCTCATCTACACGCACACATCATCCACATCCACACATCAACCACATCCACACATCATCCACACCCACATACCATCCACACCCACACATCATGTACATTCAGACATCATCCACACTCACACACCATCCATACCCTCCCATCATCTACACCCACACATCATCCACACCCACACACCGACCACAGCCACCCATCATCCACATCCACACATCATCCATATGCAAACCTCATCCACCCCCACACATATTCCACACCCACACATAATCTGCCCCCCACATATCGTCCATACACACATACCATCCACACCCACACGTCACCCACACACATGTCATCCACACCCACACATCATCCACATCCAGACATCATCCACACCTACATATCATCCACTCCCATATATCTTGGACACACCCACACATTTTGTACACACCCACACTTCAACACTTCCCCTCTCGTCTTTCACTCACAAAAAAGCTCCGAACAGATACACGCTGCGTATCACACCTAGCAGAGACTGGCTAGCTCAGTATTAGGATAATGTTATTGACTGGGGTAACCCGGTTTGCCCATAAAGCAACTATTAAGTCGCCATATGTGTGATCTGCCAGTAAGCATCCTTATAAGTTATATGACCTTTGGCGCCCCGGTGCGCTAGACTAATCGGTAGAGCGTTGACCTACTGGTACGGAAGGTCGGGAATTTGGTTCCCGGTCGAGTCAACCGAGGACTTTCAAAGTTATACTTGTCACTTCCTAGCCTGGTTCTCTGCGTTAATAGGATATGGCAATGACTGGTAAGCTCAGTGTCAGGATAATGTGACTAAGTGGGATATCAGGTCATGTTGCCAGCAACCTGCTGTCTCAGTGGGGAAGCACTATAAAGTCACAACGAGTGTGCACTGTCCCTAGTTGGTATCGATCCTGATATGATCTTAGGTATTGCTAGGATGTCAAACAACAACAACCAACCAACCTATACGACCCATACCTATACCTATACCCAGCAAACAAACTTTCTCTCAGGTGTAATAAAGCTTGATACGTAATATCTGCAATATATCTATATTTGTGAGGCAATAATTGTCTCATACATATATTACATGAACAAGGTTGCTGAATAAAAGATTGCATCTTAACCTCATCACATTTTTTAATGAGAAATCTTGGTGGAGGCTTTAGCAATGAAGCATGGTGTGAGCCTCACAGATTGTTCGATAGAGTTGGGCTGGTAATTAGCATCCAGTAATACTGCATCGTCATCATTGTTAATGAATGCTTTGTGATCCACTCAATGGTTCCCACATAAATAAATACTAGCGTTGAGACCCATGTACTCTTACTCCATCTTATATAATGAAAATATATGGGTTATTCTCAGAAATTCTGTACCCCATTTGTGAGATGCAAATCTAAAGTGAAACCATTCCAAATAATACCAGTAATCATTCCAAATAATAGCAGAATTCATGGTCATATATATGTTTGCATCTATATCAAAATCACCATGTTGAAGTTCAACATGGATTATTCAGGGTGCGTAAACAGTCAGCGTATACGTTGTCAAGAATATTTTCCCCTGGTACCACCTCTCGGTTATTTTCAAACTATATATGCCTATCCCACCTAGCATTTTTCCTGCGCACACCATAGACCGTAATTGATTAACACGACCCGAGCGACTAGGGTGACCCGACTCATCAGAATTTCAAATTGAACACTGCGAGTAGAGTCAACAAATACACGTGCCATGTGCAAAACGATCCGACCCAAGTAACCCACCTCCTAGCTGGGGTTGGCTATGAGCGATGACGTCACATTTGCACTGGTAACGTCCTGCAGGATAACACCTACTATTACCAGTCATACATGTTATTTGAAAAGAATAACTTAGATTAACGAAATGGAAATATAGCTAAACTAGGCCATCATAAAATACTTTAAATCCTATTTTGCTGTAGTTTTATCGGTTATTAAAAAAAAGAAGAAAAATGTCCACCCGAGCGCGGAGAAGCGTATTCGATTATTCGACCCGAGTCTGTAGGATGTGCGCATTCACCAAAAAGTGTCTCGGGTGACCCGAGTTGATTAATCGATTACGCCCATATAGTCCCGGCCAGAGCTGCTCATTTTGTCTGCAGCATCTGACGTTGTGTGGTGTGTGGAGATGTCCAGCGATTCTTTAGCCACCCACCATCCCATCTATTCAAACTAAGACAGGGTTAAGCTTCCCGGTGGGCGAAAGTAAACATACTATTAATGAACCATATGAAAATATCCCATTCAATATATTATTATTCATTTATATACTCCACCATAGCATTTAATACATGGGTCATTCTCAGAAACGATCGCGTTTTGGAAAAGAGCTTTTCATACATAGGCATCGATTAAAGACTTAATTACTACAGTGAAAGAGACGATGCTTTGCATGGATGCTGGTCAGGAGTCTGCATTTACTACCCAGTTATGTGATTTGGTTGGTTGGATAGTTGTTGGACTTTCCATCCTGCCAACATCTAAGGGCATATCAGGATGGGTACCGACTTACAACAGTAAGCCCGCATGGTGACTTTCTGGTACTGGACCAGGCCACCAAACATTGTGATCTGATATCCCACTCAACCACATTATTCGGAGCAAACCAGTCCTTCCCCTGTCCGAATAATGCTGAGCACATGGCTAGGAAGTGACAAGTATCAATTCTTAAGTCATTAGTTTGACTCGACCAGGGTTAAAACCCATGGGTTCGAATCCCATGATCTATAAAAACTGGAGACTGACTCTCACCTCATTCGGCCATCCCGACTGGTCCAGGTTATGTGATATGTGACATGGAAATGACTGGTATGATCATAACTTTCTACTTTGAGGTTTCCATTGATTGTTTTTGTATTATGGAAGTTCAGTGATTTTTCTTTTAGGCTCCGAATACCTGAGATCCACGCCCTAAATAATATCCGGTGGCTAGCATTTTGTAAAATCATTGTTTACTCAGTACTTACATGATTCCTCTTTTCAAGGTATTTTTTTCAGGTAAGCAGTTTATTCATCTGAAAATATACACTGTAGCCACCCGAGCTGGTGCCTGAATCACTAGAGTGCAGACTTCCTCTGCGGAAGGTCCCGAGTTCAATTCCCAGTCAAGTCAAACCAATGACTTACACAATTGATACTTGTCGCTTCGTAGCATGGCGCTCGGTATCATTAGGATCGGGCGAGGGCTGGTTAGCTCAGTGTCAGGATAATATGACTGAGTGGGATGTTAATTCACGGTGCTGGCGGTCTGGTATCCAAGTGGGACAATACTATAAAGTCAGTATGAATGCGCACTGTCACAAGTCGGTACCGGCGTGATATGACCATAGATGTTGGCAGGACCTTAATCTCCAACAAAGAAAGTAGTTTCAGCGCCCATGCCCTGTTGATATGTAATCGTTTAGACAACATGTGCCGGCACCTTTTCCCATGGTTGGTCACGTGGGTACATTCAATTCACGCTTATAGCAGGTGATGTCAGTGTTATAAAATACATTCTCAGCACACACTGCCAGTGCCATGTTGCATTATACCCCACTGATCTATAGTGGGATAAACCAACTCGCCCCATCACCCAATAGAATGCTGGCATTGACAAGAATTAGGGCTTATATATTTAATAGGGTATGCAGGTATTGCAGATATTGCAAAACCTCAGGGAGTTCGATGCCCCTGCCCTGCAGAGTTGTAAGCCACTGCCTTGTGGTACAGGTTCCTGACAGAAACGAAGGCTAAGGGAGCAAACCCTAAACAGAACACCATGTCACTGTGGTAGCATTAAGGGCAGTTGATGTATGGAACTCCCAACATCTCCCGACCAGCCACTGCAGGGACAAATAGTTTTGCACCTGTCTGGACATGTTCTTGCCGGTGTGAAATCTCTATTTGCTCCCTGAGAGAGTGCCGCTGGTAATTTGCAAAAGCCAGCAGCACTTCAACACTTCTGCAGGAAGCTTTCAGGAAATATAAATGGAGAGCGGCAGTCAAGTAAAATGTAAGCACGATTTAATAGGGGGGAGGGGGTGTCCTGCCACCCAGCCTACCTATTTCAATGCATGCCTTCATAAAATATAACTTGCTTATTCAGCAAAATACTGGCAGTTTTTGTTATATGCTGATAGATGGGAGGCATTATGAAACATTCCTTTGTTTGTTTGTTTAGGCTTTATATCCTAGCAACTTCTAAGGTCATATCATGACAGGTTCCAACTTGTGGCAGTACACACTCATGGTGATTTTAGAGTGCCGCTCCACTGTAAGACTGGACCACCAGCACCATGGCCTAATAACACACTCAGGAACATGATCGAGAAAGCCAGTTTTTGCTCTATCCTATTGCGGTGAATGAGCGAGTGCTCATTCGGGGTCATTGCAGGGCACGCGCACGGTATCCCTAGCCACATCGCCTGGCGGGGAGGGGGGGGCGGCCGGCGGGGGGGAGGCGGCCGGAGGGGGGGAAGGCACCAACACACAAACACACCACCCTGCCAATCACTCACACTGGCACCTCCCTCCTCCAATCACTCACTACCAAAACCTTCACACACTGCTCCTCAGCCAATCACACAACACATAGAGCTGACCGCCACCAGCTCCACCACACCCATGGTCACTCCGCATCACTCATACGTACTGACCACTATGCTCATTTTACCCACCCACACACCCACCCACAACCGGCCGAAACTTACATCATATTATATAACTCAGAACTTAATCTAATTATTATAATTAACTTGTAATCAACTAAACTTAACATTTATTAATTAATCATAAATTGAAATGTTAAACTTAGTCACTATTGCGACCCGCTAGTTGGTTGATGCTCACAACGCTCACGATGCTCCATCTGTCGCACCTCACTCATCCCACTCTCATCTCCTTGACTCAGATCACCACATGACCTTCCTCCCCGCAGCTCCCTGATCGCCGCATATGCGACTGTAATCCCCCCGGGGGTTGTCCGGAATAAAGTTATGTATTCCCAACCCATGCCTCCTTGTCCTGTGTGCCAGATCTGCAATGGATCCTGAATGCCTGGCTAAATAGCGACAAGTATCACTTTTGTAAATCTTTTTGTTGACTTGATCGGGGTTCCAAATGCATGACGACCGACACCGGAAGCCAGCCAGCGCTCTTCCCGATTCAGCCATCCTGTCCGATACTATTTAAAGCACGACTTGAGTCTTTATAGGTGGGTTTTCCTTATTGTACATGATCATAAAAGACACCTCTGCTTGCAGACCAATGCTGTCTTTCACATGGCAGATAGCCTTGTCTTCGGTGGGTCTGAGTCAAATGAGCTGAGAAATCACATGTTCATGTTAGCATAACATGGGTAATTTGCAGTGGGGTGTGAGTGGTAGGGCCTTAAGCCATCTCACGACATTCACCCACCTAGCGATTTATACCTGAACCACACTGATTGCTGCTCCCTAGCGTCAAACGCAGACACATTCAGGCCTTACACCATACTACCGCCCTACCTATATTCTAACTTTCAAACTAAATTAAACAGATGCTGCTACCTTGCGGCTTCTTGTCCAGACTGTGACGTCACAGCAAGCAACACATTTGCTCACTCACCGACTAGACACAAACCTGTGAACACCACCTGACCACCAATCTCCCCACCCCTCAACTAACAAGCAGGCTACTCAAGTGGGAGGGTTGAGAGTGATGAGATTGATTGACTGATCTTTTACCTATGATGATTTACTGTTGTTCCTTGACCTGATTATTCTGATTGACCTTGACCCTGATGATTACTATTGTTCCTTGACCTGATTATTTTGATTGAATAAATTGTGAAATTACACCACTCCTGTCTCATCGTTAATTGGACAAGTGAGGATTTCAAGCACAAAATCCCGTCAACCCCGATACAAAGTAATTGAGATAAACATTGTAGTCAAACCTTCAAAAGGTTAATTTGTTACACGCATATTTATGTTATATTCACTGCCCCATAACCATTTCATCACAAGAAAAGTGAATGAGCAAGAATTAAAATTGCCCTCAGGTAACAATCTTTTATTTTAATTCAATTTTTGGATTGGCGTTTACAAGGTTTTGCACCTGAAGTCTTCACTTGTTTGTAGATAGCAGCTGTTATGCTGATCACCGGTGCTATTGAATACAGGTAGTCCTGTAATTCACGACGACACATGATTTGTATAGTAGTGTTTGATTTAATCAGATGAATAGAACATAAATCGAAAATGAACAGTACAGAATAAATCAAAATCAAAACAATGAACAGTACACATAGACTCAGGATCTCAAACAACTTAAACCCTAACATCATTATGTAGTTGAGGGGTGGGTGGCAGAAAATTGTAGATCGGCCTGACCTCACGGTATCGTGTCCAAGCGGTAAATAGATGAAACCACGGAGGCACGCCAAAGCATCAACACTGGGGTAGCCGTTTAACACCAGGTATGCAGGTATTGCAGGTATTGCAATACCTCAGGGAGTTTGACGCCCCTGCCCTGCAGAGTAGTAAACCACTGCCTTGTGGTACAGGTTCTTGACAGAACCAAAGGCTAAGGGAGCAAACCCTAAACAGAAAACCATGTCACTGTGGCAGCATTAAGGGCGCTTGATGCATAGAACACCCAGCATCTCCCGACCAGCCACTGCAGGGACAAATAGTTTTGCGCCTGTCTGGACATGTTCTTGCTGGTGTGAAACCTCTATTTGCTCCCCAAGAGAGTGCCATTGGTAACTTGCAAAAGCCAGCAGCACTTCAACACTTTTTCAGGCAGATTTCATGAAATGAAATGTAGAGCGGCAGTCAAGTAATGAAAGCAGTCTTTGTCGCATCGTGACCGACAGCATGATGATGATGGCGGCAGTACTATTATTAAGTTAGAATAAGAAAGTTCTGGTGGCAATATCAGCGATGGAGTTTGGCAGGCCGACCAGCTCCCGTCCCGGCAAGAATTACCCATGTTAGGCTAGCATCTACAATTTAAATTGACCTATTATTGAAGGGTCGATTTCTCACTCCTTGTTTCCTCCAGGACATGTACAAGGAGGGTCACGTAGGGATTCAAGAGGGCATTTCCGGTTCTTTATCTGTGAAGGGATGCCCTTAAATTAGGTTCATTTATAGATGTAACAGCTGCCTTACTCCCAATTCGGTTTTTTATTTCTCAAATATCTTTTAGGGGTTTAATGCCCTGGTAACATATAATGTCATATAGCACGAGGGATTCCGACTTCTGATAGAGCACACACATGGTGGTCTTATAATACTGCTCCATTGGGAGACTGGGCTACCGGATATCAGGACCCAATATCCTACTCAGTCACGGTGAATATACCAAACTAAATGACAGTACCAATAAATATACCATACTTACTGTACTTTCAGTACAATGATATGATAGGGTATATTTTGAACTCATCATCATCATCATCATCATGCTTTCGGTCGCGATGCGACAAAGACTGACATTTCATGAAAGCTGCCTGCAAAAGTGTTGAAGTGCTGCTGGCTTTTGCAAGTTACCAGCGGCACTCTCTCGGGGAGCAAATAGAGGTTTCACACCGGCAAGAACATGTCAAGACAGGCGCAAAACTATTTGTCCCTGCAGTGGCTGGTCGGGAGATGTTGGGAGTTCCATACATCAACCGCCCTTAATGCTGCCACAGTGACATGGTTTTCTGTTTAGGGTTTGCTCCCTTAGCCTTCGGTTCTGTCAAGGACCTGTACCACAAGGCAGTGGTTTAGAACTCTGCAAGGCAGGGGTGTCAAACTCCCTGAGGTATTGCTATACCTGCATACCCATTTTGAACTCAACCAGCGATATATCAGACAGTCACAGTGAAACTACCACAGTAAATATATCTACAAACCACTATAAGTATACCACAGTTCAGTTTGAATTCAATATATGATAGCTAAGAGAGTAACCGTGAAACGCCCATTTAAATGTATTTACTACAGCATTGCAATATTATATGTCCTTCTTCTCTAGGAGAAGCCCAAATTATTTAAAGTTTATGTATTACTTAACTTGAAGTTGAAGCAATGCAGAAACCGTTTTTCCTCCATGTTCTCAACCGAATCAACACAGAGAAGTCACTTCGCTTTTGCATTACCTATTCCGAAAATCAGTGACACACTCCCGCATGAACTTCATAATGACAGTTTCCAAGGAACATTTATTTTGAAGAGTAAAATTAAAATGTAGAAAATTAAATTTGGGCTATCTAATGCTAATCCATGAATTATTGAAGGAGGCACTCTTGGCGATGCCCGTGAGGACAGGATAATTGGAGTTTAATTCCCACAGGGCATCTGCCTTCTTAGTCTTCTTCCTTGTGAGCCTTATTGCTAACATTAGGCTTCCCCGGGGAACCTCTGGTACGGAAGAATGTCAGGGCTGTTGGCATCTCATGAAAGTTTAAAATTCCTCAGAGATGCATGTATGCTGTTCGTCTGGCGCATATAGGCGTCCCCAATTAGGAACTGCACACTTGGCTGTTTGTGAATCAATATATATATACATAGATATATAATGTATATGGGTCGTTCTCAGAAGTTGTGTACCAATACTGTGACATCAGTACCACACAATCAAAATGCTGTCAAAGTCCTATATACAAGCTTCCTCAATGTGTATGTCCTTTTGCATCTGAATAATTGAAAATAAACATATTCTGACATTTTTATGTAGGTCAAATGATGCTCAAACCCAATAAATAGCAGTATTGCATGGAAACCAACGTGACTCTAAAATCAAATATTTTCCACACAAAGCTTGACATTTTTAGGACAGTTCACATGGCACTTGCTTTATAAACAGTAGTAATAATAATTTGAAACCTCATTGCTATGGTTTTGTCTTATTTGTGATGATTAAAGAGAAAAGCAGAAAAATATTAGAAAGGTAACAGTCCAAGTGGAATCAACAATTTTACACAAATATTCGGCTCAAATTTCAATGCTTAGGGGCAGTTTCAGGATTTATCTTGTACTATACCATAACTGGGTCCATGCATAGAGTGTCAAATTGTGAAAACAGTTCCTGTACTGTATCTGTACTCAGTGCTTGATACAGAGTTTCATAGTACTTGCAAGTGGAAACGAAATGTTACGATGTTAATGAGTCCAGAAAAGGTTAACTATTTCATAATTTTTGTAATTTATTTAGATATTAATGTCTTCAACGTAATGAAGACATTGTATATGACCATTTGAAGTGAAATGTGTTGTTGTTCAGATGTTTTCATTAAGTTTGTGACACTTTATTTTCAATGCTGTTGACAATGTCACAAATTAGTGATGTATTTTTCTATTTATTTAGCTACATCCATCCCAATAAGATACATAATAGACAATATTAACATTTACTTTTGTTCTAAAATATCTGCCAGATTATTGGGCTAAATTATGAAATCTAAATGAGGAGTTCAGGCGCAAAACCAAGTAAGTCCACCCGACCTCTTTTGTTTTAAAATCAAGATTTGTATATGCCCATAAATATAATTCTCAGTAATTGCACTTTTCTTTGTATTATAGGGTTATGGGCAATGAACAAAATACTATGAAAGTGATAAATGAACCTTTATTCCAAAACTCATTAATTAATCAACTTTTATTGATTTTTCTGCAAAACCAAGTAAGTCCACTTTCGGTTTGTTTGCAAAACCATGTAAGTCCATTGTCAAAGACTAATCTTATGGAAATCTTGCAGAATCAAAGAACACACAATTTCCACCATAAGCTTACTCATCATCACCACTATCCTCATCAATTGCATCATAGACGTCGACAAATCACCCGTAGACCCCCCAAAAAAAAAAAAAAATGTGACCTGACACGCATATCTGATTGGCCAGCTACATCTTACGTGGTTTTGCAGACAAACTCGAATGGCGCTTACAAGGTTTTGCAACCAAACCCTATTTTAAGGCCAATTTAACATAGGACTTACCAGGTTTTGAAACAAAACTGATTTGCTCATTGGGTAATAGGGACTAACAAGTGGTGTCTCCATTGGTTATCTCACTTTTCATGAAAATGGACTTACTTGGTTTTGCGCCTGAACTCCTCAAATATTGACACTCCAATAATGGGTTTCTTTGAAATATGCATTTCAGGTAGACTACCTCAAGTGGTACACAGTTTCTGAGAACTACCCATATA
Source organism: Branchipolynoe longqiensis (assembly GCA_030323885.1). Taxonomy (NCBI): domain Eukaryota; kingdom Metazoa; phylum Annelida; class Polychaeta; order Phyllodocida; family Polynoidae; genus Branchipolynoe; species Branchipolynoe longqiensis. The sequence continues at coordinate 93,989,449 of CM059192.1, forward strand.
TATGTGTAGTATGCAGGTATAGCAATACCTCAGGGAGTTTGACGCCCCTGCCCTGCAGAGTTGTAAACCACTGCCTTGTGGTACAGGTTCTTGACAAAACCGAAGGCTAAGGGAGCAAACCCTGAACAGAAAACCATGTCACTGTGGCAGCATCAAGGGCTGTTGATATATGGAACTCGTAACATTTCCCGACCAGCCACTGCAGGAACAAATAGTTTTTGTGCCTGTCTGGACATGTTCTTGCCGGTCTGAGACCTCTATTTGCTCCCCGAGAGAGTGCCGTTGGTAACATTGAAAAAGCCAGCAGCACTTCAACACTTTTGCAGGCAGATTTCATGAAATGCTGACTCATGGACATCACTCTCACAGCAGAGAGCTAAATGGAGGGCGACAGTCAAGTAATGAAAGCAGTCTTTGTCACATCGCGACCGACAGCATGATGATGATGATGATATATAAACTATATGCGTTTGACAAAAAAACGCGCTTTGTAATAACAAGGAGAAATTCGCTTTGATAAGACCATCCTCCATTAAAATAGGGCCTTCAGTCTACACCGAAATGTTGGTTGGTTGATTGGTGGAGTTTACCGTACTAGCAACATATACGGTCATATCAGGATGGGCATCAACTTGTGACAGTGCATATTCATGGTCACTTCATAATGGTGCCCCACTGGGAGAGCAGCCCATCAGCACGATCACCTGATAATCCACTCAGTCGCATAATTCTGACACTGAGCCAACCAGTCCCTGCCCTATTTGAATAATGCCGAGTTCTGGCTAAGGAGTGACAAGTATCAATTTTCAAGACATTGGTTTGAGTCGACTCGTGGATTTGAATGGAGCAATGAAGAACTGTGCACTTAGCTGTTTCTGACTATATATATATCATGTATATATAGACGATATGCGTCTGACAGGAAACCACTTCATAATAACAAGAACAAACACCCGATTTAATGAGACCACCCCCTGTAATATATGTGAGTTTACTATCGTCAATAGTGGAGTATGGTATCATTGGCGGCGAGTCATGCCGCGAGAGCATCGAACACCAGTGACGTCACATGCATGGGTAATGTGAACCAAGAATAAAGCCAGTTGTGTCTTAGTCCTGGTGGTGTTAACACGTCTTGTCCTTACACCCACCATTAAAATACAGTCTATGCCGAAAAGTGCTGAGTAAGCTTAAATGAGGCATGTGGGTGGGTGTATTTTTGTATGCGGATAGCCATTAGTAGAACAACTGTGGTTTAATAGAAATAAATCACTATTTTATCGATTATACATCGCCGAGTATAAAACCTGTATATACTTGCAAGTTAGATGAATCAATAAGTAATTGACAGTGTCCCCGATAATATATAGATGAGCCTGTCTCAAAAGGTGATAACTCTTCTTTTTTTTGTCCATTGTAACGATTGGCACAAAACAGCACAGAAACGATTGCTCTGAAAACAAGGACATTTTCTTCAAATCAATATGTATTCTATTGGGATTATGAAAGACCATGTAAAAAACAAACCAGTTTATCATGAACAAATGCATAAGCAGATAGTATGTTGATTGTTACAATGGACAAAGTTGTGTCCCATATTGCTTAGCACCTTTTGAGACAGTCTCATATACATATAAATACATATATATATATATATACATGCATATGTATAGTACCGCCATACTTTATTCAAGTTAAAATCCTACAGACCATCTGACCAACACTAACTTTTCACCTAACGATCAGCTCCCCAGGCTGCTCCACGAATTCACTAGCACCATAGAACATACGTATCAGAGTACATCTCAGAATACATCTCAGATTACCAAACAACCATCACCAACAAGATTCTCACTAACATTGAATAAATAATATTTGTACCACATATATATAAATAATTATATATATATATATATATATGTGGTAAAGAAAAACAAAACATATATATATATATGTGTATATATATATATATATATATCTATATGCATATATATATAAGCAGCAGTGGCATTGAATAGTACGATAAATTACTAGTGGCTGTCCACACAACTGCTTACCTGATAGTGCTTCCAAAATCGGAACTGCACCATGCCTTTGATGAACCAGTTGTGGACCACTGGTTGGAATGGAAAATAGCTCAAACTTCAAACGAGTCCACTGTTTTCACTGTTTCCTTTTAAAATACATTACTATTACATAATTAAAATGAAGATTCTAGCTGTGTTTCACATTTTCTTTTGGGCGACCAAAGGTTCTGTTTTTATAAATACCTTTGTGAGACCTTCTGGTGTAACCATTACGCAGGAGGTTTCCACGGTTTATGTAATGGCGCATTTAGGGCCTCATCAAGTCGAAATCCTTCAGTGGATTGAATCTATCTAAAAGCTCACATGTGGTACGCTGTGTTTAAATACATGGATACTAATTGGGTGAGATCAAAGAGAACATACATACCATTAGCTTGGCCAGTTTTATAGGCCCACCGTTCTAATAAATAAAATAATAAGGTTATGCCTGACTGAGCCACACTGGAGTCGATGGTACAAGAAAGTGACTCTAGTTGGCGCAAGCTTCATTAATTAATTGATTCAAGGAATGAATGGTAGTGGTTTTACACCTTGTATGCAGCAAAAGCCATATTGACGGCCACATGGTGGCGCCACATATCAGGCTCACTATAGTTATCACTGAATGAAATAGGAATTGGGCACAATGTTTATATTCCGTTGGATTCAGTGGGAACAACATGTTCCCCCAACTTGGACGCTACTTTGGGTGGTTCGATTGCGGCTCATCTTCTGACAACCCGCTTGGCCAGTGGGCTTTCACACCTGCTTTTTGTTTAACACTGTCCACCACAGATCACCGTCTTCTCACTTCTTGGCGAGCCTGCCATGCACACACATTTCTATCCGCTGACCGTGCAACTTGTCTTTTTATGCTGCTTTGCTGAAACTGGGCACCACTGTCTCCTTTAAAGTAACATGTTGTCCTTGTATGTTCTGCTCCGTGTCATTCCATTGCTGAATAAATTAATACAACGTACATGAGTTTAAATAACAATGATTATCACGTTGATATAGCACTCATGGGTGTGTGTATACGTAATTCCTGCATGTAAATGGGTAAATATATGAATATGTAGTAATCTGCACTGAACTCCCACGCAACGAATCACATAGACAGGACAGTAGGCATCGGGTGAAGACATCAGGGAGTCTCGGTGATGTAGTTATTAGCCCAATGGCGCAGGATGCAAGAAGTGTGGGAATCTTGCTCTAGGTAATCCAAAAATGTCAGCACCATCATGTGATAACCCACTCAGTCGCATAATTCTGACACTGAGCCAACTAGTCCCTGCCCTATCTTAATAATGCCAAGCACCTGGCAAAGGAGCGACAAGTAACAATTTTCAAGACATTGGTTTGAGTCGACTCGTGGATTTGAATGGAGCATATAGGTAGTCACAATGAAGAACTGTAGAACTTAGATGTTTCTGACTATATGTATACCTGAAGGTAATTTTAATTCTCATTAATTCCACTTTTCTTAGGATGAAATAATTATAGTGCAATGAACAACAAATTAGGAATGTAAACAAATTCATTGTTTGATGGTTTGATTCCAACGTTTATCTGTATTTTTAGATCGGCGTATACAGGGTTTTGCGCCTGAACTCTTCATATATGCTGTATACAAATTATCATCATCATGCTGTTGGTTGCGATGCGACAAAGACTGCTTTCATTACTTGACTGCCACTCTCCATTTTTGTGTGGTTGTACATTTCATGAAAGCTGCCTGCAAAAGTGTTGAAGTGCTGCTGGCTTTGGCAAGTTACCAGTGGCACTCTCTCGGGGAGCAAATAGAGGTTTCACACTGGCAAGAATGTGTCCAGACAGGCACAAAACTATTGTCCCTGCAGTGGCTGGTCGGGAGATGTTGGGAGTTCCATTCAACAACTGCCCTTAATGCTGCCACAGTGACATGGTTTTCTGTTTAGGGTTTGCTCCCTGAGCCTTCGGTTCTGTCAAGAACCTGTACCACAAGGCAGTGGTTTATAACTCTGCAGGGCAGGGGCGTCAAACTCCCTGAGGTACCTGCAATACCTGCATACACCTTATTATACAGGAATAATAACCCAGAATATCCCTTATTTCCCTCAACACTCACTCAGCTCCATGGACTGATGGAGTTTGTCCTAGTCAGCTAGTGCTTCAGCATCCCCAACCGCAGCTCCTATGGTGGCGCCACCACCCCTGCACAATATAACCGCCACTCACTGTACCGCTATAAATATATCCACAAAAAGAAAACCAATGACACTAAGTGAAGCGTGTTAGGTAAGTTGGGCCACCGGGATGAGATATGCGAGAAGAGACAAGACAATTAAACCGTGGCAAATAGGATCATAACTGACCTGCCTCTTACTGACACCAATCGGGATCCCATTCATTTTCTTTCTGTGTTTGTAATTAAACCAATTTCACTGATTGGCTTCAGTTACATGTGAATCAGTTCATCCGCTCGTGTCTGCAAAGCATTTAGCTGGGGGAAAACAACACAGATAACAATTCCAGAAATTCCTAAATAAATCATAAATCTTCCTGGCGGAATCTATATGTTATAAGCATCCAATAAATCCTGTAAGTTGTTTCATCAGAATGCTTGTTTTCTGTTCTAAATATGGTCCACGTCTTAATGGGGATAGATTACTTAGTTTAACAAAGAGGTTCAACTGGCAACATATGTCTGATACTTCTGATTTGAAACAAATATTTCCGTCCACCCAACCAAAATATGTGTATGCACTTATATAGTTGGACCAGATGTGATGGCCAAATGAGTTGAGCGTCCGTCTCCCATTTTGGTGCATCGGCATCAAACCAATGACTTACAAAATTATACTTGCTACTTCCTATCCAGGTGCTTGGCATTATTAGGATAGTGCTAGGACTGGTTGCCTCAGTGTCAGGATAATGTAAGTGGAATATCAGGTCATGGTGATGGCAGTCTGGTCTCCGAGTGGGGCAGCACTATGAAGTCACCATGAGTGTGCACTGGCATAAGTCGGTACCCATTCTGATATGAACCTTAGTTGTTTCCAGGACCGAAAACTCCAAAGACCAACCAACTAATTTAGTTCAATATTGACATTTGGTTGTGCTACGTAAACTGAAATGCAATGTTCTGCCAGGACTTTAATTAAAGTCACCCCTGACATTCCCAGCAGGTGTTCAGGCGTTGATCCAATTACCAGAAGAAGCCCTATATTGTCTTCTCCAGAACTAGACTAATTAGGTCAGTAAATTGTAAATACATCATTTGTAATTGAACGTGACTATCTGAATGCTTGACAATGTTCAGCAAAGCCCTTCAATTCCAGCTGTCCAATAATTAGTTGACTGACCGTACAATTGAATAGGATTTGGAACAAGTAGGGTTTAAAACCTTGTGGAGTCAAGCGAATGACCGGACAATTGAGAGTTATTGATAGCTAGCCTTGCACTTCGTTGAGCGTCCGCCTCCTGATTTGTTGGGATTTGGTTCGAACCCTGCCTGACTAAAAACAATGGTTGAAAAATGTATCTAGCTATTGCTACCCAGTCAGTGTTTGGCATTACTAAGATGACACAAAGAGCAGTGAAATGAGGAGGAATACCAATTTATTTTACTTAATCAATGAATGTAATAACAATTGAAATCTATGAAGAAAATATATTTGATAAATCAATTAAAAAGACCAAAAGGTAGGCTTCAACGATCTTTTCATCGCACTACCCTATGGATATGTGATGAGTGCCTGTCTCTGTAGCGAGAAGCATGAATGTTGACAAAGAAATTTGTTTGATGTGGCTAGATTTGAACCCTACAGGTTCTACTTCCATCATGAAATCCTGTATTATCTATACTGCTCCACCAGGCTAGAATGCCCTAATATCCTGCATAACGCTTAATCTCCTGCGTAAGGCATAATATCCTGCATAAGGCATAATATCCTGTATAAGGCGTACGATTCATGGTTCCCACTTTTATATCTGTATTAGATGAATGATATTCTAGAGCTTACCCCATAGTCGAGACAACACACAACATAACACTCGATCTGAGTACAGCACCAGCAGAACTGTAGGTAGATACTCGTCTGGTTGCTTAGTTTTATTCAGTTTATATATGTTTTTAGATAAATGCAACATTGGATGTTATAGTCATTCTTATTGGCTCTTACACTCATGCACACCAGTCACTCCTCTCCCGCATAATCTCTCCTTAACATAGTTCTCCATTGGCTGCTTTAAGGACTCACCCCCCTCCCACCCAGCTTTGCCCACCACCTGGCTATCATGGGCTTACATAACATGTGGTGACCATGTGGCTGGGCGAGATATGGGGGAGAGATTGTGCTTAAAGGGGCATCGTTTCCCTCCCCCGGTGTGAGCATTATAAAGGGAGTACTGTTTCATATTTAGCCATCGGAGAATTTTACACCATGACCTGTCATACAGGGAGTGGATGCTCAACTCATCCGCCCATTCCGCCTGGTCATTATTATACCAGACATGGCTTTTATGTGTGAACCGGAAGTGGTGGTTGAATTGGTAAGAGCACAGGCTTCCGGGGTGGAAGGTCGGGAGTTCGAATCCAAGCCGAGTCAAACCGATGACTTTTAGAATTGATACTAATCACTAGCTAGCTTGGCGCTCAAGATTATTAGGATAGGGCTCGGACTGGTTGGTTCAGCATCAGGATAATTTGACTGAGTGAGAAATGGGGTCATTCTACCAGCTGTCTGGTCTGACAGCAGGGCAGTGCTCTGAACTTCTCATGAGTGTGCATTTTCACATTTTGCCACACCAACCTGATACTACCTTCGATTTGTTGTTGGAGTTTTACGACCTTGCAACATCTAAGGTCATATCAGGATAGGTACCCATTTGTGACAGTGCGCACTCATGACAACTTTATAGTGATGCTCCACTGAGAGACCAGGCAGCCAGCACCATGACCTGATATCCCATTCAGTAACAGTATAATGACACCGAGCCAACCAGTCCTTACTCTATCCTAATAATGCCTAGTGCCTGCCTAGGAAGCAACAAGTATCCACTTTTAAGTCATCGGTTTGACTCGACCACGGTTCGACAACCTACGATCTGCCAAAATATGACCTTCGATGATGTCAGGATGTACATCCGAAAAATAAACAGACATATTTTGGCCGGAAGTCAGCGATGAGTTGACTTTACGATGAGGGTGTGTAAATGTGTGTATATCTGGATCTGTGTATCCGGATGTGTGTATCCTGGTATGTGTATATACAGATGTGTGTATCTGGATGTGCGTATCCGGAACTGGTTATATCCGGATGTGTGTATCCGGGTGTGTGTTCGGACTTGTGTATCCGGATGAGTGTATATACAGATGTCTGTATCGGGGTATGTGCATATATCCGGATGTGTGTTCCCATATAAGTGTATATCCGGATGTGCGCATATCCGGATGTGTATATCCGGAAGTGTGTGTATCCGGAGGTATGCATCCGGGAGTATGCATCCGGATATGTGTGTATCCAGATGTGTATACGGATGCGCGTTTCCGGATATGTACATATCTGGAGGTGTGCATATATTGATGTGCATCTCTGGATGTGTGTATCTGGGTGTATGTGTATGTGTGTCTGCATGTGTGTACCCAGGTGTGTGTATATGGATGTGTGTATCCGGACATGTGTATCCGGACGTGTGCATCTGGGCGTGTGCATCCGGAGGTGATTAATCGGATGTGTCTATCCAGATGCATGTATCCGGGTTTGTGTATCCGGATTGTTGTATCCGGATGTGCGTATATTTGTATGTGTGCATCTGGATGGTTGTATCCGGATGTGTGTACCCATATGTGGCTTGACTGGGGGGGGGGATCAATTGACACCATGGCATTGCCTCTGGCATGCAGGGGCAATATGGCCGCATCGACAACCAACAATGGCACAGATGGTCATGACAGACCTGTTGATTGTATGCACTGGTGATGCGCTGAGAGTGGGACAATGGCAACACGCCCTGAACACATCACGCTGTTATTACACTCGTGCACAACCGAGGGATGGGGGGGGGGGAGGGGATGGAGGGTGGAGCGGGGTGGGGGGTTGGGTGTGTGGGTGGAGGGGTGGGGATGGTGCTGGAGGGGTGGGAGTGGAAGGGTGGGGTGGGGGTGGAGTTGTGGAGGGGTGGGATGATGGAGGAGTGGGGGTGGGGGTGGAGGGGTGGGGGTGCTGGAGGGGTGGGAGTGGAGGGATGGGGGTTGGGGTGGAAGGATAGGTGGGTGGGATGGTGGAGGGAATGTTGGGTGGAGGGATGCAGGGAAGGATGGATGGGTGGATGGAAGGATGGATCGTTGTATGGAAGGATGGAGGGGGAAGGGTGGAAGGTTCGAGGGATGGTTGGGTGGAGGAATGGAGAAATGCGGAATGGAGTGATGGACTGAAGGCAGAATGTGGGATGGAGGGGAGGAGGGATGGGACTTGCAGGGGTGGAAGAAAGGATGGAGGGGGGGGGTGTTTGGACGATGGGCGGAGGGGGAGTAGGGTGGGGTCATGGATGGGTGAGAGGATGCGAGGATGGAACGATGAAGAGATGCGGGAATGCGTCGGAGGTTGGGGTCATGGAAGGGTGGAGGTGCGGAGGAGGGGAGAGGTCCAGGGGTGGGCGAATGGAATCGTCGAGGGATGAAGGAATGGGGGAGGAGAGGTGAAGGGATGGAGTGGTGGAGGGGTGGAGATGGTAGAGTGGGAGAATAGTGGAGAGGGAGCAGAGAGGCATGCGGAGGGTAGCAAAGATAAATTGAGGTAGTCGACAGCGATAGGGATGGAAGTGGAGGGAGAAGATTCGGACAAAGTGGAAGGGGTGGGGAGGGACTGGAGAGGGAGTACAGAGTGAGTGGCAGCGAGTGGAGAGAGAGTGGAGAGAGAGTGGAGAGAGAGTGGAGAGAGAGTGGAGAGAGAGAGTGGAGAGAGAGTGGAGAGAGAGTGGAGAGAGAGTGGAGAGAGAGTGGAGAGTGAGTGGAGAGAGAGTGGAGAGAGAGTGGAGAGAGAGTGGAGAGAGAGAGTGGAGAGTGAGTGGAGAGAGAGTGGAGAGAGAGAGTGGAGAGTGAGTGGAGAGAGTGGAGAGAGAGTGGAGAGAGAGTGGAGAGACAGTGGAGAGACAGTGGAGAGACAGTGGAGAGACAGTGGAGAGACAGTGGAGAGACAGTGAAGAGACAGTGGAGAGACAGTGGAGAGAAAGAGAGTAGGTGGAAAGGGATCGGAGGGAGTGCAGTTTAACAACATTATCCGCCATTAAAAACGGCCCCCGATTCAACACTTGTGGGGTGTAATAAGAATTACAAATATTACATTCCTACCAATTATACATTTGTGTGAGTGTGTGTCTCTCTTGAAGATTTATACCGCCTATCATGGATAAGCCTGAATAGGCTTGTTTTCACCATTAGACAGTTTGTCGATAGAAAGCCTGAGCCTACACTTTTACCAACCCAATGGATTTTTAACCTTCCACACCACATAGACATGTTATGAGAGGAACTGGCCTTTGATGACGCTGTAAGTTATACACAGCGGTGGAAATCCAAATTGGCAGAGGTGGGGGCACAGGTAATCGAACCACTGACCTTCAGATTAGGAGTCCAACCTAGGAAAACTTCAGACACTCTAACCACTCCGCCACAAGAACACCACATACTGTTGGATACTGACAACATCAATAATCAGACAAGATATGTATGGAGTGCAACAGTGTATACAGCAGTCTCTCTGTCATGTGACATGCTACTTCTATGAGAACCTGATGTTGCAACGGTATCAGAGAAATGGGACCCTCATTCCACCCAACGCAATATGGAAGTATCAGGCAAATTATTCTCAGTCTACCCGGTAGCATTACCAAAGCACGCTGCTCTTCACAGGAGTATCCAAACCAGAAACGTGAACAGGATTAAATAGACCATATCACATGGATTGACACAATGATGATGTATATAGCCTTGATATCCTAGCATGTAACTAATATGTTATTTATATGCACATAGTGTAATATGCATAAGTACCTTCAAGATACCAATGTTTATATCAATCTTTCAGTGTGACTGACACTGGTCAACATCCGGTTTCGGAGAGGTGGAGAGGCGCAACCGATACAGTGTTGCATCTTACGGAGAATATCAATAATCATAATAATAAGTAATAGTCCCTTTCGTATCTCGCCTAATAAACTATGCAGCACATATCATATCATACTTCCTGCATGGAATTGGTTGTGGACATGCCTGGTCGCAGGCTTTGTACAGGAGCCATGTCCGTTATCTAATACAGAGGTCCATCCCCGGGAAAAAGGCCAGTGAGGAAGCTGCGTTCTCTGTCGCGGAGTGGTTAGAGTGTCTGACTTGTTTCTAGGTCGGATTCCTAATCTGAAGGTTGGTGGTTCGATTCCCTTGTGCCTCCCATCTCTGGCACTTTGGATTTCCACCGCTGTCTGTAACTTACAGCGTCATCAAAGGCCAGTTGCTCTCATACCATGTCTATGTGGTGTGGGAGGTTAAAAATCCCTTGGGTCGGTAAAAGTGTAGACTCAGGCTTTCTATCAACTAACTGTCTAATGGTGAAAACAAGTCTATTCAGACTTAGACATGATATGCAGTATAAATCTTCAATAACAAAAGAAGAAGGAATGTTGGGTAAAGGGTAATACCATTTGATGAGTGGTGTTCAGTTCAATCACCTGACCTCTCAGCCTGGTGATGGGTTTAATGTGACCTGGGCTCACACCGGGTAGCAATGTATAATTGAGAGTGAATAAAGAGTTGGCGTGTCTGTGCGCGCATGCGCGCGGGAGGGGAGGGAAGCTCAAGATTTTGAAGCAATCGGCCCCCTCTCCCCATGGTCCTCGGATTCGGTTTTTGGGGCATGGGAATGAACCACTATCACTCGCTTATTAGTAGCAATGAAAGGGGGAGTTCTGACCATATATATATATATACATATTTATATATATATGTGGGTTATTCTCCAAAACTAGGCACCTCATATTTGGTCTCCAGGTTATGATGCTGATAATTAAGTCATTGTTTTAATGATAGCAAGTCAAATAATTATTGTAGCCTCTGTCTATTAGGTATGTTAGCAGTTCTACATGTATTGAATTTATCCCACAAAAGATATCAAAATTAAAATTGTATGAGTTTGCTAGAGTGAAAATGTGAAAATGTACACATTGACACCATATATGTAGCCAAACTTTTTTTCAACTTATTTTTCAACTTTTTTCTTGTAAGTCATAACCTTGTCTTCTTAACAGTAATCAAGAAAATCTTGTTTGACTATGTTGTATATGTTAAAATGAGGTTCTGGATGTGTCTTTGATTTTCATATTACACAAGCGATATTACTGTATTGCTCAATTTGCTCAATTTGCATAAGATCTAATTCAAAAAGTGAAACTCATTTTGTTCAACTCTGACACATGCACAACATGCATACCTTCATAGGACATTGGATTAGGCTATTATTTGGAAGGATTTTTGCTATTATTTGGAAGCGTTTCATTTTTGGTTTCCATGTCACACTTTTGTGCCCAGTTTTGGAGAATAACCCATATATACATATATATATATATATATATATATATATATATATACATATATATATATGTATATATGAAGAGTTTAGGTGCGAAACCCTGTAAACGCCAATCCAAAAAATGTAATTATAATAAAATATTTGTACCTGAAGGTAATTTTTATTTTCACTAATTTCACTTTTCTTGTGAGGAAATTATCACGGAGCAATGGACAAAAAAGTAGGAATGTAAAAAGTTAACATTTTGAAAGTTTGACTCCTATGTTTATCACAATCATATTATATTGGGTGCTGATTTGTGACAGTGTGCACTTACGGGAACCTTACAGTTACAAGTTACAGCACTGCCCCACCAGGACATCTTGTCACAAGCAGCATCACCTAGTGTCCGTGTTAGAGATTCAAGGCCAGTTTGCAGACCACCTCTCCATATACACTGATGGTTCGAAAGACCAATGCCTGGTAGCTGCTGCGGCAGTCTGCTGACAGGAAAAATTTGGTGTACGTTTGCCCGATCAGAGCTCGATTTTCACTGCAGAAGCCCGAGCACTTCTTTTCGCGTTGGAATGTATCGAGGTATCCAACCACACTAACTATGTTATATACAGTGATTCGTTGTCTTGCCTCCTGGCTGTTGCTGGACTGAAAACGAATCACCCTATTCTAGCAACGGTCATTTATAAAATGAACCAACTGCCAACGGATGGGTATGACATCCACCTGTGCTGGGTGCCTGGCCATGCCGGCATACAAGGAAACGAACGAGCTGATCGGGCTGTGAAGAAGGCCCTAAACTGTGATCTTGAACCGTGTCTGATCCCTCACTCTGATCTGAAACCACTAATAGCCACCCACATGAAATCCAAATGGCAACATGAGTGGGATGAAAACATTAATAAACTTAAAGAAATTGAACCATCTGTGGGAAAGCCACCACAGACTCATGCGAGAGGTCGGCTGGACCAAGTGGTCCTTAGCCGCTGCCGTATTGGCCACTCGTGGCTTACACATGCTTTTCTGCTCAAGGGGGAACCTCCCCCTGAATGTATTGGGTGTCAGTCCCCACTGACACTCAAACACATTTTACTAAGTTGTGTTGATTTTTTGGCCCTGTGCCAACAATTCTATACTGCAGACAGTATGCATGACCTTTTTACTAAGGTAAAACAGGAAAACATTTTAACCTTTTTGAGGGCAGCTGGACTGTACCACCTCATATAGTTTACTAAATAGATTCTATCAATTATTATTAAAACTTTTCTTTTTCTATGGGAATTTGTTTCCCTTTACCACAAATATATGATTGTGAGCTTTCTAATTTAATGAGTGTCTATTGCCACAAAATTGATTGTCTGCTTTTACATGTAAAAGCGATGGTTTGAACAAAAAACAAACATTTCTCGCCGTGAATATGGCTTATGCTGCTGGCACGGCGTAAAGCAACCACCAATCAATCAATCAATCAAAACCTAGTGTCCAACTCTGTCAAGTCACATTATCTTGATATTGAGCTAACCAGTCCTTTCCCTATCCTAGCAATGCGGAAGACCATCACCAAGGTAGCAACCAGTATCAATTGTGTAAGGTCATTGCTCTGACTCGGCCGGACTTTGAACTCCCGACCTTCCACAAGGGAAGCCTACGCTCTTACTGATTCAGCCACCATGCATGAACCCTTCAATATCATCCTTAATATTTTGTTTAATGTCAGTAGAATGTCAGTTGCATGATTTTTTCGGCACAAGTTCTGTGCTCTATTTTACTTGTTAGATGTATGACCACTATTAGAAGATGTTTACTTTTTGAGCTGGCATGTCGTTGTTATGCAACGAAATAAACAAATAAAATTCACTAGAACAATGAGCAGGATGGTGCGTGTGATGGTATTCGGATGGCCAAATGAGTGTGAGTGTCCGTCTCCCGTGTTCGTAGATCGTTGGATCGTGGGTTCGAATCCTGGTCGAGTCAAACCAATGACTTAAAAATTGATACTTTTCGCTTCCGAGCCAGGCGCTCGGCATTACTAGCATAGGGCAAGGAGCAGTGGAATGAGGAAGACCAGTCGTCTCTGACTGAAATTTCCCCTGCTGGACAGGACGGCCGAATGAGTTAGAGCGTCCGTCTCCCATGCTGGTAAATCGTGGGGTCGTGGGTTCGAATCCTGGTCGAGCCAAACCAATGACTTAAAAATTGATACTTGTCGCGTCCTAGCCAGATGCTTGACATTACTAGGATAGGGCAAGGAGCAGTGGAATGAGGAAGACCAGTCGTCTGCAACTGAAATTTCCCCTGCTTAAACAACTAATGTACCTACAAAAAACAAATAAAAAGATCACAGAGTCTCGCGCATGCGCACTGGCTGTGGGCATTTACAGACTAACTTAGCACTTAGCATTCATTTTCTGTATCGGGGGACTAGGCGGGATGGCCAAATGAGTTAGAGCGTCCATCTCCCGTGCTGGTAGATCATGGGTCATGAGTTCGAACCCTGGTCAAAGTCAAACCAATGACTTAAAAATTGTTACTTGTCGCTTCCTAGCCAGGCACTCGGCATCATTAGGACAGGGCAAGGACTGGTGTGCTCAGTGTCAGGATAATGTGACTGAGTGGGATACCAGGTCATGGTGCCGGCGGCATGGTTTCCCAGTGGGACAGCACTATAAAGTTGCCATGAGTGCGCACTGTCACAAGTCGGTACCCATCCTAATATGACCTTAGATGCTGCTAGGACATAAAACAACAACAAACAAACAAAAAAACTGTATCTGGGAAACACATTTGGGTTCTGCATTTGGGCCAGGCCCAGCACTTCCGAGCTCTGGGCCCACTGTATGGTGTTTACAGATACCGTCTCAAGGTAAGGCAAAGGAACACTATGGCCTCAGCCCCACTTAGAGGTTTTCAGGCTTGTCTATGTGTGGGAGTGTGGGAGTGTGGGAGTGTGGGAGTGTGGGAGTGTGGGAGTGTGGGAGTGTGGGAGTGTGGGAGTGTGGGTGTGTGGGAGTGTGGGAGTGTGGGAGTGTGGGAGTGTGGGAGTGTGGGAGTGTGGGAGTGTGGGAGTGTGGGAGTGTGGGAGTGTGGGAGTGTGGGAGTGTGGGATTGTGGGATTGTGGGAGTGTGGGAGTGTGGGAGTGTGGGAGTGTGGGAGTGTGGGAGTGTGGGAGTGTGGGAGTGTGGGAGTGTGGGAGTGTGGGAGTGTGGAGTGGGAGTGTGGGAGTGTGGGAGTGTGGGAGTGTGGAGTGTGGGAGTGTGGGAGTGTGGGAGTGTGGGAGTGTGGGAGTGTGGGAGTGTGGGAGTGTGGGAGTGTGGGAGTGTGGGGAGTGTGGGAGTGTGGGAGTGTGGGAGTGTGGGAGTGTGGGAGTGTGGGAGTGTGGGAGTGTGGGAGTGTGGGAGTGTGGGAGTGTGGGAGTGTGGGAGTGTGGGAGTGTGGGAGTGTGGGAGTGTGGGAGTGTGGGAGTGTGGGAGTGTGGGAGTGTGGGAGTGTGGGAGTGTGGGAGTGTGGGAGTGTGGGAGTGTGGGAGTGTGGAGTGTGGGAGTGTGGGAGTGTGGGGAGTGTGGGAGTGTGGGAGTGTGGGAGTGTGGAGTGTGGGAGTGTGGGAGTGTGGGAGTGTGGGAGTGTGGGAGTGTGGGAGTGTGGGAGTGTGGGAGTGTGGGAGTGTGGAGTGTGGGAGTGTGGAGTGTGGGAGTGTGGGAGTGTGGGAGTGTGGGAGTGTGGGAGTGTGGGAGTGTGGAGTGTGGGAGTGTGGGAGTGTGGGAGTGTGGGAGTGTGGGAGTGTGGAGTGTGGGAGTGTGGGAGTGTGGGAGTGTGGGAGTGTGGGAGTGTGGGAGTGTGGGAGTGTGGGAGTGTGGGAGTGTGGGAGTGTATGGGTGTGTGTGGGAGTGTGGGAGTCTGGGGGTCTGGGGGTATGGGGGTATGGGGGTATGGGGGTATGGGGGTATGGGGGTATGGGGTATGGGGGTATGGGGGTATGGGGGTATGGGGGTGAGGGGGTATGGTAGTGTAGGGATGTTGGTGTGGGAGTGTGAGTGTGTGGGAGTGTGGGGTTGTAGGGGTAGTTGTCGGTGCTTGGGAGTGTGGGTGTGTGGGGATGGGGTTGTGTGGGGGTGGGGACGTGTGTGGTTGTGGGATCTGGGAGTGTGGGGGTGTAGGTGTGGGGTCTGGGAGGGTGAGTGCGTGTGAGCGTTTGGGATGTGCCGGGGTGTGGGGGTTGGGGTGTCCGGGGATGTGGGGGTTGGGGTGTGCGGGTGTGTGGGAGTGTGGCCCTGTGAGTGTTGGGGATGTGTGAGGGTGTGAGTGTGTGGGGGTGTGGGGGTTGTTGTTGTGCGGGAGTTAGGGGTGGGTGGTAGAGCCCAGCCTGTAGTGGCTAGTGGGCACATACGCATGTTGAACCTTTAATAGATGATTTCCATCACCAATCCGACCTCAAATAACAGTGGAATTGGATATTATGTCACGATGCACCATGTCGTGGATATTATGTCACGATGCACCATGCTGCTCTGTGGAAATGTACTATACATGATTTCCATCACCAAATTGATCTTTGATAGCAGTGCTATAAGCTACCATTGTGGCGAACCGATTGCCGCGTGCACTGCACTCTGTGGAAATGGTCTTATATATGAATTCCATCAGCAAATTGACCTCTAACGGCACTGGTAAATGATAAGATTTTGGTTCGAGGAAAATGTATTATAGAAGATTTACGACACAAAATTGATATATAATGGCACATGACCGCAGATCACTCTGCGGATTGCTTTGAGAAAAGCATATTGATTTTATGATCGTAGCTTTTACGATTTCCCCCACTAACGTGACCTTGGAAGACAATGGAAAGAACGAATGATGTGGGTAGCTTATCACAATTCAGCTTCCTTCATAGAAATGGTCTTATAGAGGATTTCCACAATCATTCTCTCTTCGGATTGCATTGGTCAGTTGGTAGGAACTGCTGTGCAGTTCTTTGTCCACCGTTAAAGGTATATTACCGGATATGCTAAGAAGCAAAAGCGGAAACACATATGCCAGATAGATGGTACAGAGGATGGAACAATTTGTCTAGTCTGCAATTTGCTGACTAATTAGTGAGGCAGTTTGTTTGTAAATATTTTTTCTTGGCGAAAATGTACCTGCTACACCGAATCCCACCCACGCACCCTCCCAGTACTCTACCCCTCCCTCCCTCCCTCCCTCCCTACGTCCGTCTATCCATCGATATCTCAGTCCCTCTCTCCCTCCTTCCGTCCCTCCTCCCAAGCCCCTAACCGGGCGTGGTGGCCGAATCGGGAGAGCGTGGGCCTTGCATGTGGGAGATTGGGAGTTTGGTTCCCGGTCCAGTCAAACCAATGACTTATAAAATTGATACTTGTCACTTCATAGCCTGGCGCTCAGCATTAATAGGATAATGCAAGGACCGGTTGGTGCAATGTCACAATAACGTGACTGAATGGGATATTGGGTCATGGTTCTGGCAGCCTTGTCTGCCAGTGGAGCAGTGCTATAAAGTCACCATGAGTGTGCACTGTCACAAGTTGGTGCCTGTTCTGATATGACCTTAGATGGTGGCAGGATGTAAAACTCCAATGACCAACCAACCAACACAACTCACGTTCACTCCTCGCCACAAATAGCTCAGTGATACATTAGTGCAGTGGTACTTAGCACCCACTGTTTACATTTTCAGCCTCAGTCGCAGAAGACAAACCGCTGTAAACAATGTTGGGCAGTGCGAAGAGAACAGAAAACAGAACACTCTATTTTCAATCTATTTTTGGTGAATGATGTTGTATTGTGCGAATGTATAAATATGGATGTTCTGTCTCTCTCTCTCTCTCTATATATATATATGTATATATATATACAGTATAACCCCGTTAAACCAAACTTGAAGGGACCCTAGACATTTATTTTGATTAACCGATCATTGGTTTAATCAAGCTTTGGCTTCAACTTTGACTTGGCTTTGGCAACCACACAGGTGCCTTATGAATGCAATATATAATGTACGCAACCACTTTGATTATTGTTTGTTATGTATAAACAGCATAACCCAGTTAAACCAAGCTCAGTTAAACCAAACGATCAGTTAATCCACACTTGTTTTGGCAGCCCGGCAAAATACTACCATTTATCATATAAAAAAGTCTCAGATGACCTTATAACCACATCAAAGTTTAGTTTAATTGTATCGGAAGTGGCCTGGGGCCCGACAATTTTGTTTGGATTAACCAATAGTTTGGATTAACCGGCTTTGGTTTAACCAACCAGCATCCTGGTAGCGAATCATTTAATAATCACTAGTTTTGCAAAATATGCTTGGAGCGTACATAGAACCTGCCCTCGTTGGTTGTCCTATTCACTCAATAGGATACAGCTATAATAGGCCTTTGACCTGGTAGTTGCTCTTAATTAATAGAAATCGAGACAGTTCTTCAGATGTGGTGGATTGTAGCAACCGTCACTGGCTCCAAGATATATGTAATGCTTGACCAGTATGCATCCAGTATTGGTTGAAGAGCTCCACACAAGGTTGATTGACAGTCCAAACACAGTGGTGGGAGAGATAGTGTGTTAGGTAAAAAGGCTATGGTGCATGTGGTCCCATCTTGGGGACTATTTATCTGTGGCATGCCACTGGTTTAAGCCACATTCGCCACTCACCAACTACTGACCGGACGCGGTGACCGAATCGGTAGAGCGCAGGCTTCCCTTCCGGAAGGTCGGGAGTTTCAATCCCAGCCGAGTCAAAGCAATGACTTAGACAATTTATACTTGTCACAACCTAACCTGGTGCTTGGTATTAAAGGCCTGGTCACATACACGTTAGTGGACATAGTTGAACATAGTGGAGGCTAACGTAGTTGAATGTAGTTGAACGTAGTTGAACGTAGTTGAACATACCGGCATCCATACTTCTTCGTTATGCTAACTTGGTAATAACGTGGGTGGGCC
Organism: Branchipolynoe longqiensis; assembly: GCA_030323885.1. Classification (NCBI taxonomy): domain Eukaryota; kingdom Metazoa; phylum Annelida; class Polychaeta; order Phyllodocida; family Polynoidae; genus Branchipolynoe; species Branchipolynoe longqiensis. Next base: position 94,008,033 of record CM059192.1, read on the forward strand.
GTGAGTTCCACTTTAATTCTTGGACATGTTCAAAAGAGCACTACATTAGAGGCTCAATTTGCATTCGTGAGTACTCTAGCATACTATAGCATACTCTAGGGTAATCTAGCATGCTCTAGCATACTCTAGCATACTTGGATGAAGCCGTGGTCACATAGCCATTAGTGGACATAGGTGAACGTAGTGGAGGCTAACCAAGTTGAACATAGTTGAACGTACCGACATCCATACCATAATACCCCTGTCACACTACGATGTAACAGGCCAGCGAGTGGGCAACATAAAAATCACTTTTTTACGTTGAGATACGTCAAACTTCTCAGTGTGTCAGGGCCAAATTGTACGTCGTGCACCATAGTCGATGTAGGCAAAACATCGGTCCAACATAGTTGTAATGTGTTTCAATGAGTTAGAATGTCAACAAAAAAAGGCCCAACATAAGGCTAACAAGCGTCCAGTGCACGCTGCGCCAGCCTAGCAAAACCCTAGCGGCGGCCTAGCATAGGAATTGTGTAATTAAGCCCACCCAAACATAGCTTTGTGTGACTCAGACGTAATTTGTAATGTGAGTCGATGTCAGGCCCAGGAGTAGACTAGCGTTAAACACATGTCACAGACACATTAGACCTACATCAAGATCTGTTAACACCACTTTGTCAGCGTGCGGGCTGCAAATTCCTCAAGGCGGTCTGTCAGTCTACAGTAAGTCGCCGTAGCTCACGTAGACCGATGTAGCTCTAACAAACGTCTAACGTATCTCAATGTAAGCCTAATGTGAGTGCAACATAAGCCCAATGTAACCCAACATAATGGCCTTATGTTGAGCTATGTCAACAGTTTTGGGTATGTCCAAAACCTTGACGTGTTTCAGCATATCTCGACGTAACTCGACATAACTCGATGTATCTCGACGTATCTCGACATATCTCAACATAGGCTTAAAGAACCAATAACATATCTCAACATATCTTGATGTACTGCCCAAATTTCACCTATATCAGCTTACGCTACCACGTTACGTTGTAGTGTGACAGGGATATCACGTATTTATCCATAATGAAACGTATTTATCCATCCCAAAACCTGCTGTTCCTTAACGTATTTCAACGTAGTTTAACGTACTTACACCACGTTTGTCCCATGTTAGCTTCCACTACATTCACCTACGTTCAACTACGTTCACTAACGTGCATGGACAAGGCCTGGTTAGCACAGTATCAGGATAATTTGACTGTGTGGGATGTCAGGTACGATAGCTATGTAATATTATTATAGTGAATAAAAGGATCTTTGTGTGATTTCACAGAAAATCACATGCATTCGCCTAATCGGTAAGAGCGCTGGCTTCTTATATCGCAAGTCAGGTGTTCGAAATATTTCAGAGTCAAACTAATCATTTGCAAAGTTGATACTTGTCAATACTGAGCATGGCACTTAGCATTAATAGGATAGGCCAAATATTGATTAGCTCAGTATCAGGATAATGTGACTGAGCGTGATATGAGGTGATGCTGCTAGGTGGTTGGTTGGTTGTCGGAGTTTGACGTCCTGGCAACATACTAGCAGCCCAGTTATGAAATCCCATCTTGCGGGCCCCCACATTATATATATGCAGGCGTTTGAATGCTATTGATGGCCGATCCCATTAGATGGTATGCGTAGGTTATGGTTACTTTCATTATGTTCTCTCATGTTATTAGCTGTACTGCTCAACAAGGCTAGACTGCCCTAATATCCTGCATAAGGCATAATATCCTGCATATGGCGTAATATCCTGCATAAGGCGTAATATCCTGCATAAGGCGTACGATTCAAAGTTCCCCCTTTTTATATCTGCATTAGATAAATTACCCCATAGTTGATATGACACACGACACAACACGCGATCCAAGTTCAGCACCAGCAGAAGTGTAGATAGATAGGAGCTGATTGCTTAGTTTTATTCACTTATATGTTGTTTTCAGATACATACAACAGTGGATGTAAGAGACCTCCTCATTGGCTATTACACTCATGCACACCAGTCACTCCTCTCCTGCATGATCTCTCCTTAACCTAGTCCACCATTGGCTGCTTTAAGGACTCACCCCCCTCCCACCCAGCTCTGGCCACCACCTAGCCATCGTGGGATTAGCTAACATGACAGATACATTGTGGCTGGGCGATATAAGGGGGAGGGATTCTGCTTAAAGGGGCACTGCATTATGAAGGGAGTACTGTGTCTTATTTAGCCATCTCGATACTCAATATACACTTAATCAGAGAATTTTACACAGTGTCCCAGTGTGGCCGCATTTTAAAGTCACAAGTCGGTGCCCATCCTAATATGAGCTTAAATATCGCTAGGATATAAAACCCCAACAAACAAGAAAATGTTCACAGAAACTATTTCAGAGCAGGCTCTACAGTTTACATCATCAAATTCATTGGGAGGGACCATATTCATAATAGACAACGTCGTAATTATCGTGTGGATTAGTTATGCGATGTTATTATCTTTTAAGTTAAATTAAATGCAACTTTAATCCAATATATTGAAAGCACATTAACATCAGATTAACTTCAAATAAATGTATGGATTGTATGTTATCATTGTTCTGACATTAATCCAATATACTGGAGGCACATTAACAACAACTTAGACCTAAACTGGATCTAAGGATTTGATGTTCTGATTGCAAGAGAAATCAATACAGGTAATGAAGGAAAGTAGGTAAAGAGTGAAAGTAGGAGCGTGAGACTCCTTGATTTATTATCTTATATAGGTTTCTATAATCCAAGATAGCAGTGGTCACATGGGTTGATCCACCAATCAGAGTTCAATCTGTTGTATCCAAGGTCTTGTCATGCTGGCTACAGTGCCTTGTGGTGGCCAGTGATCCATAAATAACACCATGGGGGGGTGAGGGGGTAGGTGAGGTGACTCCTCCAAATACTATCTGAGAACTGACACTCCTCCTCTATACTATTTTACTATACAATTTCTATACCTAATGAGTAATAGTTTACCAACTCCACATATCCCTCATATGCCTTTGGCTTTTATATATCACCATTTACCATTATATAGACAAGTTGCAATTTATTATAGTAGTTTCACATATATCCTCATGCCATTAGATCAGAAAATTGTACATGATGACATCCTCATGAGGTGTCCAGTCCAATGGAAGGTAACCATGCCAAAAGTAGCCAGATAACACACCACACAGCTATGTACACACCTATGATATGTAAATAGGAGTAGGGTAGTCTAGTAATAAGAGGAGAACAAAATAAAATACATATCTGCCGAGAAAATCCAAAAACTCTAACATCAGCTGCTAACCATACCAACTAACTATCCATCTGCTACTGCAATGCAGGCAATCAAAGACCTTATCAGCAGCTACTGTGTGGTAAGATAACACCAAGACTCCAACTGGCCAGCATTGAAAACAAGCCTCCATACCCGGGCGTATATGCTATGGACAATATAATTACAGCCTCAATAAAGAATGTTTTGTTTGGTTTAATTGTTCAGATCTGTGAAATTCAGCACTGCTTTCATTTGTGTCGCGGATATATCAAAATAACAGTTCTGCTTCATGATCAACGAAGTCTATTAGTCTTAGATGATGACAGAACATCAAAACCACCAACCTGTTCGGTGGCCTGGTGCTAGCCATTTGTAAAATTTTCCGATATATATGAAATATGGGATATGGAGAACTCTGCTATAATAAATTGCAACTTTTCTATAAAATGGTAAATAGTATATACAACCAAAGGCATATAAGATATATGTGGAATTGGTGCTCTATTACTAATTGAGGATAGAAATTGTGTATTAATATAATATAGAGTGAGAGGGTCACTTCTTCACCTGAAAGAATGTCACGTCTTGACATGTGGGACAGTCTTTGGGAAGTTGCCTCACATAACCCCTCCCCTCCAAGAGTTATTTATGGATCACTGCACCAGATACAGATCTAACCATGCCTTGGCAACAAGGATATTGAACCCTCATTGGTGGACAGTGGAAAGCTTGTTAGGGATTGGAAGACTGGATCATATGATCACCACCATCTTGTTCTTGAAACTATAAATACAATAAATCAGAGATCGTGTAGTGATTTCATATTAGCCTATCTACACCACTCAAGCCGCCAGACGTCGGCTTTACACATTGCTAATGGGGCTGTCACACTACGACGTTTCGGCCCAACGAGGGTCGACGCGTGCCGACGTTTAGGGTTTTTGGTCGAAACGTCGGTAAACGTCGGGACGCGTCGGTACCCGTTATTAACGCGTTACGTGCACGTTGGTACCTGTCGGTACACGTTCACTGATAGCAACGTGTCAATGGAAACGATCCGCACGCGTCGGTCCGCGCCGAAAGTTTTGTGCAAGCACAAAACTTTCGCCGCGGACCGACGCGCGCCGACGGGTTGGAGGGGGCGTTACGGACGCGTTATCAACACGTCGACACACGTTGGCGGCACGCCGGCGGAACGCTGGCAGAACGCTGATCAACGTGGGTTAACGTTGGCTTTTTTTTCGTCAAACTGCGACCGTTCCGTCGGCGCGTCTGCCACGTCGAATCGACGGGTAGAGGACGCGACATTGGCATTGCTCCAGCGTTTCTCGGCGCGTTGGACGTGTTGCCGGCGCACCTGGACGCGTTGGCGGCGGGTGTGTACGTGCTGCGGGCGCGTCCTAAAGTGTTGCTGGCGGGTATGTATGCGTTGGCACGCTACTAACATCACACCAAAGCGCTACTCCCACGCCGTCGGCGCGCCGGCAGAGCGCCGACAATGCGCCGATAACACGCTGATGGCACGCTGGGAACCCGCTGTCGGGGCGTTGACACTTTCGGCCGCCGCGCGTCAAACCTCGTTGGCTGCGCGCTAATAGCATGCTACTAACCCGTCCAGTTTTCTCCCAAGACGCCGAAAACCTGGACGTGTCCAGCCTGCTAGCAAATATTTTGCTCGTTGGCCACACGCTGGAAAACACGTTGTAATGTGACAGGGGTATAAGCCACGTTCACTATGATATATACAGCTGGTATCAGCGGCTAGGGGAGGTCCCTGTGCTGGCCCAGATTCGGCAGTAAACAAAGTGCTCGACAGGCACCGGCGTCAGTGGGACTAATGCGGCTTGTTCGCGGCGATACTTGCCCTGGCTGGAGGATAGGGTGGAGTGGCTTTCCCCCGGGGATCACTTGCTGTGGGCAGGTTGTGCGCATGGAGTAAGTCTAAGGGCACTGGGGAAGGGAAGTAGACTACATGCTTAATGTGACCTCATGCAGGTCAGAATACTGGTGTCGTTTTGATGTATGTGATGTATAAGCATTATGCGAGTATAAAGGCACAGAAGGGAATTATTATTATTATTCTTCTATTTCATTATCTACCAACCAGTATCCTCGATGTATTCACCTCCTATACTACATACTGGTACTGGTGCCGTCACCTTCGGCCCCAACCCTAACTACGGGCGTTCCCATTGTCATTCGTGCCCTGGCATTTATAGACAGGATAATCACTTATCAATGTATAAAAAGGCAGGGTGGCTTATCTTTGTTTATTGTGTGATTTATTACTGCTCAGTAAATTATTCGCATGTACAATGAAAATGAATGTGGTTTGGCCTAATATGGCCTGATGGGATCGATCCCTCCGCCTGCTACTGCAGCGCCACCGCGTGTTCGTGCCCTGCGCCCCGCTATTCGGCCAGTTCGCACCAGGTTTCAAGCTTTGTAACCGGTTAGTCAGTTATCCTAGCCAAGGACTAGTATTAAACTGATCAACCCATACCCATGTTGTTTTTTGTCTTCCAGAGTGTAGCCTAACTTTATATGTATATATATATGAAGAGTTCAGGCACAAAACCATGTAAACGCCAATCCAAAAATGGAGATAGACATTGGAATCAAACCCACAAAAAGTAGTTTGTTTAATATTCCTACCTTTTTATTTATTTCTCAAATAACCACATGATCGTATGAAAAGTGGTTTAGTGAGAATTACCATTATTTTGAGGTAACAGCCTTTCATTTAAACTACATTTTTGGATCGGCGTTTACAGGGTAATGCGCGAGAACTCTTGATATGTATATATATATATATATATGTATATATGTGATGCATAGCGAACTGTGCGAGTATAAAGGCGTGAAAGGAAATGCGTTGTCTATATTCGTGTACAGATTATATATATTCCCTCCTCCTCGTCCTGACGGTGGCACCACCACCGGCCCCCACTGTAACTACTGGGCCTCCAAATGCTACTCCCTCTGGAGAATATATATTCATACACACACATATATAAATGTATATGGATAGTGATAAACCATTTATCACTTGTAATAAGCTCTGTAGTGATCCCTATTCCCCACTCGCATTATCCGGATACTGAAGTAATCAGTCCTTGCCCTATCCTAGTAATGCCGAGCAGCAGGCTAGGTAGCGACACATAGTCATTGGTTTGACTCGACTGGGGTACAAACTCCCAACCTTCCCCACAGGAACCCTGCACTCTACTGATTGGGCCACCGCGACCAGTGCCGAGGAATGACATAGTTGATGTAGGCTGGCATTGGCGCTTACTGGGAGGTGTGTGTTGCGTGTACTCCCTATACGGCTTTCTGGCACTTGAAGAGAGTTGTCGCAGACAGCGGGGAGTGGTAGGGGCCAGCAAGTCGCAAATAGGCCATGGTTTGTAGGATTGGTGCATATATTCTGTTTGGTTTATTCAGAGAGGGGTGAGGTCTAAGGTCTGTAGTAATCTGCATTTACCTCCAAGGAAAGGAGCATAAGGATTGTAATTTTTAGGTATGTTAGCCCCAGAATAGCAGGAAATGACTGTTCAAATCCTGTTCTACGCACAATATTTCCCTTTTCATCATCGCTGCAATAGTGGTTCTCGTGAGCGTGACACTGCATAACTATAAACTACACGGTATATGATTGTTGAACTGTTTCTGTACCGTAAAACCTCTCTAACCGACAACATCCACAGATCGACCACTCCCCTATATCGATCGCTTTATTTGGATCTCCCAAATCATCGCCCATACAATACAATTGTAACAATAAAGAACCCAACCACCTCCCTAAATGGACCATATAAAGTCAGTCCCATGGTGGGTCGATTTAGAGAGGTTTTACTGTATATGTAAGACATTACTACAGTCTACAGATGTTAGACCTCACCCCTCTCTGAATAAACCAAACAGAATATACGCACGATCCTACATACCATGCCCTACTCGTGCCTTGCTGATCGGTACCACTCTCTGCTGTCTGCAACATCCCTCGTCAAGTGACAGAAAGCCGAATCAGGCAGTACACACACCACACACCTCCCAGTAAGCATGCATTGCCTGCATGTATTTAATTGAAAGTACACATCATGGGTATGTGGGTATGCAGGTATAGCAATACCTCAGGGAGTTTGACACCTCTGCCCTGCAGAGTTGTAAATCACTGCCTTGTGGTACAGGTTCTTGACAGAACCGAAGGCTAAGGGAGCAAACCCTAAACAGAAAACCATGTCAGTCTGGCAGCACTAAGGGGGGTTGATGTATGGAACTCCCAACATTTCCCGATCAGCCACTGCAGGGACAAATAGTTTTGCGCCTGTCTTGACATGTTCTTGCCAGTGTTAAACCTCTATTTGCTCCCCAAGAGAGTGCCGCTGGTAAGTTGTAAAAGCCAACAGCACTTCAACACTTTTACAGGCAGCGTTCATGAAATGTAGCTGAGAGACATTAAGACTGACTCATGGACGCAATTCTCACAGCAGAGAGCTAAATGGAGAGCGGCAGTCAAGTAATGAAAGCAGTCTTTGTTGCATCACGACCGACAGCATGATGATGATGATGATGATTACACATCACACAATGCACATTCCTTGTTTTGAGGCTAACCATCCATAAGAACAACTTTGAATATCGCATTATTCAACAATAATATGGTTAACATGAGGGTCGTTGTGAAGGGCATTATAGAGCGTTGTAAGGAGCGGTGGGTTGCGACTAGTACAGTTGGGACTTCCTCATCAGTTCTGTTCTGTTCAGCGAGGAGTGAGCTGGAGTGGTTGCTTTGATGGGTCAGATAGGAAGTGTGGAGAGAGGAGGATGAGGGCATGTCGGAGTGGAAGGGACAGACAAGCGCAGTAAGGATGGACAGGGGAGACAATGGAGGAAGAGGGAGAGTGCGGGTTGGAGCGGAAGGGGCAGAAACAGGATGGATATTGGTAGAGGGGGAGGGCATGTTGGGGTGGAAGGGACAGAAGAGCGCAGGAAGGATGGACAGGGGGGAAAGAGAGGAGGAGAGCATGTTGGAGTGGAATGGACAGAAGGGCGAGGTAAGGATGGATAGGGGGAGAGGAGGAGGAGAACATGTTGGGGTGGAAGGGACAGAAGAGTGCAGTAAGGATGGACAGAGAGAGGAGGAGACGAGGAGAGCATGTTGGGGTGGAAGGGACATAAGAGCACAGTAAGGATGGACAGGTGGGACAGCGGAGAACGTGTTGGAGTGTAATGGACAGAATAGCGCAGTAATGATGGATATAGCCGAGGATAGAAAGAGGAGACGAGGAGAACATGTTGGGGTGGAAGGGACAGAAGAGCGCAGTAAGGATGGACAGGGGGACAGAGGAGGAGTATGAGAGCGTGGCGGTGGGGAAGGGACAGAAGAACACATTAAGGATGGGGAGGGTGGAATGAGGAGGAGAAGAAGGAGAGGTGTTTGAGTGGAAGGGACAGAAGAGTTCAGTAAGCATAGATAGGGGGAGAGAAGAGGAGGAGGTGAGTATATTGGACAGAAGATAGCAGTATGGATTGATAGGGGGAGAGAAAAGGAGGAGACACGGGGAGGAAGAGGGACATAAGTGCACAAGGATGGATAGAAGGAGAGAGCAGGATGAGGAGAGCATATCGGAGGTAAAGGCCAAGAAGGGTGCAGTCATGATGGATAGATAGACAGGACGATGAGGAGGAGGAGAAGGAGGAGGAGGAGAGCGTATTGGAGTGAAAGGAATGGGCGAGGGGGTGATTCTGTAAGGCGCGTAATGATGTGACCGACAGCAGAGTGGGGCACGGGAGGCAGCCGTTAGCGACCCGGGGGAATGCGCAATATACACCAGGGCGGGCGTGTCAATGCGTGATATACGCAGGAATAGGGCACGGCGGGGCGCCGAGCCAGGGAAGAGGGTCACCTGGTGTCGTAAGGTATGGCCGGGTAGGCAAAGTGCTGTGGGGTTCTGTGTGTGTTGGAGGGGGTGGGGCTGGCAGAGGGAGGGTTGGTTGGTTGATTGGTTCTTGGAGTTCAACATCTAAGGTCATATCAGGACAGGTAGCCACTTGTGACAGTGGACACTCATGGTGGCTTTATAGTGCTGCCCCAATGGGAGTTAGGCCACCATCACCATGACCTGATATCCCACTCAGTTGCATTATCCTGATGCTGAACCAACCAGTCCTTGAGTTATCCTAATAATGATGAGCGCCAGGTTAGGAAGGGAACATTATCAATCTTTAAGTCATTAGTTTGACTCGACTATGGTTCAAACTCATGTGATCTACTAAAACATGAGCAGTCGAATCAAACTAATGACTTATAGATTGATAATGTTCCCTTCCTAACCTGGCGCTCGGCATTATGAGGCCAGCGCTCAATTCAATCGGCCATCCCGTCTGGAAGGCAGAGGGTTTGGAGTTAAGCAGCTGTCACACCTCACCGGATTGAGCAATGGACAGAATTGTCTAATCCGGTGGTGTTCGGGCATGTAAAGTATCAAAATGTATTAAGATGTGTCGAAATGTTGCGCTATCGGGTCAATGGCTGCTGGACGAACAGACATGAAAATGGACATGAAACAGACATGAAACGGGCATGAAATGGTCATGAAACAGACATGAACGGATAGCCAACGGACGAAACAAACTTAAACCGGACAAGAACCATAGACATCAATCCGGTGGCATCCATTCCTAGTTTTGTGCATGTTCAAAACTTTTACGGACACACACCGGACTTTGTTCAGTTTCTTTCCATTCCCCCAGCCGGTTATGTGTGACAGGACCTTTAGGCAAGAGTTGGCGTGTCAACCCATGACATACGGAGGAATGTATGTGGCGGGCGGGTGTGGGGGGGGGGGGGGGGTGAGGGCAGATAGATGTGTGCAGGGGTAGGGTGGGGTAGGGAGGGGTGGAGACGGCGGGTGGGGGGGCTGCGGGGAAGGGGGGTATGAAATGAGGGTGTGGGAGTGTGATTGATGGGAATATAATGGCATTAGCTGATTAGGCGTCGGTTGTAGGTTGAGGGTTGTTGGGATAGAGGTGAGGTTATGTACAATTTCATTACAACTTAGCGATGCACAACCCTATGATGAGGACACCATTAATCACTTAAAGTTGCATAGCCCGTAGGTTTTGAGTTCCTGCCTTTTTCTTAGATTGTGGAGGTTAGCAGGCTTGTCTGTGGGGGTCAGGTGGAAGATGGTCGGAAGGAGGGGCTAGACATGACCTGTCAACATCAAAGGCCGGGAGGCCACTGGGACAGTAATATCCCATAAATTATTACCAAGAATCTGATGTTCTGTAAGACAGTGGTCTTAGTGTGCGGATATATAATATATAATATATAATATATACACACACATATATATATTTATATATATATATATATATATATGCATGTACAGGGGTGAGGACCAGGCGGAATAATTAGGATAGGGCAATGACTGGTTGACCCAGTGTCAGGATACTCTGACTGAGTGGCAGATGAGGTCATGGTGCTCGCGGCCTGGTCTTCCAGTGAGGAAGCACTATAAAGTTGCCATAAGTGTGCCCTGTCACAAGTCGGAACTCGTCCTGATATGAGCTTATATGTTACCAGGTTGTTTAACTCCCAACAACCAACTGTTGAGGGGTAGGGGAAGTAGCGAGGTCTACATTGCTTGACCGTGTGTGGTGGGATAGGGGGAGGTGAGGTGGGAGAGGGAAGGAAGGAGGTGGTAAATAGTATGATTTGTCATAATCATAGGGCGCAATTGTTCACATATATTCAAACATATATTCATATATATCCAGTAATGTTATATATGAATTATATATATATATATATATTGGTATGCCTAGCGTGTATATGTATATCTAGCAGGGACTGCTGGAGAGTTGAGCTCGGTTGACACTGGAGTGGGAGTTGGAGGGGAGGGTAGGTCCAGAAGGTGGGGTGAGGTACATGCAGTGTGGGGAATGAGTGTGTGCTCATTCGGGGTCATTGCGGGGCGAGGGGGTGGGCACCACACCTCGCCACCCACCACCAGGGGGGGGGGGGCCCACAGAGCATGCACACCGATGCTCACGCCCTCAGCTGGTCACTCCGCCTCACACATCCGGACTGACCACTACACAATTTTACCCACCCACCCGCACCACGTACAAATATAAACAATAAATCATCAATTAATTATATTGCGGGGGCTCGTAATTAAACAATGGTCACGACCATTCCTCTAATTGATACTTTTTAATTAATTAACCATTAATCATTATTATATAATATTCTACATTACTCAACCACTGCTACCCGTTGGTTGACATCTCCTCACCTCGCCTTTCTCACCTGTTGCACCTCATTCATGCCATTCTCATCCCCCACTCTGATCACCACATGACACTGATTCTTTGCAGCTCGCAGATGCCCGCAAACCAGAAAGCCATTCATGTAATGCCCCCAGGGGCTGCCCGGAATAAAGACATGTTATCCCATCCGTGCCTCCTTGTCCTGTGTGTCGTGGCCGCAATGTGGACATGGTGCATTATGGGAGCTTGGGCTGCTACCCCCGTGTGTCGGCGGGAGATTGACTGGGGTCCAGCGGGTCGGGTCGGGTGAACCGGTTCTGCTGGTTTTGGTGAGAGGGTGGTAGCCCTCCAGCCCCTTATTCATTTGGCGACAAGAAGCATGAGCAGACGCAGGCGGTGGGGAGGGGGGGGGGGGGAGGAAATCACGGTCGGTCAGTAATAGGCTGGTACATCTCCAGCCGTCCCAGCCTTCAGAAATCGAATACCCCTCCTTCTGCCGGGACGTAAAGAACACAAAGACACGGCTCGGCCGCCGTCTAGCCCCGATCCGCCCGGCCCCGCACCGCTCCGCCCCGCGCCGCCCCGCCCCACCCCGCGCCGCCCCGCCCGCCCCGCGCCGCCCCTCGCCGCCGCGCGCCTCCCCGCGCCGCCCTGTGCCGCCCCACCTCGGCGCTCTGCCCCGATCCATGCCACACCTCGCCTCCCGTCACGGCCGCGAGTCACACGGTGCCGTCCCATTCCTCCCCGCACTGCCCCGCGCCCCTACCCGGTGTAAAGATTTCAAATTCCCCCCATATTCAAGTTCCCCCCCGGGAACTTGAAAACGTTTTCAAATTCCTCCCAGGGGAATTGGAAAATGTTTTCAAGTTCCCTCCCTCATTTTAACTTTCCCTCCCTCCGGGGAACTTGAAAACGTTTTCAAGTTCCCCCCCCAGGAATTTGAAAATGTTTTCCCTCCGTCAATTTAAATTTTCCGCACATATGAGATTATTGTGCTGTCACACTACAACGTAATGGCCAACGTGAGTTCGACGTGTGTGACGTTTCGTCATAACGTCGAAGATCGTCAGATCACGTTAGGGTCACGTTAAAGTCACGGCGCGTCACATCGACCACGTTAGCGCAACGGAGCGACGACGTTAGTCCATCGTTATTCTCTTGGCGCGCTAAACCGTTGAGTTGGATGTGTCCACGCTGGGACGGATGTCATCACGCCCGCTCGACGTTATGCCGCCGCTATGGTCCCATTTCTACGACGTCGAGCGAGCGAGGATCTCGCTGCCTTCACGTTCGCCAAATTAATATCTTCTACGTCCTCTCTTGTTTTTTGGTGATTTTTTTACGTGAAATTGTTCGACGAACAAAAATTCTTTTTGGGGAAATTTTGGTGACTACTATTACTATTTTTCATGAATTTTCGATCTTTTTAAAACTTTTACATTTTTGGGGAATTTAAAAAAAAAAAAACTTTAAACAATTTTAAAGAGGGGGGAATTTGAAAACAGGGGGGGGGGAATCTGAAAACAGTTTTTAAGTTCCCCCCCGGGAATCTGAAAACGTTTTTAACTTCCCTCCGGGGAAGTTAAACACGTTTTCAGATTCCCGGGGGGGAACTTGGGAAGGGGGGAAGTTGAAATCGTTACACCGGCACTCTTCACCGCGTCGCCTCATGACTCACGGCGCCCCTCTTACCGCCGCCGCACGCGCCGCCACCCGCGCCGACACGCTGCCTCGTCCCGTTTAACCCCACTATACCGGGCGCTACCTCATGTCACCCGGCCCCCACCTCACTGCGAGCAGCCATGCCGTGTCCCCCTATTCCCCAATCCCGATCCGCGCCACGCATAGCCCCCTCCTCTCCTCCCCCCATTCCCCGACCGTGTTGCCCCGCCCCACCCAGGCCCCCGTCCCGCCCCGCCAACCGTCCCCGGATAGGCGTGCCCCGCGCCCCGTCGTCACCAATTAGCCTTAATGGGAAAATGTGACCGAGGCCGGCGCCCTGTGTCCCGGTGTAAATCGAGTTACCGGCGGGCGAAGACTCGCGGCTAATGCTCCGCTCGCCCTTCCCCAACAGCTCGACTCATTCCCCCCTTACAACCTTCCTTCACCTGCCCCCATAAACAACTCATCCGAGGAACAGCCCCCTGTTGCCGGCCTCTCCCCCTCCTCCTGCCGCCCCCTCCCCCCCCCCCCACCGTCCCAACGCCCCTTCTCACCCTACCCGACAAGCTTTCTCCCCCCTCTTCCACAACCAAATGTGGACTAATAAGAAGTTTGCTAACGAGGCGACCTCTGACCTGGTTACCTTGGCAACGCGACTGCGTCGTCTTCCTTCTTGCTCAGTTAGGACGCGCTCAGAGACTGATCTGGTTAGACATGAATGTGCTCTTCCCAAAATGTGGTTCCCTCTATTGAATTTACTTGTAGTAATAGTACAGTTTCTATCAAACCGATATCAGTGTTGAAAATGGGAAATATTGCTCCTAGAGCGGGACTCGAACCCACATATCTTTGCATTCCGGGTCACTGTGCTAACCATTACAACACCTAGGCTCCCTGATCTCACCACACTACCCACGCCTACCTGTCTATGTGGATCGTTGCCTGAGAAGTCAGTGCAGACCACTACACTCGTCCCCCTAGAATTGTACGTCTTTTAATGCTTACAATTACATACACACAAGCAGGCAGTGCACATACACATAAACAGGGTAGGTTCAACAACTAAACAGTGTGGAGTTTGTACAGGTACCATGTCATGGGGGTTTTGAAAAATGTGAAATATTGTTCCTAGAACAGAACTCGAACCCACATCTCTTTGCATTCCGGGCCAGTGTGCTACCCATTATACCACCTATGCTCCCTGATGTCACCACACTACCCAGGCCTACCTGTGTATGTGGTTACTTACCTGAGAGGTCAGTGCAGACCACTACAATATATTGGCTCCTGATGTTGTTTTTACTCTCTTGATTTTCCGGTGGAGATGGGGTTGATTTGGATCCAGCAATTATTTTAATTTAATATTTCTTTTTATTGGTTTCAAACGACATCATTGTATTGTGTCACGTAGCATTGCACAGATATATATGACCCTGTCTCAAAAGGTGATAACTATTCATTTTTTTGTCCATTGTAATGATTGACACAAAACAGCACAGAAATGGTTACACTGAAAACACAAGGACATTTGCTTCAAATCAATATGTATTCTATTGGGATTATGAAACGCCATGTAAAAAACAAATCAGTTTATCCTGAGCAAATGCATAATTAAACCAACGCAAGACAAGTAGAGTATGAAGTGGCATTTATTCTTACTATTTCGTTATTACATTTAAGCCATGAGATGTTTGATTTATTAAGATTTCGAGGATTTCAGGAACGTAGCCCTATGAATGTCAGTTATAGTTGGGCTGGGTGGGACGGCAAATCCAAAGGAGAGAACACGTCCTACCGATCGAAAGGCTCTGGTCGAAGTGTCTATAGAGAAAATGTGCCACATCTCGTCATGGAAATTTACAGAAGATGGCGCCACAGTCGGAGCATTCATTATTAAGCAGGACACTATAGATGGCGCCACCAGTCACCTGGATGTTTAGTATATACTTTTTTTTGCGGGTTAAATTACCGATGTTGAAATCAACATCCACAATCAGACAGTATGTTGATCGTTACAATGGACAACGTTTTGTCGCATATTGCTTAGCACCTTTTGAGACAGTCTCATATACATTTAAGTTATATGCCACTAAACTGTTCTCATTGCATACTGCCGTGTGTGCGTGTTTGTTCACGCACCAATCTTTCTTTTATCAAACGCACTGGCAATTCGCAGTGATTCAGCTCTGCGAATTATCGCCACCAATACTGTACTTCAGAGAGCTGCAACCAACCAAGCAATCAGCATGCAACATTTAATTGTACAGGTGCATCATTTTACTCTGCATGCATATGTTCAAAATTAGTTTGCCTTGTGCTTTCGTCCTAATGCTTTCCAGAACTGCTTTGCTCTGCAAATTAGCAGAATAATGATTATTATTTGCACTGACAGTGACTGCCGTCCGTTCGCCATTTTCAATGTTACCACTTTATTATTATTATTAAGTCACGCTCATAACTAACAGAATTTGATCTTAGCGGTTTATTAGTAATGCTCCTAAATAACAGAATGTTATGTGCAGCGCTGCAAATAACAATCATTCTTCCGCTAGTTTGAAGAGCAAAGCAGCTCTGCAAATAACCTCATCCTTTATCGATTCCCTTCCCATATTCTTGCGATTATGATGTCATTGAGTATCAGTGAGATAACCTACACTTATTCTAACCTGATATCATGCTATCCCGCTCGCCACATTTGCCACAAAAATATTAGGCTCCGTGCTTTTTTTTTAGAACTAATCCTACATCAGTCAGCATAAGACAATGCCCACCCGATCCCTCCTCGCCCACCCTCAAATAAAACAATGAATAAATAAATAAAACAATAACAACCCTAGTCCATATCACCTGCCCATGCATGGCCCACGCCCCGCATTAACATACACACCGGTTTCAAGCCAAATATCTCGCTTCAGCAAATAGTTGGACCACGCAGAAGACGCTGGCTTTTTCTACCCACATCTGT
Organism: Branchipolynoe longqiensis; assembly: GCA_030323885.1. Taxonomy (NCBI): domain Eukaryota; kingdom Metazoa; phylum Annelida; class Polychaeta; order Phyllodocida; family Polynoidae; genus Branchipolynoe; species Branchipolynoe longqiensis. Next base: position 94,024,238 of record CM059192.1, read on the forward strand.
ATAGATCGTAAAGCCGCATAGCATTTTCTCAACCAAAGCTATCATCTAGATTACCAGATGGGATGCCCGAATGAGTTAAAGCGTCCACCTCCTGTGTTGGTACATTGTTGGCTCGAACCCTGGTCGAGTCAAACCAATGAGTTAAACATTGATATTTGTCACTTCCTAGCCAGGCACTCAACATTATTAGGACAGGGCAAGGACTGGTTGGCTCAGTGTCAGGATAATGTGATTGAGTGGGATAGTAGGTCATGGTGCTGGTGGCCTGGTCTTCCAGTGGGACAGCACTATAAAGTCACCATGAGTGCACACTATCATAAAGCGGCACCCATCCTGACATGACTTTAGATGTTGATAGGACGTAAAACAACAACAAACAAACAAACTTATCTAGACTTGCTTTGACATTTTCCACTGAGACAATGGTGCACTCATTAAACATATATTTCTCTTCAAGTCAAATTGAATAGAACCCAGAACATTTGAGAGATGCAAATATCCAGCATTTCAAGAAACATGTGGAAGATACATGTTGGATGTTTTCATTTCACTTCGGTCATTTCCAAAGATAACCCATTAATTATATAGCGGGCGCGCTGGCCGAATCGATAGAGCGCAGGCTTCCCGAGCGGGTGACTAATTCCCGGTAGAGTCAAACCAATTATTTTAAAATGTATACTTGTCACTTCCTAGCCTGGCACTCGCCATTAATAGGATAAAGAGTTGTTTGTTGTTGTTTCACATCCTAGCAACATCTAAAGTCATATCAGGACGGGTACCGACTTGTGACAGTGCGCACAAATGGCGACTTTATAGTGCTGTCCCACTGGGAATCCAGGCCGCCGGCACCATGACCTGTTATCCCACTCAGTCACATTATCCTGACACTGAGCACACCAGTCCTTGCCCCGTTGTGATAATGCCAAGGGCCTGGATAGGAAGCGACAAGTATCAGTTTTTAAGTCATTGGTTTGACTCGACCAGGGTTCGAACCCATGACCCCACGATCTACCAACACAGGAGACGGACGCTCTAACTCATTCGGCCACCCCATCTGGTCTAGGATAAAGCAATGACTGGTTAGCTCAGTGTCTGGATAATGTGGCTGAGTGAGATAGCGGGTCATGGTGCCGGTGGCCTCATTTCCCAGTGGGGGAGCACTATACTAAGTGTGCAGTGTCGCATGAAGGTACACGCTCTGATATGACCGTACATGTTGCTAGGGCGTTAACCCCAAGAAAGAATTAATCAAATTTGTGTAGGTAGGTTATAAACTGGACTATAAACAATAATGGCACAAGTTGTTTTCTAAACATTGATTTTGGCAATTTAAATACCAAATAAAAATCCTACCTTAATCAATATGACAATTAATAGGCCATTCCATAAGGCTATATATATATATATATATATATATATATATATATATATATATATTACTGCACATGGATATTTTAACAGATAACAAGTAGTTCACGATCTGCACTTGTGTACACAAACAAATGTAAATTATTAACAAATTACCGACTTCTAACCCGTGTCCCCACCCCCTGACACCGGCACTTGGGCGGACCGGTCCCCGGGGTCTGTCTGAGCCTCGATCCGACGTCACCATTCACTGGGCTGCTCATATTTCAACGCTATATGGCGCCACCGGCTCCAGTCGCGATTTCCCCATGCTGTAGTGATATATTATCAAGCGATATATATAGAGAGATATATACTGTACGTATATAATATATATATATATAGTGTGTATATACACACATATTATATCTATTTATATATCTATAATATCATTGGATATTGACATGGATATATGCATACATCCATATCCATAACTTGGTGGTACCACCTCCTGAGCGCAGTAGGGTATTATGAGGATCTGGGGAGAGGGTGAGGGTGTGCGTCCTGGCCTGATCCTCATTGCCCCTCATCCATTCTGGAGTTGCTGAGCTAGACACACCCCCAGTACCTCCTCTGCATCCCCGCACCCCGCATTCCCCTCACCCCCGCACACCACAACCACCCACATCCCGTAACTTTGGGTCCTCACCTTGTTCGCCCGCCATGACAACAGGCTAGCTGCGATAACTTTAAAGTTGCATTGTCCCTGATGTGCGCAACATGGGTAATTGAGATCGCGAGACTGTATATTCGCAGTAGATTTCAAAGCGACTATTGGTGCCATCTATATTGTAATTCTGAACTAACGAAATGGTCGCCGATTGATGCGCCACCTACTCTAAATTCCTTGAAACCCATATTACACAGTTAACGAAACTGCGCAGTAGATTTAAATGTGACCATTGGTGCCATCTATAATGTTCTTGTAAACTAACGAATGGCTGCTGATTGACGCGCCACCTACTGTAAATTCAAAGCAACGGCTATGACGCAGTTAGCGAATCTAGACACTTCGACCAGAGCCTTTCAACCGATCGGACGCGTTTCCTTAGCGTAGATTTGCAATCCCACCCACCCAACTAATGACATAGATCGTTAGGGTTAAGTGCATGAAATCCTCGAACTATATGAATCATCAACATCTTGAATCTAACTGTAACAAGCAAAAATAGAAAGAATAAATGCCACTATATACTACGGTCTCGCGTTTTGTTCAATTACCTGCTGGTTTTCAGTTTCTACCAACTCTTTTAAACATAAATACATTATAATTGGCGTAGCCTTCATTTCAATTACGTGTTACCTACACCGGTCGCGGTGGCCGAATCGGTAAGAGTGTAGGATTCCCATAAGGAAGGTTGGGAGTTTGAATCTTTGCCGAGTCAAAGCGATGACTTACACAATTGATACTTGTTGCTAGCTAGCTGGGAACTCGGCATTAGGAGGATACGGCAAATACTGGTTTGCTCTGTATCATGGTCGACCTGATATGACCTTAGATGTTGTCAGGATTTAAAACTCCAACAACCAACCGACCTGTGTATCATGATACTGTGACTGAGTGGGGAATTGGGTGCTGCTGACCTGGTTTCCCAGTGGGACAGCGCAATAAGTTCACCGTCAGTGTACACTGCCATATATCATTGCCCATCATAATATGACCTTAGATGTTGCCAGGGCGTAAAGTCCCAACAAACAAACCTTTTAATATTATAGTTAGCATTGGATGCAGTCAAGTAATGAACGCAGTCTTCGTCGCATCACGACCGACAGCATGATGGTGATGATGATGGATATAATTGAACTGAAAACATACCAAAGACATTTAGGTTTTGACATGGTGAGAATGAGGATGAGGATGAGGATGAGGGTGAGGATGAGCGTGATGATTTGGCTGATGGTATGTGATGGCGAGTGTGAGGGGTATGATTATGGTGAGGGTTATGGTAAGGGTGAGGACATGTCCGAAGGTAAGTGTGATGATTAGGGTGAAGGTTTGGGTGAGGATGTGTGGTAGTCACGGTGAGGATTATGACGTAACGAGCCAACGTGAGCCTAACGTGATGATTTTTCGTCATTACGTTGCCGTACGTTGGGTCACGTTATGATGACGTCATAATGACGTTAGAGTGACGTCGAGCTACGTCATGTTACGTCGTGTTACGTCGGCGCGCGTCGAGGTTTTGAACCTGTTCAAAACTTTCAACGTATCTCAACGTGAAGCCGTTACGTTGGGATGACGTGACAATGACGTTAGGTTGACGTTCCGCGATCGTTATAGCAGCGTAAATGATGTTAGAGTCACGTTATGTCACATCAGACCGACGGCCCGGGTGGGAGCAACGTGTGGGCAGCGTTTTGCACGTTACGGTCACGTTACGGTCACGTTACGGTCACGTTACGGTCACGTTACGGTCACGGTTACGGTCACGTTACGGTCACGTTACGGTCACGTTACGGTCACGTTACGGTCACGTTACGGTCACGTTACGGTCACGTTACGGTCACGTTACGGTCAAGTTACGGTCACGTTACGTTCACGTCACACCCGTTGCGGCGACGTTACGCTCACGTTACACTAAGGCCCGGTCACGTCGCCAATTACCCCTCCCCTCTAACGTTGTCACGTTACAGCTAACGTCACGACGTACACCCACGTTACTTTCACGTTACGCTCACGTCAACTACGTTGCATTCACGTCCACAATTTGCATATTACGCCGATAACTTCGACGTGATATCATTATTTTCACGTTGTGGTTACGCTGACGTAGTCACGTCGTAGTGTGACAGGGCCATTAGGGTATGGATGAGGGTTAGGGTGAGGGTTCACATGAGGATGAAAGTGCGGGTGAAGATGAGACTGAGGGCGACGGTGACAGAGGGTGGGAGTGAAGGTGAGAGTGAGTCGACTGGAGGATATTTAGAGGATTTGGTTACCCATTATTGAAAATCGCAGCCTAACATCATGTAGGAAAGCTCATATGTACTAACTGTTTAATTAGTCTACCAGTCTCTATTTGAATATGCATGATTGATTCTAGGTTAGAGTTTTGGATTAGAACATTTAATGTTTCCATCAGATTATGTAGATCTTAACTGTTGTTCAACGTTGGATATACATATATGTATATACAGGTACAAATAGTTTGTGCCTGTCTTGATGTATTTTTGCCGGTGGGAAACCTCTATTTGCTCCCTGAGAGAGTGCCACTAGTACCTTGCAAAAGCCAGCAGCACTTCAACACATTGCAAGCAGCTTTTATGAAATGTACCAACCCAACCTTACAAGAACCCGAGAGAAGGATATGGTGGTTGATGGAAACAAGCTGAACTCCGTTCCAGAATTCACCTACCTCGGAAGCACTATATCAAGTGATGGATGCATTGATGCTGAGATACTGAGGAGGATGGCCAAGGCTAATGCATCCTTTGGTGCACTATGCCAGAGACTCTGGCACAACCACCATGTATCTACATAGGTAAAATGCAAGATCTACTGCACAATTGTGGTATCCACCCTACTGTATGGAGCCGAGGCCTGGACAGTGACAAAATGATAGGTGGAAAAGCTGCATACCTTCATGATGCGACATCTGTGTTCGATCTTGAGGATAACCTGGAAGGACAAAGTGACAAACAAGGAAATACTTGATCCGACAGGCCTGTCATCTATGGAAGATCTTCTGATCAGAAAGTACCTCCGATGGACTGGAGACATGATGAGGATGTCAACAGACAGGCTACCAAAGCAGATCCTCTATTCTAAATTGTCTTCTGGTCAGGGAAAGAAAGGACGCTCTCGTCTACGATTCAAGGATACTATCAAGAGAAATCTGAAGTTGAGAGACATTAAGACTGACTCATGAAAATCACTCTCACAGCAGAGTACTAATTGGAGAGCTGTGGTTCAGTAATGAAAGCAGTCATTGTTCCATTGCGACTGATAGAATGATGATGATATACAAGTACCTATTTGTAATATGTGTTTTTATATAATAATCCGATACAACTGTGTATTATACAAGCCAAATATAATATTTACCGAAGATCGCATTGTTTCAAATCATTACCTTCCTTTATTCTTTGGAAATCTGGCCTTTTTCTAGCCTTTCATCTATCGGGTCCAAACAAAGTTGTTACCACGTTACATGAAAGGCAAGAAAATGGATCCCCTCTGCATGTTCTCCTACAGCATGGCTCTGAATGTCATCTGCTGGCAAACGATTGAGACGTGACAAGTTCTATTTATTCTCAACACATCGCATGTTGGGCATGCTATATGCAGACCATATAGCACGATCGCCTGAAATGATTAAAATCACTCAGTTACTTTAAACAGACCAAATAGATGTACCATACTTGAAGAGCTGGTCACATATCTTCACTACTCTACTGGACGAGGTGGCCGAATCGGTAGAGCGCAGGCCTCCGTGCTGGAAATCAGGAGTTTGATTCCCAGTCTAGTCGAACCAGTGACTTACAAAATTGATACTTGTCACTTCCTATCTTGGTGCTCGAGATTAATAGGATAGGGTAATCACTAGTTAGCTCAATGTAAGGGTAATGTGACTGAGTTGGATATCAGGACAAGATTCTGGTGGCCTAATTTCCCAGTGGGGTAGCACTATAAAGTTCCCATGAGCTTGCACTGTCACAAGTCCTGACATGACCTTAGACATTTCCAAGAGGTTAAATTCCAACTACCAACCTAACCTTACTATATAGTACGTGATCTTAGATGTTGCCAAGATGTAACATTCCAACTACCAACCTAACCTTACTATGTAGTACGTTAGGTTAGATATTGCCAAGACGTAAAATTCCAACTATCAACCTAACTTTGCTATTTAGTATGTGAGATTAGATGTTGCCAAGACGTAAAATTCCAACTACCAACCTAACCTTACTATGTGGTATGTGATCGTAGATGTTGCCAAGACGTAAAATTCCAACCACCAACCTAACTTTACTATGTAGTGCATGATATCTGTGAAGAGGATATTCATATTACAGACAAATTAACCAAGTTCCATTCAGAATGCTCCACTTGTGATCCAACTTAAGGCCCTGTCACACCTCAACTGATTGGGGGAAACAGACAGAAAACGAACAATGTCCGGTTTGTATCCATACAAGTTTTGAACATGCACAAAACTAGGAACGGATGCCGACAGATGGACGTCCACGGTTGTTGTCCGGTTTGAGTTTCTTTTGTCTTTTATCCACTCATGTCTGTTTCATGTCCGTTTAATATCCGTTTCATGTCTGTTTCATGTCCGTTTCATGTCCATTCGTCCAGCGGCCATTGACCCGATAGCACAACATCTTGATACATTTTAATACATTTTAATACTTATCACCACCAGACTAGACAATTCTGTCCATTGCTCAATCCGGCGAGGTGTGACAGCCACTTTAGCAATGAGAGACTGATCTGTTCAGCAACTTGAGATTAAATCCCCAGCCACACAATGACATCTGACTGCTTCAAACCGCTTTGGGACCACTTTGCAACCAAAGAACCGGCACTCACGTTAATACACAAATGTTCTATATACCAGTTTTGTGAAGATAATCCCAAGTTGAAATATGGTGGAATTTGGCAGCCACATGCTTCGACCCTCACTCAATAACTTATTCAACAGAACAAACATAATTTACCAAAAGGAAATGTAACACTTTTTCAAGCGGTATCTTACAGGATGTCATTAATTAATTGCAAATGGAATATTCACATAGATAACATAAAATGGCCCACATGTACTGTAGAGTGCAATGACATACACATTGACATATATGTATGTATATAAATGATATTCGCGTAAAGGTTCAAGCTATTGGATCTTATTTCATCTGAATCCCAATTTGGAGGTTTTATCATAATTATCTCTAGTGTTTGATGCAGATGACTCAATTACCCTGGTACACATGAGGACTTTAATTCTGCACAATCTCAAAACCGAGATACATATATTAAATTGATTGTTATAATCTACATTACTTTAGTTTTTGAAATAACTTTTATTTTAAATGGTTCACTTTTGAGGTATTTGAATTTCAAACATGCAAAAAGTCTGTCACCATAGGTTGCTTCAATACTCCCTGCTATGTGGCAATAGATGATTAAGGAATGCATCTCTATTTAAGTTAGATATTTAGCATCATAGATGGCACAAACATATATTCATATATCTCAGACAAAAGATTACAAATGATGGGAGATGTGAGGAAGAAATTAAGAGAAGGATAACAATAGCCCAACCAACATTCTCCAAAATGTATAGAGTGTTAACATCATGTAAGATATTAATACATACAAGGAAGCGTATGCTTCAGTGTTATGTGTGGTCTACTCTAATGTATGGGGCTGAGACATGGACAATCTCTAAGAAAATGTACAAATGTTTAGCAGCATTTGAGATGTGGACTTATCAAAGGATGATGAAAATATCATGAACAAAGAAGATCACCAACAAAGAAGTTCTCAGAAAAATTAAAAAGAAGAAACGCTTGTTTGCCACTATACAGACAAAGAAACGTATTTATTTTGGCCACATCATTCGTCAAAGTTCACTATACGTACATAGTTGGAAGGGAAGGTGAATGGCAACAGAGCGAGAGGGAGACCAAGAACATCATGGTTTACAAATATTTCACAGTGGACAGGCTTAAATTATTCACAGTCTATCAGAACAGCACACCATCAGGACAAGTGGAGAACCATTGCATCCAACCCTCGACTAGAGGAAGGAACTATTGATTGATTGATTTAGAATCAAATCTAACTAATTAGTTTGGTTTTGTAAATGGGATGCTTTATATCGGACTAGGCAGCTTTAAAAAGGGCAGAATAAGATTTTCACTAAGCTGTTAAAGCAGGCTGCCCCTCCCCCCCACCCCCACCCCACAGTCAGCTACTTTGCTTCGTGCCGTGTCTTCTGAAGCCCCGTGAGGGTCACGTGACATGGTCTAACTATATAAACACCGAGGACTGCGACAGTTCTGGACTGAGGTCCGCCGGGGATCACTCTAACCTTAGATTGGGCCAGTATCCACAAACCAGACTGTCAGCTCCCCCAGAGCACATTCTCATCGCCGAACAGGCCACGGTCACACGACGCGACGCGACACAACACGACGCGGAAGGATGCGACATGACATGACAGAAGACGACACGACGGGACACGACATGATGCGACACGACAAAACGCGGAAGGATGCGACATGACATGACAGGATAAGACATGAGACGACATGATACGACACGATGCGACATGACACGACGGGACAAGACATGACGGGACACGACATGACGCGAGACGACACGACGCGACAAGCCATAACGCGACAGCACCTCCTCGGGAAAGTCCTGGCTAACACATACCCTAGCGGCAACTTTCTGCTTGGAGCAATATATATATGTGTTTGTATCTGGGTGCATGCATGGGGGTATATATATATATATATATATATATATATATATATATATATATAAGTGATGTATAACGTATTATGCGAGTATAAAGATTTGCAAGGTAATATTACTTATTATTATTATTATTATTATTGTTATCCTCCGTAGGATACAACACTGTACCCGTGGCGCCATCTCGCCCACCTCGCCTCCCGCAGCTCTTGACCAGTGTCAGTCGCGCCGGAGGATTTTTTCATATATATATAAATATACAGTACAACCCCGTTAAACCAAGCTTGGTTAAACCAAACGATCGGTTAATCCAAAGTTTTTTTTGGTGGCCTGGCAAAATATTACCATTTATCATATAAAAAAGTAGGTTAAACCAAAGTCGGTTAATCCAAAGTATCGGTTAATCCAAACAAAATGGTCAGCCACAGGCCACTTCCAGGACAGTTAAACCAAACTTTCATGTGGTTTTAAGGTCATCTGAGACTTTTTTATATGATAAACGGTAATATTTTGCCAGGTCGCCGACAAAAGTTTGGATTAATCGATCGTTTGATTTAGCCGAGGTTGGTTTAATGGGATTAAACTGTATATACAGAAAAAACAATAATCAGAGTGTCCACATACATTGTACATTCATAATGGACCCCCATTTTTGCCAAAGCCAAGTCAAAGTCAAAGCTTGGTTAAACTAATGATCGGTTAATCAAAACAAATTTCTAGGGTCCCTTCAAGTTTGGTTTAACGTGGTTATACTGTATATGGTTGTGGGGGTAATGACAATGGGAAGCATTGCGTCTACAACAGGTTTCAAACCCACGCTTCTTACCAGTCCAGGGCTTGTGTGCTAACCATTAAGCTACCTACACTCCCTGATATAATCACCATTTCTACACCCACCTGTTTACCCACCTGTTGTCTGAGAAGTGAGAGTTCCGTACAGACTACTACACTTTCCTCCCTTGAGTTGGAAGTTTTGTTTAATGGTTCCCACTCATATGTCAATTTAGAGTAGTTTAGATTAGATTAGATTGTTTGAGATGTATGCTCAAGCCAAGTCGGAGACTCCACCACCAGGGCCCACCACGTGTGGTGAGGATGCCCTGTTCAGTTTTGTCATGTGCAGTAATCAGTTTGAATCTGCTGGCGTTCCCTGGGTGTATCCTGGAATCTGATGTTCATCTGGTATTGTTGTTAAAGCCTTGTTTAATGCTTACAATTACATCAATTTAGACAATTCGCTTGCATATTGTAACTTAGGGTAGATTCAGCAACCGTATATGTACCTTGTGCAGGGTCCCGTTGACGGATATGAGTGTAGTGGGGGTGCTGATGATGGGAGTGGAGTGGATGGGACTGCAGCGGAATGGTGGAGGGGAGGGTATGGGAGGTGGCAGGACGGGAGGGAAGGGCACATACACCATGATACAGGTACACCGACACCACGATACAGTGACACCGGCACCACGACATTGTGACACCACTACCATGATATAGTGACACCGACACCACGATACAGTGACGCCGGCACCAAGATACCACAGTACAGTGACGCCGGCACCACGATACAGTAAAACTTGCATCACGATATAGTGACACCAGCACCATGATATAGTGACACCCCCTCCATTATACAGTGACACTGGCACCATGATACAGTGACACCAGTACCACAATATAGTGACACCAACAACACAATACAGTGAGACCATTACCACACTACAGAAACAGTGGCACCACGACACAGAGACAATACATCACGATACAGTGACACCAGCACCACGATAGAGTGACACCCGCTCCACGATACAGTGACACTGGCACCACCATACAGTGACACCAGTACCACAATATAGTGACACCAACACCACACTACAGTGATGCCGGCACCAAGATACTATGGTCCAGTGACGCCTGCACCACGATCCAGTGAAACCGACACTAGGATTCAGTGACACCAGCCCCACAATATAGTGACACCCAATCCACGATACAGGGACACCATCACCACTCTACAGAAACATTGGCACCACAACCCAGAGACAATGCACCACGACACAGTGACACCGGCACTATGATATAGTGACAACATCACCACAATATAGTGACAACCACTTCACAATACAGTGACACCGGCACCACAATACAGTGACACCCGCTCCACAATATAGTGACACCTGCTCCACGATACAGTGTCACAGGCACCATGATACAGTGCCATCAACACCACGATACAGGAACATCAACACATGACAGAGACAATGTACCACGACACAGTGACATTGGCACCATGGTACAATGACACCCGCTCCACAATACAGTCACACCGGCACCACAATAGAGTGACACCATCACCACGATGTAGTGACACCCGCTCCACAATACAGTGACACCGGAACCACAATAGAATGAGACCAGCACCACAACACAGTGACACGATATAGTGACACCCGCTCCACGATGGAGTGACACTGCCACCACGATACAGTTGTAAAGTCGTCGGCTGGCAGCTGTAGTTGTGTCGGAAGGCTAAATAGGAAATCAGTACATGCAACAGGCAAGTAGAAGTAAGGCAGAGTATAGAGTAGAAAGGTAGAGAGAGCTTGCACCCTCAGGTTTATTATTTTATAGTGGTCACATGACCAGATCCTCCAATCAACAGTAAGCATTCAAATGTCCACTAATCAACAATATGCATTCTAGTATCCATGCCTTGGTTGTTTAGGCCTACCTGCCCTGTGGTGTCTCGGTGTGCAGTGATCCGTATCTAACAGTTGGGGGGAGGGGGTTGTGAGCATAGCTTCTAAGGCCCTATCACACTAACAGTAGTGCCCTGCTCACACTATCTATAAAATACACAATGTCTATTTAATCTAGATAAAGGATCACCAGCACTACACACTACCACATGCATCTGGTCACATTGCATCATTTACCTTATTTATAACATTTGTAATCCATATAGACCAGTTCACATTACCCACCAATGTGTAATTATCGGAATATTTTACACAGTGACACCGGCACCACAATACAGAAACATCTGCACCACGATACAGAGAAAATGCACCACAACACAGTGACACCGGCACCGCGGTTCAGTGACACACCGCTCCATGATACAGTGACACCAGCACCACGATAGAGTGAAACCGGCACCGCGACACACTGACACAGCACCACAATATAGTGTCACAACCACTCCACGATACTGTGACCCCGGCACCATGATAGAGTGACACCGGCACCACAATTCAGTGAAACCAGCACCACAATATAGTGACACCATCTCCACGATACAGTGACCCCAGCTCCATGATAGAGTGACACCGACACCACAATACAGTGACACCCGCTCCACGATACAGTGACACCGGCACCATGATATAGTACCACTGGCACCACGACACAGTGACACTGGCACCACGACACATTGACACAGCAGCAGCGAGCATTGTCACCAGCACCACATTAAAGTGACACTGGCACCATGATAATGTGAAGATGGCACCATGCTACAGATACACCGGTGCAATGACACAGTGACACTGGCGCCACGATACAGTGACACCGGTACCATGATACAGTGACACCAACACCACGGTACAGTGACACCAAGTAATATCCCCCTCTCAGTATTGCTATTTTACAAGCCTACACATTAACAGGGCAGCCATGCTTAGCCAAATGTGTTTTGACAAGCTACAAGACTGCCGTAACGAGGGGTGCTTGTCTTGTCTTGTGTCGTCTTGTAAGGATCTTGGTGAATAAGTCGGCCATTTTTGTTCAACAAGCCAGCCCTCGTCCCAGCACAACCACATTAGTCGATGGCGCGATTACCTATCTGATGCAGTCGCCACAACAGTAGAACTGCAAAAAGAAAAGAAAGCCCTCATAAATTTCCACAAGAATGCTGATTATCCAATATGATTGCTGCCGCTTCAGAGTGCAATACTTCAAGAAAGGGTGAGAAAGGTCATGTCTGAACAGGCGCTCATTAATGCCTATTTCATAAATGCTGCGGTCTGCAGTGTGGATTGCAGTTTATGCAAATGTTCCGGCGTTACAGTCTGCGGTCTATCTATTCACAAATTGTACAGTCACCGAAAGGCATATTGGGGTTTGTGTTTAACTTCATACACATATTTAATATATAAAAGCATTTGAACTTTCTTAATATTGATCACACAAACATGAATATTGTACCATATTGATATTCATTTTAAGCCCCTTTCATTGATGTCAGAAACGGCGAAAGTATGGTGTTGTGGAGTCATTGCGGCAGCCTGCAGCAGTGCGATTTTGCGAAGTTAAGATAACTTCAACTTAAAATAACCACAAGCGCTTGTGGCAAGCAAAAAAACATACGATCACCATACGTCGACCATAGCCCACCATACAGTCACGATACGGTCAGGCCGATGCGGCGAGTTATGGTCGCCGCAAGCACGCCGTAACACATTTGTGACCGAGGCATAAAACGCGGTGGTCGAAGCGGTAGAACGCAGGATTCACGGGAGGAAGGTCGGGAGTCCGAATTCCAGTCGAGTCAAGCCGATGACTTATAAAATTGATAGATCTAGCTACCTAGCTTGGTGGTTGGCATTACTAGTATAGGACAAGGACTGGTTAGCACAGTATCAGGATAAAGTTAGTGAGTGGGACATCCGGTCATGGTGCTGTGACCTGGTCTCCCAGTGTTTGCTGCACTATTAAGTTGCCATGAGTACACACTGTCACAAGTCGATACCTGTCCCGATATGATCTTAGATGTTGCTAGCACAGAACACAACAAACAAACATTAAATGTCATCCCGAATGGACAGAATGAATTATGCTTCAAGAGAGTGGGTTTTGCAATTCAAATACTGATGCTTATAGATTATTATTTCAAGAAAGAGAGAGAGCATTCCTGCCCTAACACAAAATCATTGACTATTCTTTGGTATGCGGTATAATGATTTGACAGAATGAATTGTATCCCAAGAAAGGGAGAGGGAATCATGTTCAAATACTGTCAGGTACGCAACATTATTTCAATAAAGGAAGAGACACTCTATTCCCTGACGTGCTGTCATTGAATGTCATCTGGTACGGGTGATGGTGTTTCAGTAGAATGACTTGCACTTCATGAAAGGGAGAGGAATTCCTATTTGAACGCATTGCCATTACATGAGCAGGGATGGAGCGGGATGAGCCGATTGTTTAAGATTAATTTGTTGTCATCCAGAGCCTTTCACTTCCTTTGTTAGCAGATGTGTATATATCTAAAAATATGTATGTATGTATATGTATATTTATAATGAGCCTGTCTTAAAAGGTGATAACCCGGCACCCGGCACCCGCTCTCTGGCAGAATATATGAGAATGTCCGCCTCAGACGAAAGTGTACTACTACTAGTAGATAGTGCGGGTTGAATGTCTGAAAACAGCACCAGGAGCGTTAACAAACCAACAAAAAACAACCAATGCAACTACAAACAAAAAAACAAACCAACACACACAACTCACCCTCAGACGGAGTAGTCACCCTCCCCTCCCTACCTACCACTTACCCCATCTCCCCTCCCTGCCGACCACCCCCACGCACCCCCCACCCCCCCCCATCCCCCGGCCACCCCAGTGTGTCCCTCCGGTCCACTGAGTCCGATTCCCCTGGAGGACGCCCAGCTACTTAACAGCCCCAAGGCGTGTGATGTCAGTGGAAGAAGGTCAGACAGTAGTCGTAGACAGAATGCTGCCGTCATATTACCACCATTTATTCTTTTTTTGTGACAAGTTTTTTATTCTGCCCATAACGTATAAGCTCCCGTGAGGGTGCTTGTTTTCAATGCTGGACAGCTGTGATACTGGATTGGTCTGGTCCCGCACTCAGGAGTCTTTACCTTATCTTTCTCGGGCCAACCTTTGCGGTTTTGGGTGTTAGTAGTTTCTATATTAGTTTTTCTTTTAATTTTCAAGTTTTTTCCTAACCTGTATATGATAACTTAGCCTACTATGTATATATACGCAGATGACATACAGGCCTGTGGGAGAGGATCCCATCCCATTGTGGTTTGTTACAGAATCCTTTCACCCATGCCCTGTCCTTAGATAGTACACCAGTGTGCCAGAACCCCCCTGGACCTTACCAGACTGGATGCCCGAATGAGTTGAGCGTCCGTCTCCTGGTTTCGTAGATCGTGGGATTTAAGCCACAGATTTGAACTCTTGTTGAGTCAAAACCAATGACTTAAAAATGTATACTTGTCACGTCCTAGCCAGGCACTCACCATTATTATAATAGGGAAAAGACTGGGTAAATCAGTGTCAGGATAATGTAACTAAATAGCATATCAAATCATGGTGCTGGCGACTTTGTCTCCCAGGGGGACAGCAGTATAAAGTTGAATTGAGTGCACACTGTTACAAGTCTGTACCCATCCTGATATGACCTTAGAGGCTGCCAGGATGTAAAATTCTAACAACCGACCAACATTGACGTGTCTGCAGAGGGGAGAGGTGAGGGGGCGATGGGAGGGGGGAGAGGCGCCGCGCCCGGTGAGGAAGCGCCGGCCACAAGGGGCGCCGGCTCCGTGTGTGTGCAATGAAGCCGACAAGACATAGCCAATTCCTCTTCCCATAAGTGTTAGGTGACTGGCATGTGGCCGTGGTGGTGGTGGTTGTGGTAGGGGTGGTGGTGGTGACATTGGTTGTTGCAGTGGCAGTGGCGGTGGTGGTGGCCATGGTGATGGAGGTGACAATGGCGGTTGCAGTGGTGGTGGTGGTGGTGGTGGGAGTGATGGTGGCGGTGGTGGTGGCCATGGTGATGGAGGTGACAATGGCAGTTGCAGTGGTGGTGGTGGTGGTGGTGGGAGTGATGGTGGCAGTGGTGGTGGTCATGGTGGTGGAGGTGACCGTGGCGGTTGCACTGGCGGTCGTGGTGGTGGTGGTGACGATGGGGGTGGTGGTGAAGGCAACAGTAGTACCCATGGTGGTGGTGGTGATGGTGGTCATGGTGATGCTGGTGATGAAGTTGGTGGTGATGGTGGTGATGGTGGTGGTAATGGTGATGGTGGTGATGGAGGTGGTGGTGATGGTGGTGATGCTGGTAGTGGTGGAGGTGGTGGTGGTGGTGGTGATGAAGGTGGTGGTGATGGTGGCGATGGTGGTGGTAGTGGTGATGGTGGTGATGGAGGTGGTGGTGATGGTGGTGATGCTGGTAGTGGTGGAGGTGGTGGTGATGGTGGTGATGAAGGTGGTGGTGATGGTGGCGATGGTGGTGGTGGATGTGGTGGTGATGGAGGTGGTGGTGATGGTGGTGATGGTGGTGGTGGTGGTGGAGGTGGTGGTGATGGTGATGGTGGTGATGAAGGTGGTGGTGATGGTGGTGGTGGTGGTGGAGGTGGTGGTTGTGGTGGTGATGGTGGTGATGAAGGTGGTCGTGATGATGGTGATGGTGGTGGTGGTGGAGGTGCTGGTGGTGGTGGTGGTGGTGATGAAGGTGGTGGTGATGGTGCTGATGGTGGTGGTGGAGGTGGTGGTGGTGGAGGTGGTGGTGATGAAGGTGGTCGTGATGGTGGTGATGGTGGTTGTGGTGGAGGTGGTGGTAATGGTGGTGGTGGTGGTCATGGTGGTGGTGGTTATAGCAGTGACTGCGCCGGCGGCGGTGGTGGTTGTGGTGGAGGCGGTGACCACGGCCACAGCCATGGCCGTGGTGTGACTTGTATTGGTGCTGGCAATCAAGGCCATGTATTAATTAATTTATTCATAATTTACTTAAGTATTTTCTTCATCAGCATATTTTATTCATCACCTCGAAAAGCAGTGTTTTCCCTCTGGTTATTAACACCACTCCATTGCATCGCTGTGAATATCAGACTGATTTGTGCAAATAAATCGAACTAATAAATGCAATTAATGATGTAAAGATATATTATACAGATATACTCTATTGTAGTCGTCGGTTATGAGACCCATTGCAACTATGTGGTGCTGGTGTTCGTTATCGACTACTACAATATATTATATCTTAATAACCTATGACATGAAATGTTTCAATATATATTATCTACCATTAAAATATATACTGTATATGCCGCAATAGACACGCACTGTGCGAGTGCAGATCCATGGATGCACGTCTATTCAAAGTTAAAGAATTTCATGGATTTATTGTTGTTGTCCCTCTGAAATAAGGTGGGATTGTCTTATTTTATGTGCATTCAGTCTGAATATGATTATACATTTTTATTTGTTTTTATCGTGCCTCTGAAATAAAGTGGGATTGTCTTATTTTATGTGCGTTCATTCTGAATATGAACATAAATTTGTCTGCGTTTTCAATCTTGTAATTTGGGGGGTGTGTGCTTCTATTGGGTAGCGTGCTTCCATTGGGACATATGTGGCATGAGCAATATCTGGCAATATACTGAACTCGGTGGTCGAATCGGTAAGAGCACTGGCTTCCTATGCAAAATGTCGCGAATTCAAATCCCTACCGAATCAAAACAATGACTTACAAAATTGATACCTGTTACTACCTATCCCGGCGATCGGACTTGCTAGGATAGGACAATGACTGGTTAGCTCCGTATCACGATAATATGACTAAGTATGATAGTATGATAGTGAGGCATGGTGCTGGCAGCCTGATACCCCACTGGGGCAGAACTTTCAGTCATTATAAGAGTCAGTCTGATGAAAACAGGCCAATTGGTGCATGGGGGAAAAGATGTCGGCGTCGACCATTGGATGTTGCGTCCAACGGCATACCTATTGTTTAGCATTGACAGAGGTGTTCAAAATTACTTGAATTATCCTGAATGTAAAGGTAGAGAAAAGACAGCAACGCTATTTGTTTCTAGCATAATTTAAGATGAAACAAAGAAATGTACTACACTTTAACAATTGCGACGCCAACATCTGTTAAAGATGTCGGCATCGACCATTGGATGTCAGCGTCGAACAGCATACCTATAGTTTAGCATTGAGAGAGGTGTTGGAAAGTTGTTATATTTATCCTGAATGTAAAGGTAGAGAAAATACAACAACCCAGATTGTTTCTAGGATAATTTAAGATGAAACAAAGAAATGTACTACACTTTAACTATTGCAACGCCAACATCTGTTAAATTGACCAAAATTGCTCTTTGAAAATAGAGGTAATTTAGACAAATATATCAATACTTCCATTAATTCAGAAACAAATGTAGGGCAAGAAGGCTCCTAAGTTTACTCATCAGGCGCGATGTGGCTACGGCTTCAAAGTAGCTTTAATTCATAGGGATTAAACTGACGAATATAGCTATATACAGGTAGGGACCACGACTAGGAATTCATTAAGTCTTGGTTTATCAAGGCATATTGAAAAACCAAGACAGGTTACATATAGGATCAAATAGAGGTGAGCTGTTACAGTCTGGAACAACATTAATATTGAGGATGGAACCTGATAAAAGATATCATTAGAATGGGTGTAAGTAGCGCTTCACAGTTTCTATGAAGATAATGCTCCTGTGACAATCTTATTTTGCCCATAACAGTGTGCTCCTTGTGTTCTGGAATTAGTCATTTTTACTGGTGAACCACCATGGTCTATTTAAAAAAGGACTTTTCATAGAATCAAAAGCTTGGACATAGTTAATGAGAAATAACCAAAAATATGAACAAATCATGATGTGTGGCATCATATAAGCCATTACTCTAATGTACACACAGGCAGATGGGTTGTTGTTTTAACAGTCTATATCTATATGATGTATGATGGCTGCTGGAGGTGGGTGTGGGTGTGGGTGTGGGTCTGGGTCTGGGTCTGGGTGCAGAGTGGGATTTCTCTCTGTGTCTTATATCCACCACACAGTATATGTGTATATGCATATACACACAGACATATCTATATGATCGGTAATGAATATGTATGTAAATATATGTATGTATATATATATACATGTATATATAGATGGATACATGCATATATATATGTATATATATATATATATCAGGGATTAGAACATATTGACCTAAAGGATGGGTCATTGCCCAAAAGTCGGGAAACTGCGTATGGGCGATACATGATTGACAGAAACAAACAAAGATATGTGTATCTATATATGTGCATACATGCAAATATATGTATACATATGATACATACATACATACATACTTTTGGGCAATGGCCCATCAATTTTAGGTCAATATCTTCTAATCCCTTATATATATATGAAGAGTTCAGGGGCAAAACCACTTATACACCAATCCAAAAAGGTAGTTTAAATAAAAGATTGTGCTTGAAAATAATTTTAATTCTCACTAATTCCACTTTTCATATGATCATATGGGTATCGAGTGTTTATCTCAATTTGTGGATTTGTGTTTACGTGGTTTTGCGCCTGAACTATTCATGTATATATATATGTAATGGCCCACGGCCCTCCGACTCTCTCGCTCACACGGAAGAACCCCAAGATTCAATCAAGTGTACGCTTCACCCTTGGTTTATTGAACCATCTGCTCTTCACGGCGTCAGTAGTTGTCTGACCCGCCCCCTGACTTGCCAGATCCCACATCGACTCTATAGGTGTGTGTGGGGGGGTGGGTCAACCACACGCAGTAGAGGTCAGCCCAGCTAGGGTCTGACCAGTGGTGACCCGTGCCGCCATCTAGCGCAGTGTAATGGTACTGCGCTCATGGCGTCGTAGTCTCCGCTGCTACCGCGTGATAGTAGAGCTCATGTTCAGACTACTACATATATATATAAAGATACATATACATATACAGTAAGACCAACCATGGGACCAACTTTAAGTGGTCCATTTCTTGAGGTGGTCGGTTTTGAGAGTTAGTATATCCTTACAATTGGTATTGTTGGCACCCAAATGAAGCGATCAATATAGCGGAGTGGTCGATCTGTGGAGGGGTCGGTATAGATAGGTTTTACTGTATATGCATATATATATATATCTAGATATATACATACATATTTCTGTATATATGTACCTGCATACATGTATTTACATACATATACATTACTGATCACCAAGATACCACATACTATGTATATTATAAGTGCAATATCACTTTAAAATGAACCCAGAATTGTTGCTGCATTAAAGTTAAAGATGACTACAGCACATATTGCATAGCAGTCATCAAGTTGTTACTAAAAACTCCCCCAAAAATTGTGCCACACTTCAGGTTGTCAGTGACACCTCAAATGGCAGCTGAGCTCACTGAGTGTGTATGTGTCAGCGCTTATGTACCTTTGAATAGGTGTGGATTGGATTTGGTATTTAAGATTCAATACAACAGGGGACTGCACCCACATACTTCTGAAGGCACTTACTACACACCAGTCAACTTGTTACTGCGTTACTATGTATACACACCTGGATCTGTATAATTATCTATATGTATATGTATATCCATATATAAACGTATATATATATGTATATACATATGTAGTGGTCTGCACTGACCTCTCAGGCAAGGAGCCGCATAGACAGGTAGGCATGGGTAGTGTGTTGAAATCAGGGAGCCTAGGTGGTGTAATGGTTAGCACACTGGCCCGGAATGCAAAGAGATGTGGGTTCGAGTCCCGCTCTAGGCGCAGTATTTCCCATTTTCATCACCCCCATGACACTGGTTGCCGTGACCATGATCCTGTACAAGCTATGCGCTGTATAGTTGTTGAACCTACCCTGTGTATGTAAGTGCGTTGCATTGCCTGTATGTATGTAATTGTAAGTATTAAAAGACTTACAATTCCAGGGGGACGAGTGTAGTGGTCTGCACTGACCTCTCAGGCAAGGAGCCGCATAGACAGGTAGGCATGGGTAGTGTGTTGATATCAGGGAGCCTAGGTGGTGTAATGGTTAGCACACTGGCCCGAAATGCAAAGAGATGTGGGTTCGAGTCCCGCTCTAGGCACAGTATTTCCCATTTTCATCACCCCCATGACACATATATATGTACGTGGATATACACACATACAGTAAAACCTCTCTAAATGGCCACCTACCCTGATCGACCACTCCCTACACCGACCACCTCCCTAAATGGACTACTTAAAGTCGGTCCCAACATTGGTCAATTTAGTGAGGTTTTACTGTATGTATGTATGTATGTATATATATATATATATATATATATATGAAGAGTTCAGGGGCAAAACCACGTATACACCAATCCAAAAAGGTAGTTTAAATAAAAGATTGTGCATGAAAATAATTTTAATTCTCACTAATTCCACTTTTCATATGATCATATGGGTATGGAGCAACAAACCAAAAACTAGGAATATACAAAAATTAACTTTTGTAGATTTGATTCCAACGTTTATCTCAATTTTTGGATTGGCGTTTACGTGGTTTGGTGCCTGAACTATTCATATATGTATACATGTACATCATCATCATCATCATGCTGTCGGTCTCGATGCGACAAAGACTGCTTTCATTACTTGACTGCCGCTCTCCATTTAGCTCTCTGCTGTGAGAGTTGTGTCCATGAGTCGGTCTTAATGTCTCTCAGCTTCAGGTTTCTCTTGATGGTATCTTTGAACCGGAGACGGGGGCGCCCTCTCTTTCTGTAGCCAAAAGACAGTTGAGAATAGAGGATCTGCTTTGGTAGCCTGTCTGATGACATCCTCATGAGGTGTCCAGTCCACCGGAGATTCTTTTTGATCAGAAGATCTTCCATAGAGGGCAGCCCCATCCGTTCGAGTATTTCCTTATTCGTCACTTTGTCCTTCCAGGTTAGCCTCATGATTGAACGCACATATATATGTCTGTATTTTTTAGGCATATATATGTATATTTGTATGATCCGGCGCCGGCACTCCCAGCCTCCCAACACCGGTTCTTCCTTCATACCCCTCCCACCTACCCCCTCCATATATAAATGTGGATATATGCACATATACATATATATGCACGTGGATATATACATATACAGTCAAACCTCTCTAAACGACCACCTCCACAGATCGACCACTCCGTACACCGACCACCTCCCTAAATCGACCACTTAAAGTCGGTCCCAACGTTGGTCCATTTAGCGAGATTTTACTGTATGTATATATCTATATATATATATACATGCACATGGATATGTATATATTTCATATATGTTAAACCGTTCTATCCTTTTTGAATCCATTACCATATTGTTGATTTCCTGCTGCTGCCGCTGGCCGCGGCCGTCTCTCCTTCACGTCGCCATTGCATTGTTTTTGGTGAATACATTCCTGCCCAAGTGCTGACAGCCTATGTGCTACACGTCTACGGGCTCTACCCCCACCACATTCGATGTGTATTAATTACTATTATTCATAACTAAGGCCGCCGGTGTACTCTGCCGCCGCTGTCATTTATAAACACCCGAGATATTACCAATTAGTATTCTGGTTTGAAGGTAAGAAGGTGGTTACTAGTCCCGAGGAGAGGGTTAGGCTACATACGGGGCGGTCTTCTTTACTCCTTTGTCTGGGCAGAAGGGCCTTGGTTCTAGATATAATAATGAACCATTAATAGGGAGTTGACCATGGCGGTTAGTGTAATAAGGGACCTGTTCATAAAGAGTAAGGAATGCAAGGAACGTTTCAATCACATTTTAAGAGCTCACAACTTTATTTCTGTTCCTACCAACACCATCTAATCTCTTCAAATGTCGATGATATGAATAGATACTTCCCTTCCATTCGTTTAGAGTTAAAATATTCCCACTTACTGTATTTGAAGCCTAAATTGTGTCTAAAACATCAGAGCATGAATGAAACACATCTGATGGGTCCAGGCCTGATGGCTCGAACCTTCTACATTGCTAGGAGAGTAGCGCGGGACGTCGCAGCATGTCTCCTAGCAATGAGTTACAGTAGCGAACCCTTTCCCGCATTTGATGGCCAATGCGGGTTCGTCTTGGTGAGCAGCCCGTATTTCCATATGTGGGTTGCTCGACCCAAGCCCGCACTGGCCACAGCTCGATTATAGTCTTGCCCACTTCACATGCATATATATGGATACATGTAAATATATATGTCTGTATATGTATATATGCATACATGTATTTGCATGATCCGGCGCTGGGCCTTCCGGCCTTTTGGCCTCCCAACGCCAGAACTCCTGGCATCCCAATGCTGGTTCTTCCTCCACACCTCTCGTCCCTCCCTCGAAATAATATGAACACAAATAAAAAGTATGAATCCAAAATAAAATAAATAAAATATAAATGAATTAATAAAGGTAATAATGTTGTTGATGTTGCTGTATCACCAAGAAAATCGTTATCCATGGTGATTATGCATAAGATCTATAATTACAGTGAAGGCTATTATATATATCTATATATAAGCAAACAAAACTATAACTAGAAGATAGACAACAGTCTCCACAGGACCTCCCCCAATAGCAGATGGATGTTTCTGGGTGTGTCACATACCAGCATAATCCACCCATGGTTGACTGGAGGTGTCCCTATTGTTTGGGATTGATTGCTATAGCAACACAGTAGTAGCATGGGCAGTTCTGGCCTGTAGCCATTTCTTGTAACTAATGAATTATTTCCTGATATTCACTGCTAATTTACTCAATCCGGTCCCAACTAAATGTCCTGGAAATATTCTTGAATTTAGATATAATTATTTGCTTTCTAATGATGTATTCCAATATGAAAACATCCCAAAACTGAGTGTGTCACAGCCAAAACTGTCAAACTCCGCATTAATATTATATAAAATTCAACCTTGGTAATTAACTCGGTGGTCAAATGACCACCATAGTTAAAACGAGGTAAGCTCTCCACCCTGTCCACTGTGGCAGTTGTAAGAGATGTAAGGCACTACACTACAGCAATGTGCATGTGGGTGTTTATAGCACAGAAAGATGTAGTGATGTATGGAGGCAAGGCTCTATGTGGGGTGACGTCACTGAGAGTAAGTCGTGCAAAGTGGGATAGTCTGTAGTGGGAAACCATCAGTGCATGGGTAGGTTCATGTGTTCAGGAGGAGTCCCTGTGACAGCATTGTCATCCTTCCCTCTCAATCAATATCTATCAGAGTCAATGGGTTTATATATGATGGTGGGCACCTGTTTTATTGGTGCTGGTAGAACATGTGGAGTGTGCGGTGTGTGCGGTGTGTTGGGTGTGTTGGGTGTGTTGGGTGTGTTGGGTGTGTTGGGTGTGTTGGGTGTGTTGGGTGTGTTGGGTGTGTTGGGTGTGTGGGTGTGTTGGGTGTGTTGGGTGTGTTGGGTGTGTTGGGTGTGTTGGGTGTGTTGGGTGTGTTGGGTGTGTTTGGTGTGTTGGGTGTGTTGGGTGTGTTGGGTGTGTTGGGTGTGTTTGGTGTGTTGGGTGTGTTGGGTGTGTTGGGTGTGTGGGATGTGTGGGGTGCATGTGTGTGGTATGTGCGGTGTGTGGTGGGTGTGCATTGTGTAGGGCGTGGTGTGTGGGATGTGTGGGATATGGGGGTTGTGTGGGGTGTGTTGGGCGTGTGGGGCGTGTGGGGCCTGTGTGTGGTGTCTAGAGTGTGTGTGGGGTGTGTGGAGTGTGTGCTGTTTGTGGTGTGCTGGGTGTGTGTGGGACGTGTAAGATATGTGGTGTGTGTGGGGTGGGTGGTGTGTGTGGAATGTGTGGAATATATGTGGTGTGTAGCGTGTGTTGGGGGTGTGATGTGTGTGTGGAATGTGTGTGGTGTGTGTGGTGCGTGTTGTGTAGGGCATGTGTGGTGTGTGTGGTGTGTGGTGAGTGTGGTGTGTGGAATGTGTGGAATATGGGTGGTGTGTAGCATGTGTAGGGTGTGTGGTGTGTGGAATGTGTGGGGTGTGGGCGGGGTGTGGTGCGTAACGCATGGGTGGTGTGTGTGGTGTTGTGGTGTGTGGTCTGTAGGGCCGGTGTGGTGTGTGGTGTGTGGAATGTGCGGAACAGGTGTGGTGTGTAGCATGTGTGCGGTGTATGGTCTTTGTGGAATGAGTGGTGTATATGTGGGGTGTGGTGTGTAACACATGGGTGGTGTGTGTGGTGTGGTGTGTGTGTTATGTGAGGTGTGGTGTGTGGAATGTGTGTGGTGTGTAGGGTGTGTGATGTGTGTGTGGTGCGGGCATGTGTGGTGCAGTGATGGTGAGGGTGTGTGTGGTGTGGGTGTGGTGCGGGGATGTGTGGTGTGTTGTGTGTGGTGTGTGGTGTGTGTGGTGTGTGTGTGGTGCGGGGATGTGTGGTGCTGTGATGGTGAGGGTACTCTGAATACTATAGAGAGGGTGAATAATTTACTCAATCTGTGGAGTACCAACTATCAGACATAGAACACCTACAGTTCTATGTCTGATAGTGTGCATGTTGTGCCTGCATGTTGGATGCAAGTACAACATGCATCCGCTGTTAGTTGGTTGGTTGTTGGAGTTTTACTTCCTGGCAACATCTAAGGTAATAGCAGGATGGGTACTGACGTGTTACAGTGCACAGTGACTGCAGCTTTAAAGTGCTGCCCAACTGTTATGCTGCCCTGATATCCCACTCTGTCACATTATCCTGACACTGAGCTAACCAATCGTTGTCCTATCCTACTTATGCCAAGCACCAGGCTAGGAAGCAACAAGTATCAATTTATAAGTCATTGGTTTGATTCGACCGGGAACCAAACTCCTGACCTTCCGCACGTGAGGCCTGCACTCTATTGATTCAGCCACCGCGTCTGATCGGTTGTTAGTGATAGGGCTGACAGTATCTGCATTTATCTGACAGAGAAGTCAAACCAATGACTTAAAAATTGATACATGTCACTTCCTAGCCCAGCGCTCAACATTATTAGGATAGGGCAAGGACTGGTTGGCTAGGTGTCGGGATAATGTGAATGAGTGGTATATCAGATCATTGTGCTCGCAGCCTGGTTTCCCAATGTGGCAAGTCAATACTCATCCTGATATGACCTTCGACGTAAAATTGCAACAACACTCAACATACACCATCAGTATAACCCGTTAAACCAAGGTCGGTTAAACCAAACAATCGATTAATCCAAACTTTTGTTGGCGGCCAGGCAAAATACTACCATTTATCATATAAAGAAGTTGGTTAGACCCAGTTGGTCTATCCAAATTATTGGTTAATCCAAACCAAATTGTCAGACCCCAGGCCACTCCGGTATGGTTAAACCAAACTTTCATGTGGTTATAAGGTCTTCTGAGACCCAACTGACTTTTTTATTTGATAAATGGTATTATTTCTCGGGCCACCAACAAAAGTTTGGATTAACCAATCGTTTGGTTTAACTGAGATTGGTTTAACGAGGTTATTCTGTACAAACATAAAAAAACAATAATCAAAGTGTCCACATAGATTGTATCTTACATGTGCAATGCACGCTTACTGAATGTCAAGGTCAAAGCCAAAGCTTGGTTAAACCAATGATCGCTTAATCCAAATAAATGTCTAGGGTCCCTTTAAGTTTGGGGTTATACTGTATATGGATAGTAATAAACGCTGTATTGCGTGAAATAAGCTCAGTAGTGGTCATTTCCACCCCCTCCCCTCTACCCCCCCTCCTCTGGATGGGGTGGTGGGGGGAGGGGGGGGGGGCGGGTACCAGCATGCACCTCTCCCCCCACTACACTACATGTGTATACAATTTTTGTAGCTAGTCTAGTGGTCTGCACTGACCTCTCAGGCAAGTAACCACATAGACAGGTAGGCTTGGGGACTGTGTTGATATCAGGGAGCCTAGGCGGTGTAATGGTTAGCACAAACTGGCCCGGAATGCAGAGAGATGTGGGTTCGAGTCCCGCTCTAGGCGCAATAATTCCCATTTTCATCACCCCCATGACACTGGTTGCCGTGATCAGGATCCTGTACAAGTTTTGCGCTGTATAGTTGTTGAACCTACCCTGTGTAATATGTGTTAGTGCATTGCCTGTATGTATGTAATTGTAAATATTACAAGACTTACAATTCCAGGGGGACGAGTGTATTGGTCTGCGCTGACCTCTCAGGCAAGTAACCACATAGACAGGTAGGCGTGGGGACTGTGTTGATATCAGGGAGCCTAGGTGGTGTAATGGTTAGCACACTCGCCCGGAATACAGAGAGATGTGGGTTCGAGTCCCGCTCTAGGCGCAATAATTCCCATTTTCATCACCCCCATGACACTATGTATATGAGCCTGTCTCAAAAGGTGATAACTCTTCTTTTTTTTGTCCATTGTAACGATTGACACAAAACAGCACAGAAACGGTCACACTGAAAAGACAAGGACATTTGCTTCAAATCAATATGTATTTTATTGGAATTATGAAACACCATGTAAAAAACAAATCAGTTTATCCTGAGAAAATGCATAAGCAGATAGTATGTTGATCATTGCAATGGACAAAGTGCTGTCCCATATTGCTTATCACCTTTTTGAGACAGTTTTATGTACATTGCTATATGCTTATTCCTATATGTACTGGGAGATGTGCAAATTAGCATGCAGTCATAGTGTCTCCTGACTCCCTGCTGTCACTGCCTTGTTACACAAACAGCGCAACTGTCATGTAGCTATTGTCCATGTGTCACTGAGATGTCAAGGTAGGGGATATCCTCGTATGGTATCACTATCCATGTAACAAGTGTCCATAATCTCAGTACTCTGTCTCTTCCGCCATATGATACAACTACTGACGTCACGAGGGGCGCGTAAGGTATTGGAGAAAGAGGTGTGTGAGAGCGGCATGGAGGAAGAGATAAGATAAGGAAGGAGGGAGGGACATAGGGATGGTTGTTTGTTTGTTGTTGTTTTAGGTCCTAGAAACATATAAGCTCATAGCAGGACGGCGACTGACTTATGACAGTGCGCACTCATGGCAACTTTATAGTGCTGCCCCACTGGGAAATCAGACGACAGGCACCATGCCTTGATATTCCCCTCAGTCATATTATCCTGACACTACGTGCATTTATTAAAATGGAGAAGGGCCTATCGGATGAAGTTATGATTAAACGAGGAGTTCGACAGGGGTGTGTATTGTCACCATGTCTATTTAACCTGTACACAGAGATGATTTTCAGACACATTGAAGATTGCAATAGGTGGCATGAACGTCAACAATCTTAGATATGCCGATGACAGTGTAATACTAGCAGACAGTGAGAAAAACCTACAAGATATAGTGAATAGAATCAATAAAGCTGGAATACTATTCAACATGAAGATGAATGCCAGGAAGACCAAAACAATGGTTATAAGTAAAAAGACAGATACACCAAATGTCAATATAACCATAGATGGCACAAACATAGAACAAGTATCCGAATTCATATATCTCGCACAAAAGATTACAAATGATGGGAGATGTGAGGAAGAAATTAAAAGAAGGATAACAATAGCCCGAACAACATTCTCCAAAATGTATAGAGTGTTAACATCAAGTAAGATATTAATACAAACAAGGAATCGTATTCTTCAGTGTTATGTGTGGTCTACTCTAATGTATGGGGCAGAGACATGGACAATCTCTAAGAAAATGTACAAACGTTTAGCAGCATTTGAGATGTGGACTTATCGAAGGATGATGAAAATATCATGGACAAAGAAGATCACCAACAAAGAAGTTCTCAGAAAAATTAAAAATAAGAAACGCTTGTTTGCCACTATACAGACAAAGAAACTTATTTATTTTGGCCACATCATTCGTCAGAGTTCAATATACCGTACATTGTTGGAAGGGAAGGTGAATGGCAGCAGAGGGAGAGGGAGACCAAGAACATCATGGTTTACAAATATTTCACAGTGGACAGGCTTGAATTATTCACAGTCTATCAGAACAGCACAGCAAGTGGAGAACCATTGCATCCAACCCTCGACTAGAGGACGGAACTATTGATTGATTGATTGAGTCAACCAGTCCTTGCCCTGTCATATTAATGGCAAGCGCCAGGCTAGGAAGCAACCAGTATCAATTTTAAAGTCATTGGGGTTGACTCTCCCGGGAACCAAACTCCCGACTTTCCGTAGGCGAGCCTGCGCTCTGCCGATTAGACCACCACGCCCGGGAGATGGAGAGAGAGAGGGAGTTAGAGGGAGAGCGAGAAAGTGAAGGAGACATGTGGTAGGGATGGGGAGAGGGGAAAAGTGAGGGATAGAGGGAGAGATGTAGCGATTGATACAGGGGACTGGTTGGTCTGTGGAGGTGGTCAGTTATAGAGGTGTTACTGTATTTAATATAAATGGTTTGATACAACAATGTATCAGAATATCTGCAACACTCGGTCTTGATATTTTCCTCATGTGACCAGACGTTTTGGACGCTTTGGACGAATCAGTGAGACCTTCTTATGGAAGGTCGGGGTTTCAAAATCTGATCGAGTCAATCCAATAACTTATATCAAATTGATACTTGTCATGATGTAGCCTGGCACTCAGCATTACTAAGATAGGGCAAGGACTGGCTAGATCAGCGTCAGCATAATTTGACTGAGTGGGATATTGGGTCATGGGGCCGGTGTCCCGGTCTCCTGTGGTACTGCAGTATTAAGTCACAATAAGTGCACACTACCACAGGTCGGCACCCGTCCTGATATTATATTAGGTATTGAAAGGATGTAAAACTCCCACTGAGAAATAGTTTCCCAACCAGCAAGGTTTACGGCAATTCTCAATATTGTTTACCTTTTCTCATCACAGGGAGCCCGTTTTTTCCCAATCTGAATTTTGGCTTAATATATAATTTACAACACGAACAAGGAGCCCATGTTATGGAATTTTAATGAACACAAGTTAATTTGATAGTGAGTATAGTATATCAGTCCAAGGTTTGATTGGTGCGAATGTTCGACTCAGGCCCTCAACCACAGGCGTTTGAATGTTCGTTTGAAGGGTTGGGTGGGTGGCTGAGTTGAGTTGTTGAGTTGCTCGTCTGGCTGCCAGGTTGGAAGTGAAGGTTGCAGGCTCCCTGATTTGCGAGGAGGGGTTCATGATGTCAGAGTCTCATGAGATGGGATCATGATGTCAGAGTCTCGTGAGGGTGGTTGTGGGCGAGACCACTAGGGGGGCCTGGTTGGAGGATTCAAACCCAGGTACTGCCACCATAGGGCTCCCTGTTCGCGTGCAAATTACCCATGTTGGTGAATCACCATGAACAATAATCAGTAACCTTATTGTGTCTTAATTGTCCAATGGTTGGCCTATTTTGTATGCCTTATATACAATCTAAGAATACACCTGATTTGCAAATCGATGCTCTTAATATATAATAGTAAGTAAAGTTATTGTGTTTTAACTGTCCAACGGTTGTCCTATTTTGTATGCCTTACATACAATCTAAGAATACATCTGATTCGCAAATCGATACTCTTAATCTTATATAATAACATCACAGTGCATTCTGCCCTCAAATGACCTTTGACTCCAACAAGATGATGGAAGTGCGTTGGACTAAAGTTCACACACAGCTTTAGACTTTACATTAGAAATAGTTATTCAAAGTGTCTGTCGAAGCATGATGAATGGCGATAAAGGAGATGTTCTTTGTAGATATCCTGTGGTTTTTACCGAAGAAGGAAACCTCATAGATCTAATCGTCGCAAATCAATAAATAATCATATTTCGCATGCGCGAATAACAAGTGAAATGGTAGAACTGCAAAGCCCACAGACTCAGCTATATTGATGGCACTGAACTGAACTATTGACGCAGTACTGCTTGCCACTGGTGACCCTATCGGTGATGTACAGTCTTCTTTTCTCTATTGTTCAGATTCAAGTCATACTTAATTACCTCATTTAGAATGTATAAGGGTCAATGAAGCATTGATTTATATAAATAATGAATAAAATACCAACAACAAAGCAAAAACAGGAACAAACTAAACAGTTCATAAATATCTGGCTATCATATGTCAGTAAATCGTAGGCTGATGTTTTGTGATTGTCATATGGTAACCAACAACACTTGTGAACGCTAGTTGTATATAACCTTCCAGTACACATAGACACATGGTTGGGACCAGATGGGATGGCCGAATGAGTTAGAGCGTCCATCTCCCGTGTTGGTAGATCGTGGGGTCGTGGTTTTGAACCTTGGTTGAGTCAAACCAATGACTTAAAAATGTATACTTGTTGCTTCCTAGCCTGGCGCTCAGCTCTATTAGGATAGGGCAAGGACTGGTTGGCTCAGTGTCAGGATAATGTGACTGAGTGGGATGTCAGGTCATGGTGCTGGTGGCCTGGTCTTCTAGTGGGGCAGCACTATAAAATCGCCATGAGTGCACACTGTCAGAAGTCGGTACCCATCCTGATATGACCTTAGATGTTGCTAGGATGTAAAACAACAAACACACTAGACACACGGTTGGTTGGTTTTGGGAGTTTTACGTCCTTCCAACATCAACGGTCATATCAGGATGGTAGACACACATTGATTTATAGGGCAGTGTCTATAGCATCCATTCTGTAGCACTCCCTTGTAAATATTCACAACATTCTTACAAGCCACAAATCTACGTCTTAATGACATTGACACAATGGAGGGATATGACAAGAAATACCGGAGGCAGCTTCATGTTGGTCAGTGCCAGCAGGTGGCGACAGCAACAAAAGAGATGAGACATGCCTGAAGCCTACTTGGAAACTGACCGCTCAGTCTTGCCCCTGAGCATCCAGCTTTTTACTAATGAGTTTCCACCATGTCATCATCATGATCATGCTGTCAGTCGTGATGTGACAAAGACTGCTTTCATTACTTGACTGTCGCTCTCCATTTAGGTCTCTGCTGTAAGAGCGATGTCCATGAGTCAGTCTTAATGTCTCTCAGCTTCAGGTTTCTCTTGATAGTATCCTTCGACCAGAGATGAGGGCGCCCTCTCTTTCTCTAACCAGAAGACAGTTGAGAGTAGAGGATCTGCTTTGGTAGCCTGTCTGATGACATCCTCATGAGGTGTCCAGTCCGCCGGAGATTCTTTTTGATCAGAAGATCTTCCATGCAGCACAGCCCTGTTCGTTCGAGTATTTCCTTATTTCCACCATGTAGCTGGTAGTTAAAAGAATGGTTCACTAAAGGAAAGAATACTTGCGCATCCATGTTTCCCCCATGTAGCTGGTTGTTAAAACAATGGTTCACTAAACGAAAGAATACTTGCACATCCATGTTTCCCCCATGTAGCTGGTTGTTAAATGAATGGTTCACTAAACGAAAGAATACTTGCACATCCATGTTTCCCCCATGTAGCTGGTAGTTAAAAGAATGGTTCACTAAAGGAAAGAATACTTGCACATTTATGTTTCCCCCAAGTAGCTGGTAGTTAAAAGAATGGTTCACTAAAGGAAAGAATACTTGCATATCCATGTTTCCACCATGTAGCTCGTAGTTAAAATAATAGTGCAGTAAAGAAAAGAATACTTGCACATGCATGTTTCCCCCATGTCATCATCATCATCATCATGCTGTCGGTCACGATGCGACAAAGACTGCTTTCATTACTTGACTGCCACTCTCAGCAGTTGTACATTTCATGAAAGCTGCCTGCAAAATGCTTGAAGTGCTGCTGGATTTTGCAAGTTACCAGCAGCACTCTCTCGGGGAGCAAATAGAGGTTTCACACCAGCAAGAACATGTCTAGACAGGCGCAAAACTATTTGTCCCTGCAGTGGTTGGTCGGGAGATGTTGGGAGTTCCATATATCAACCGCCCTTGATGCTGCCACAGTGACATGGTTTTCTGTTCAGGGTTTGCTCCCTTAGCCTTCAGTTCTGTCAAGAACCTGTACCACAAGGCAGTGGCTGGTTGTTAAACGAATGGTTCACTAAAGGAAAGAATACTTGCAAATCCATCTTCTGGTGTTATGGATAGCTGGTTGTTAAACGAATGGTTCACTAAAGGAAAGAATACTTGCAAATCCATGTTCTGGGGTTATGATAGCTGGGTCGTTCTTAGAAACTATGTACCATATTGTTGGTGTGCATGTTAAATTGTCAATTATTAAGCCTTGTTTTTGGGGGAATAGTAAGTCAAATAAGTATTGTTGATATATAATAGTCAGTAGCGTTATTGTGCCTTAACTGTCCACCGGTTGGCAGACATGTATTTGATATATCCCCTCAATTCTTTCCGAAATATGCTTATATAATCTTAGACTAAAGTGAGCATTTAACAATGTGTATATCAATGAGGTACCTCAACCACAATTTTCTTTATTTTCTGGTAACATATAATGATTATTTTGCTTAACTATAATGAATCAAATCTTGTTTGAATGTATTGTGTGTGTTATTGTGTGTTTTAACATGATATGGCTATGTGTTAAAATGAGCTTATGGATTGATCAGTGGATGTTACAAAGTTTATTTGAACATGTTTATCAATTTGAATTAAATCAAAATGAAACCCTGAAATCATTTTTTGTTTCAATTTGACATATATGCACAACATGTAAACATTCATATTGTAAAAATATACGGATTTTCGGTTAAGAATTATATATTGGCAGAGAGCATTATTAGTCTTGGGCGACGGAGTGGGGACGATGTTATATAAACTAAAAGTAATAATATCCCACTCCCATGATGACATGATATAAGCTGTGTGAAATATATGTTCATATATTATGCCTGAGATTAATGAAGAGATGTTCCTATATAAGAGGCAGTACATGATTGTTGAAATATGTCTCTATGCATCCATAAAGAGTGCAATTGGAGAAAAGACCATTTTAACAGAGATCTATTGTAACTGTATAACTACCTGCCCCCCCCTGCCTTGACCACTGGGCTGGTCCACCAGCCTAATTTGCATATACACACAGGGCACCACCTGCAGCTGGGTTGAGTGACAGCTACCCCTACTGGGGGAGGGTGCCACCCACCCTGACTGTGGAGGTGCCTGATTGGCTGGCTGGGGACTGCCCAGTCACCTGCATCCCATTGGCCCTCTGACCACACTAGCCTCAAACCAAGATCTTAATTCTAGACTCTGCTTCAGACCCCCTGGAGAGAGATCACTCTACTCCTGACTCTGGAGTGAGGCGCACCTACTCTTGAGCAGGAACCCCAGACACTCTGTCTGATGCTATCAAAATTCATCTATTCTAATTGAGTGTGAACACAGCTATAGGACTCCTGTCCCATAAGCTGTAAGCACTGCTTTCTATACAGGCTAAAGTAGTAATGAGATCTTGTGTGGCTAGAAGGCAAGGGGTGTGGATGATAGGTCACTGGTAGGTGGACAGGAGTTGGTGTTAGTAAAGCACAACTTCTCCACTGTTTATCTGTGTCTTGACTTCATTCTTCCTTAGCATTGGTTAATGAGTTGATAGACAAGTGATATGAAGGGGAGAGTTTCTGTAGTATTCTCTGGTGTCCCAAACGTGGCCGGGCATCCAGTAATATTATAATATGAACATGGATTCTTCTGTGATTATTTGGAAACCTTTTCTGCTATTATTTAGAATGTGTTCACTGTTGGCCTCCCTGTCACCAAAGTGGTACACAGTTTTTGATAATGACACATCTACATAGTCTGTGCTCTGCCATCTGGAATCACGGGAAAGGATAGCCGAATGAGCTGTGTCTCCGACTCCCGTTTTGGTAGACCGTGGTATTCAAACTCATGGGTCAAACCCTGGTCGAGTCAAAGCAATGACTTACAAATTGATACAGGTCGCTCCCTAGCCAGGCACTCAGACTTATTCTGTAACTAGGATAGGGCAAGGACTGGTTGGCTCATTGTCAGGATAATGTGACTGAGTGGGATATCATGTCATGGTGCTGGCGGTCTGGTCTCCCAGTGGGGCGAAACTATGACATCGCCATCAGTGCACGCAACTTAGGAAGGGACTATACCAGGGTGAGGTAAGGATGATAGTGAAACATGTCTAGTTTATTCAGTGAAGTCAGCTAATACTACGCAAACATTCTGAGTGAGAGGAGGCAGCTAACAAAGGACATTGCTGCTTGTTTGAGTTTTACGTCCTAACAATGTCATACCATGCATGATACTGATTTGCGACGGTGCATGACAGCGCATACTCTTGGTGAATTTGAAGAGTTCCCATGGAAAAACCAACAAACCCCATTTGAGACAAAATGAAAACATGACTACCAGGTTTGAGCTGAGGGTACCATTATTCCTATAATTAAATCTGTGTTGTCCCCGCAGATACTGAGCCATCCCCTGTACAATGCAGTACTCAATATGAAATTGATAAGCTTTAACCTGAAATCACAATAAATTAGATTTGACAGAAAACAGCTCAAATGGATTTGTCGGTTTTTGCGGCTGAACATTTAATTTATCTTGCCGTGATACCAAGACACTGACACCACAACCTGATATCCCACTCAGTCAAATTATCCTGATACTGAGCTAATCAGTTCTTTTGCTAACCTATCAATGCCAAGTTTGAGACTACATACTGACAGGCATCAATTTTGTAAGTCATCGGTTTGACTCGCTCAGATTTTGAAACCCCAACCTTCCATAAGAACCTCTTAACTGATTCATACAAAGCATCCAAAACGTCTGGTCACATGAGGAAAATGTCAAGAGCGAGTGTAGCAGACATTCTGATACATTTTCGTATCGAACCATTTATATTAAATACAGTAACACCTCTATAACTGACCACCTCCGCAGATCGACCAGTCCCCTGTATCAATCGCTACTTCTCTCCCTCTAACTCCCTCTATCCGTCACTTTTCCCTCACCAAGAGTCGAATGGTTTACCTTCCACATGGGAAGCAGCCACTCTGTAGCCATCTTAAAAGGACATCCCTCTATTCATACCAATAATGTCCTCTCACTGCCGGATCACGTAAATGGATCAAAGGCAGTGTCTATGTTGAAAAAGAAACAACAGTGACGCATGGCATTGTTTCACCACTCACATCCTTGGTTAGATACAAGTATTATTTCTGCTGTATAGGCTTTGCTTGTTGGAGTTTCAGGACCTGGCAACATCTAAGTTCATATCAGGACGGAAACTGACTTGTGACAGTGTGCACTCATGGGGACTGTATAGTGCTGCCCCACTGGGAAATCAGGGGCCAAAACCATGACCCAATATCCCACTCAGTTACATTATCCTGACAGTGAGCTAACCAGTCCTTGCCCTATCCTATTACTGCAAAGCGCAAGCCTAGGAAGTGACAAGTATCAATTGTATAAGTCATTGGTTTGCCTTGACTGGGAACCAAACTCCCAATCTCCCACATGTGAGGACAACGCTCGACAGATTAAGCCACTGCACCCGTTGGGTTCACTAAGTAAATAGGTAACTGGCATAGCTGATCTAGTTAATTATTAGCACCAGACATGATGTGTATAATGTACTCACGGGAACAAAATGGAGACAGAGAGGTAAATGGATTAAACAATTTTAATGGAGAACATAACCTGCAGGCAGGTCGAGCATCTTGTCTGGAGAACATATCGATATTGTGTCTCAGATGATGAGATGGATAGTCAGTATCGTGGTAGATGGTATCAAGATGATTAGCAAGTGTGTTAAATCATATAATCGTATCAGTGTCAAATCGTATCGTACATGGATTAGTGATTAGAAATAAGAATGGCTAAATGTTGGTTAGTGTCAGGATAGTGTCTATAGTCATGAAAGGAGTGAGAAGGAATCAGGGAAGGACTCGCTCGGAACCAGCAGCCCTCAACCCCTACCCCATTAAAGTCAAGAGGGTGGGTGGGTGAAACGACTGGCAAGTACAGGTTCACTGGGAAGACTGAAGTAAGTAGAAGTGTCATGTGTGAAAGTAGTGCATGTCAGGGAAAGTAGTGCAAAGAAAAGAGTGCAAGTGTTCCCGCTCGAAAATTATCCATGTTGACACGCCATCATGCGTAATGCCAGACTTCTTATGAGTAATATACCACTGCTTAGCCCTCAAGCAGACTTGTTCTCAATTAATTGAAATTGCTTAGTTCAAACAGAGAACTTCCGGAACGTGACCTAAATAAATAGATATCCACATTAGTTACTGGTGCGTGCATTATTAAGCATTGATACATGTTCTCAATTAACTAAAACTTCATAAGCCAAGGGAAGCATAACATTTTTGAAACCTAGATAAATAGGTAGATTTGATCGTACATATCTACATTAGTTATAGTTATTGGTGTATGGATTAAGCATCACTAAAATCATGTTCTCGATGAACTAAAACTGCTTAGTCCAAAGAGAGCATAACATATCTTAAATCTAGATAAATACCTAAATTTGATATTTTGTTTGTTTAACGACCTCCCAGCACAAAAAGTAAACATCGGTTATTGGGGGGTACCTAGATTTGAACCTACACCTTCGCATGAGGTACTGGTGCTCGCATTAACCATTAATACCTATTTTCAATTCAATAAAACTCCAAGATTAGGCATACCATTTCTGAAGACTAGGTAAATATGTTGTTTTCTTTCCACAGAAGCTGCCATATCCCCAATAACATGCCCTACTCAAAATAATAGAATGTACTGTTTTGATTTACAGTTAAAAAGTATATTTTACAGAAAACTCTTAGGAAGCATTTGTGGCTTATTGCACCTTAACCCTTCATATGTAGTCTGATATGGCCATCAGAGCCTAGTAAATGATAGCTAAAATGGCAATATTAATTTCAAGAATAAAATAGTTTGAACAGGTACATGTCAGATCGTAATCTGAAACACATTGAACAGACAGACAACATGTATGGTCAACTATGAACTTACTTTGTTTTATTAGAGAAAAATGTAACCCACAATGATTGTTCAGTTGCCCCGAGTATACACTTTCTACTCGGTGCTGGTCACCATTCCTGCATGAACTACAGTGACTGGTGCTGTACATTATACAGCAGGAGACACTCCCTTAATTCTATAGGATCGGTGCTGTAACTAATACAGCACTGATCAAACATTATTTAGACTGTCAACTACAATAGGAAGATGGCCGTAAGACCAGTGCTCCGGTGCTGACAAATGACATATTCAGATGAATAAATACTTTACCCAAAGGAAAAAAAAAATCTGATTATGGTGTAGTAAATATTATCATCAAGCTAAAATTGAGGAACTTTAGTTCCTACCACTGCAATCAGAAGGCAGTGTTGTTTTTAAGTGGAAATCCTATATCCCACTTTGTCTTAGAGCTACTTTATAGTAAATCTACTACCCACAAGATTAGTTCTTGCCAATGCCACTAGGACGCAGTTTGCTGGGAGCACTCGGTTTTCCCACCTTTGCCAATAAGCATCCCAAACCTTGATATGACCTTAAATGTTGCGAGGACGTAATACATACATAAACAAACAAGTTATAGGGTATGATACACACTAATCTAGAAGGCAAATAAGTTATTGCCATTACCTCAAGGGGCGGTTTGGTGGTGGACATATTTGATTCTACTTTTTTCAATAGGGCAAGCTGCACATTGATCTACTGGTTACCCATAACGTTAGTTCTCACCGCTGCCACCAGAGGGTGGTTTGATGATATAAATCATATAGCCCACATTTCCCATAGAGTATGTCCCATCGTGATATGACCTGAAACGTTGCCAGGACGTAAATCCCCAACAAACTCCAGAGTGGTATACACAATGATCTATTACCCATACTAGTAGTTCTTGCCACTGTCACCAGAGGGCAGTTTGGTGGTAGGAATTCTATATCCCACCGTTACCATAGCGCTGCAACATTAATTATAGCCATTGCCGCCAGGACGCAGCTAGGTGTTAGAATTCGCATTCTTTAATTAAGAGGAAGTGTTGTGGACTGGTGATCACTTTTCAACCTCAGTCCCGCCCCCTGACGGCCAGTACCAGCGGACGCCCCGCCCCGTTCTGGCGCATTACTTCCACTTCTTGTAATCGCCGAGAATCAGCGCGCCATTCACGCCATGACGTCATAATTACACCGTAAGTCATATCGAAGCAGACGACACTGCGGTAAATGAAAGCCCGGTGTAAAGATTTCAAATTCCCCCCATATTCAAGTTCCCCCCCGGGAACTTGAAAACGTTTTCAAATTCCCTCCCTCGTTTTAACTTTCCCTCCCCCCCCCCATTTTTGGGGAATTCTCTTTATTTTTGTTATTTTTTGTTATTTTTCATGACAAATATTATAATATACAGAGAATAGCATAATGGAAATTATTACTAGTACAATAAAACATATTTAACCACAAATGACACAAAAAGTCTCCAAGATGGTTAAGAAAAAAATATTATAGGTCTAAAATTTAAAATGTTTTTTAAAGATTTTTAGACAATTTTAAATTCCCGGAGGGGGGAATTTGAAAATAGGGGGAGGAATCTGAAAACTGTTTTTAAGTTCCCCCCCAGGAATCTGAAACCTTTTTAATTTCCCCGGAGGGAAGTTAAAAACGTTTTCAGATTCCCGGGGGGAACTTGGGAAGGGGGGAAGTTGAAATCGTTACAAGGGCACAACCAGTAAGTACTCCCTGGGACACCTCCACTCACACGCCCACTTACCCAGCCGCACCCACCTATACACCCACGCACACCCACACACATGCCCACTCACCCCACCCTCACACATCCACGCACACCCACCCACATACACGCACACATCCACACCCACACACCCACACACCCAGATGCCTACACACCCACCCACTCCCGCCCACACATATGCATACCCATCTACACCCACCCACATCCACTCACCCACCCACACCGATCCAGACTCATTTATACCAAAGACCCTATAATACTAAGACGGCTCACTCCCTATCTCTCCCATGGTAATGTAAATTTCACTGTGCCACCTTGTGGTGGGTTTGATCAGCCCGGATGCTGGTTGGTGTTTCACATGTAAACACATACAATTATATTATACATGAGATAGGTAAGTATGAATACACATCAATATGAAGTTGCTATGAACAAATACACATCATCATCAGCATCATCATCAGCATCGCCATCATCACACATCTTTCACATTCATATATACATTTATACATATAATATAGCACCTACGCTAACACCGCACGTTTAAGGTCCGCGACACTAACCCTGTTGCATAGGATGTTTAAGGGCGGTATTAGCATAAGGTTGTGCCGAAATCTATTCAATGCTGTCATATTTAACAGAATTACATATGCAATAAGTGAAATTTGAGCAATTTAACCCTAAATTCGAAGCGTTATTAAGGCTACCGCTGCATTGGCGGCGATATAAATAGTTATATTTTCGAATCGACGAACGTAAAGTAAACAAATCGCCGCCGCCACTGCATCGACGTCGCTATCCATACTGGCGGCGGCGGCGGTTTGTTTACTTTACGTTCGTCGATTCGAAAATATAACTATTAATATCGCCGCCGTTACGGCAGCAGCGTTAATATTGCTTCGAATTTAGGATTAATT
Source organism: Branchipolynoe longqiensis (assembly GCA_030323885.1). Taxonomy (NCBI): domain Eukaryota; kingdom Metazoa; phylum Annelida; class Polychaeta; order Phyllodocida; family Polynoidae; genus Branchipolynoe; species Branchipolynoe longqiensis. Next base: position 94,064,379 of record CM059192.1, read on the forward strand.
TCATCAAATTTCACTTATTGCGTATCTAATTCTGTTAAATCTGATAGCATTTAATATATTTAAGCCTAATATATGGGTACAGACCCAGAGGGATCTCCCAAATCTATAAATAAATTCATGTTTAGCTAACACTGACCATTTAGGCGCTTGTGCATACCACTTGACATACTTCGCCCGGCCGGGGATAGCTATACGCGTTTAACGGCTAACACCAAACGCCCGTAACACCGTTTCCTGCATACGGGCCCAGGCTTGTTATGTTTTTAAAGACTCGATTCAGCATGAACAGCTTGGTCTATTCAGATTCAAGGACTGGCCTATATCTATTCTAATCGAAGCCAACTCCCGCTTCCGACCACCACCGCTAGAGGGCTGTACTTGGGTAGATCGGTGTTGGGACTCTACTGAATAAGGCTAGCATTTAGGATTCGATTATCTTTTGAACAGAAAACAAAAAAAGAACAAAACTAAAACACATGAACCTGAAACAACGATGGGTTGAACGCCTCCCGGTAAATAAAGGCTCTTGCCCGCCAATGGCATAACGAGCCCGAGTGGGATTTCAATTCAAAATGGCCACGGTCCTAATGAAAAGCTTTATTATGGCCTTGGGCAGTAATCAATAATCGGAGTGCAGTGGTTTACGCACATTAAACAATCCCATTGGAGATATATTTATTAACCCCTGCCTGCCAGTTACCTCTCCATCCACCCTCTCCACCTCTTTCCCTCCCCCTCCCCCGCTCCCTCTCCCCCCTCCCTGTCCCGTGCCCCTGTCCCCCTCCTACTGGCCCGCCCGCTGTCACTGCCCTTTCCCTCAACCTCCCTGTTCGCCTCCCTGCCCCTCCCCTCCCCCACACTCTCCCCCTCTCCCTCTCCCCCCCTCCCTGTCCCGTGCCCCTGTCCCCCTCCCACTGGCCCGCCCGCTGTCACTGCCCTTTCCCTCAACCTCCCTGTTCGCCTCCCTGCCCCTCCCCTCCCCCACACTCTCCCCCTCTCCCTCCACTTCCCAGTCCCCCTGTCCACCTCCCACTCCCCCTGCACCTTCCTCTTCCCTTCCCGCTTCCTCTTCCCCTCCCCTCCCCCTCTAGGAATCCTATTCCTCATGTCCCCTCCCCATCTCCTTCCGTCTCCCCTTCTCCCCACACCCCTCCCCCTTCCACTCTCCCCAGTCTCCCCCACCCGTCCCCATCGCACTCCTCCGCCCCCACCCCTTCTCCTTCTCCCCATATCCATCCCCTTCCCATCCAGCCCCCTACCTGTGATGTATGGTACTGGCTGGGGTGCATGACGCGTGAGGCACCGAGGAGCGCGCGACTGGTGCGGAGTGGGTTTGACCTGAATAAAGTCATTATACAATGAGACGCCAACGTGTATAGTCGGTTATTCTAGATAACAGTACATGGTGTCAGATCGAAAGCGGACCTTTTGATCCTTTCCACTCCCACTCTCGTTCCAGCGCTCCCCATCCTAACAACCTCAGGACCCTATGCCTGCCTTGTGCATGACGTGTGAGGCACCGAGGAGCGCGTGACTGGTGCGGAGTGGGTTTGACCTGAATAAAGTCATTATACAATGAGACGCCAACGTGTATAGTCGGTTATTCTAGATAACATTACATGGTGTCAGATCGAAAGCGGACCTTTTGATCCTTTCCACTCCCACTCTCCTTCCAACGCTCCCCATCCTAACAACCTCGGGACCCTATGCCTGCCTTGTCTGACCCTCCTTAGCCAGCCGTGTCACTGCAACTCACTCCATCACTAACACATCACTAGCAACTGTTTCTCTGCAAACCCTGCACCACCACCACCACCGATCCAAAAAAAGACCTTCCATCAATTTAGGAACATAAAACCGAAGCTGACAATGCTTCTTCCTTAACTACGCCCCCATCCTGCTTTTTCCTCTTAAATTAAAACAAGTGTAAAGTAAGCAGAACAAATCAAGTACATACAATAATTTGACACCGACACAGCATATAAGTTTAAGGTTGGATTTATTTTTCAATAACAAATTTCTAATAAGCACAATGTTTAGTTTCAAATGAGTTAAGCACAGTGGATCAAGAAGCTTTTAACCCCATACCCCAGAAACATGTCACGTAGGGGTGTGTGGGATGGCAGTTAAAAAAAGCCAGTCAGTGTCCTCCGGTGGCCATGTCGAAGTGAGCTCACTGCCATAGAATCAGTCCTTATATAGGCGCTAAAGGACAATAGTTTGAGTAAATGACTGCAGATGGCAGGTCAGCTAAGTTATTAGTCAGCATTAATCAAGTTTCGTATTAAAATGTGAATATAGGCGCCGCTGATGCACAAGTCATATGGTAATGTCGCTGTTACTCGCATAAACCTTTATCTTAATGCTATGAGGCTATGACAGTGTCCGAATGCCAAATTACCTGTGTTGCTGTGTATCACAAACAATGCAAGTAAGGAGCATACGCTAGAATCTTAGCAATATGTTCCCCAATTCTCAGACAGCATTTCGGGCCTAAGGTTTCTTACCAACATCAACTTAATTTTAAATCACTATCACCACCTAAAGCCAGAGCAAAACATGCTTCAGTAATGTTGTGATGAATACAATATTTGACCCAAAGCACTCACAAGAAAAGTGGTGCTATTCACCCTATTCATGCGCGACCTAATTAGGCATCAGAACGAGGCTGAGTAAGCGTCGGTTTTGGAAATGGCCATAAGACACTACTGTGTGTCGATGTGTATGAACTACTACATAAACTAAAGGAGTACAATTTGAAGATATTAACTTTTGAAACTATCATAATCATTGTTGCTTACCTTTTTTCTATTTATTGGTCAATTTTCATGAAGATTGAGTGATGATCACATGCATTTCAGTAGGCAATGTCACTCACCTTGGCTGCCAATCTTTTCTTAAATTCAAAATTGCATAATTTTCTTAATATAGATATATTAAACAAATATATTTTAACCCTTTTAAAGCTTTTATTAATTTGTAATTACTAAGACTAGTTGTTTAACTGTGTTGCACAGATGGCTACCCTGACAGTACTGCATTACATGATACCACCATAACTATGCAGACTTGAAGTCGACAGTCACAATGTAGTCAAAGAATGAGAAAAATCACCATGGAAAGGTCACCCAATCTTCGTGAAAATTGGCCATTAGATAGAAAACAAGTATGCAAAGATGAATATATTACTTTAAAAAATGAATACCCTCAAATTTGAGTGATTTCGAGAGGTTTTGGTCTGGTTTTGGTCTGGTTTCAACATGGCTGCGGCATGAATAGGGTGAATTGGGGGACGATATGCCATTGTTTGAACCCATTCGGAGATATTAGGCACGTCCATTCTTCCATCTCCAGTAAAAGTGTTGGCTGGCTTTTCATGCAGGAGCTGGAACCCAAGCCCAGTTAAAGCAAGGACTTACACAATTGATATTTGTCAGTCCCTAGTCTAGTGCTTGGCACTACTAGGATAGGGCAAGGACTGGCTGAATCAGTATCAGGATGATATTACTGAGTGGGATATCTGGTCATAATGTCTGCATCCCAGTTTTCCAGTGGGGCAGCACTATGGAGTCACCATGAGTGTGCTTGGTCAACAGTTTGTACCTGTCCTGACATGACCTCAGATATTACTGGGATGTTAGTTGGTTCTTGGAGTGTTGTGTCCTAGCAATATCTAAGGTCATATCAGGACGGGTGCCGACTTGTGACAGTGCACAACCATGACAACTTTATAGTGCTGCCCGATTGGGAGGCCACAGACACCATGACCTGATATCCCCCCCCAATCACATTATCCTAACACCTAGCCAACCAGTCCTTGCCCTATCCTAATAATGCTGAACGCCTCACTAGGAAGCGACAATAATCAATTATTAAGTCCTTGTTTTCACTCGACCAGGATCGAACCCGTTGGTTCGAATCCCACAGTCTAGCAACACGGGAGACATACGCTCAACCCATTTGGCCATCCCGTCTGGTGTACTGGGGAGTAAATCCCCAACAAACAAACAACAAACATCCATATCTGATGATCATTCTTTTGGTTCCGCATCTGATGGGCGACCCTTGGGATATGGGGGTGGGGACGGGGGTGAGTGCTGGTCTGGTAGAGGATGGATGTGGGAGTGTGCAGTGGGGGGGGGGGGGGCTCTTAGCGATTGTCATAAATTCCATCATGATTACTTACCGCATGATGGAAGTAAAGCAGTGTAAAACTGCCATTGTAGCTGCAACTTCATACAAATTGCAATGGACCTTGTTAGCTTTGGGATTTCTGTTCTGTGTTTTTATTCCTCTCCCTTGGGGCATTCATTAGTTATTTTCGTTTTAGCAAATGTAATTTAGAAAAGTGCAACTTTTGTCTCATTAAGGCCTGACAACCCAGCCCCCCCCCTTGCATTTAATTTGTGAGTGTTTTATGTCTTAAAGAGATAACCACCCTCTGAGAACATTAGGCAGTGTACATACAGGTTGAAACCAGAAGGGATGGCCGAATCAGTTGAGCATCCGTCTCCTGCTTTGGTAGATCGTGGAATTCAAACACAGAGGTTCGAACCCTGGTCGAGTCAAATAGATGACGTAAAAATTGATACTTGTCGCTTGTTAGCCAGTCGTTAGCCTTTATTAGGATGGGGAAGGACTGGTTTGCTTAGTGTCAGGATAATGTGACTGAGTGGGATACCAGGTCACGGTGCTGGCAACCTGGTCTCCCATTTGGACAACACTATAACGGTGCCATGCTTGAATCCTGTCACAAGTCGGTACCCGTCCTTAGATATTCCTAGGACGTAAAACTCCAACAACCAAGTAACAGTCCAGTAACAAGCAACCAACCAACATCAGGTTTTCTATGGCTACCTCTGTCATCAATACCTCAATATTTGTTTAACCCTTCAGCAGGACAATGCCTGTCTTTATCCAGAAAAGCCAGTACATCTATCCCAGAAAAACATACACCATAAAGCAAACATATGTTATTACTAGATATTGTCCAACAGCTTCTGCTATCATATCAGCACATGATTAATGTTGCCAATTCGTCCCCTTCACACTTTACAGAATGGCGGCAGGACTTATGACACATGATTCTTCTCCCTCCTTTCAAATAGGAACAAATATGAATAGAAATGGAGGTTTCCAATGGAATTCACAGCAAGACAGGTGTGGTATAATTTGCATTTATTCAGGAAAGTCAAGGTTAGGTAACAGGAGAACAATAGGAACGTCGGCAATCTCAACCCCACCGCCGGAGCTACTGTTCTTATGTAGTTGAGGGGTGGGCGGCGGCGAATCTTAAGGCTGCAGCGTGGTTCTTGTCCAATCGGCGAGTGATGGTTGATCGCGTGCGAGCGGTCAGCGTGGTTTCGTATGATTCCGGTTCGAGCCGATAGGTGGTGGCAGGGTCGGAGACTGGGGTAAGGTGGGGTCACGCTAGGGGGATCCGAGTGAGGCTCGCTATCATAGATCGGTGGGTGGTGGTTCGGTCGAGTGAGTTGAAAGCCTACCACCCCACGTCCCGCTCCGAATTACCCATGTTAGCGCTAACATGGACAATTCTGAGAAGGGGAATATCACCCGATCCAGTCTTATATGAATAGTGCAGAACTACATCTCAAGGTTATGTATTCACACCGTGTGAAGCATTCTGTAATCAGGTTGGAGAGCTTACCTCGTTTTAGCTATGGTGGTCATTTGACCACCGACTTAATTTCCGAGGTCAAATTTGACAGTTTGGGCGATGACACACTGAGTTTTGGGAAGTTTCCATATTGGAATACATCACTAGAAAGCCAAAAATGGTATGTAATCTCTTGAATATTTCCAGGACATTTATATGGGAATGGATTGAGTAAATTAGCAGTGAATATTAGGAAATAGTTCAGTTGTTACAGGCCAGAACTGCCCATGATAGTTCTGTGTTGCGATAACAGTAAATCCCAAACAATAGGGCACCTCCAGTCATGGGTGGTTATACTGGTCTTTGGCCCACTCATATATTTCCACTTGCCACTTGGGGAGGAGGGACTGTTGTACATCATTTAGATGTATTCTTTATATACCAGTTTTGTACCGCTATATGTATGCATAATATATAATTCACTGTGATTATACCGAAGCATAATCACCACGAATATGAAATTATAATAACCCTATATAGTGCTGATTCGCTTTGCAATGCATTTTTATGAATTGATTTAGAGTGCTAAGCAGGATACTTATATGTACAAATATGCATATATAAGCCATCTCGGCACCCCGACCCCCCTTCCACACCCACGCTAATCCTATATAAAATTCGACCTTGGTAATTGAACCAGGGGTCGAATGAGGTATTTAACCACAATAGCCCAATCAAGGTAAGCTCTCCGACCTGGTAATCTGCCAGGAATACCAGACACGGTGACTGAATTGGTACAGCGCAGGCTTCCCATGCGGAAGGTCAATCATTTGAATCCCAGTTGACTCAAAGGCATGACTTACACAATGTATGCTTGTCGCTGCCTGGTCAGGTGCTCAACATTATTAGAATAATGCAATGACTGGTTAGTTCAGTGTCAGGATCATGTGACTCAGTGGGATATTGGGTCAGGGTGACAGTGGCCTGGTATCCCAGTGGAGCAGCAGTATGAACTTGCCATGAATGTGGACTGTTAGAACGTGGTACCTGTCCCGATGTGAACTTAGATGTTTCGAGGACATAAAACTCCATAAACAACAGTCTGACAGGAATCATTGAACCCGATAGTACTACTATTCTCATCATGTCATAATATATTGTCGTCATATCGTGTTATAATGTTACAACGGCCATATTAATAGACTACATCACGGTTCCGACTGCGCATGCTCTGAAAACGGCCGTGGGAGCAAAGCAAAGGCGTACGGCCATTGACTTTGCCTATACGCGCATTGAAAAATGTCAGTTTTATTCAAAATTAATAGAAATCCAAAATCCTAACCTTATGAATCTAATATAATCTTTTTGTTAAACATGTTTTCTATATGTGTTCCAAGTGGTTTGTCTCTAGGTGGTGTGGTTTTATCAATATTTAACTTTTTCTGCATGGAGATTGCTCAGTGCCATTGACAATGCATTGAGTACTATGGCTATGGCTCTAACACTAGTCTGAGTGCCTAGATCTTTCTAAATCTAAATGCACATGGCATAAGATGTGCTGATTGTATTGATGTAAATGCAATGCTGGATAAAAGATTACTATCTTAATTTATTATATATATTTTTTTAGTTGGTATTCTATGTTTCAAACAAGAGCTGAGATGAGCTGAAACTAGCACATTTCATAGCTGCACCCAGTGTATTAGCATGTGCCATGTGCTTTTGGGGGGGTTGTTTTGCTCTGATGCATCCCACAATGCACCGCGCCACTGGAACCGTGATGTAGTCTATATACATCTTTTTTCATTGATTTTATAAACTCCTTCAAACTACTTTTTGTTCTTCCTGTTATTCCATCCGTAGATTAATCAGTGGAAACCACTGACAATTAATTAATTAATCTTCCCCTATTCCACTACATCTTTCCCTATCCTAGTAATGCAAAGTGTCAGGCGTCGTACCTCCAAACTATCAATCTTCAAGTTCATCGGTTTGACTCAGCCAGTGTTTGAATCCACAACCTGCAATTGCAGACTCAACTGATTTGGTCTGATGAACTCTTGCGTAATAACATAAATAAGAAAAATGAAGCCCATCCATTCGTAAAATAGAGATCGTTCATTTGTGCATGCAGTTAGGTGCCCTTTGAAACTGGTTGTAAAATTTCCCGATATTTAGACATTGGAGGATGGTGTGAACTATTCTATAGTAATTACAATTGTATATAAAAAGGTAAATGGTATATAAAGCCAGAGGCATTAAGGTATTATGTGGTGCTGGTGATCCTTTACTGATTTAATATACACATTATGTAGTTATAGATAGTGTGAGAGGGGCACTACTTTTAGTGTGACAGAGCCTTGGGAGCTTGGCTCACATACCCCCTCCCCCCCAAGTGTTATTTACGGATCACTGCCCACCCAGACACAACAGGGCACTGTGGCCATAAACAACCAAGGCTTGGATACAGGCAGGTTGGATGTTCATTGCTTGGTTTAAGAATGCCTGCTGCTGATTGGAGGAGCTGATCAGGTGTGATATCCATCTTGGATTCATGAGACTATATATAATAATAAAACAAGCAAGCTCCTTCTGGTTCCTTCTGCACACTCTATACTCTGCCTGTCTTGTACTTGCCTGTAGTGATTTCCTATTTAGTCTGCCTACACAACCACAGCTGCCGGCCGTCGACTTTACAGGGTGATGGGTGAACAAGCAAAGTGTTAATCCTACAAAATGTTATGTACAAAATGCAATCTTCTCAGAGAGTGTTGGTCTTCTTAACATTGTAAAACCCTCATGAATAAAATGCCAGCCATGGCATCGGGAATGTCTTCAAGGAGGCGGGGGAAGAAAAGGTAACAATGTCATCGTTTGATGCTTGACAACGGATTTATTCCTGGATGATAGACAATGCTGGTGTTATAGACAAAGCCACATATTGTCACTGTAGGGTCCAATGAGACTGGAGGCATATGATACCGTGAATACCGCTAAAAACTACGCCAGGCCATAGCATTTATATTATGTGTATAAATAGCCCATTTTTCGCTACACAGAGGCATTTCCGATTCACAATTAGACAACGACACAGCATATAGTATAGAGTTGGATTTAATTTTCAAGCACCAGCAGATAAGTTTTTGATCAGTACAAAGTTCAATTAGCAACAACTTCAATTACAGTGAGGTCAAGAAGATTCTAACCCTAGTCCTTAATAATGTTATGTAGGGGTGGGCGGGTGGCAATTTTTCAGGCTTAGTCAGTGTCCTCCTTGTGCCCGTGTCGATGTGAGCTCTCTGCCACTAAACATGGCCTTATATAGGCGCACAAGGTTGATTAGTTCAGGAATTTGACTGCAGATGGCAGGTCAGTAGCATTAGTTAAGTAATCAGGTTTCATATTTAAAAGTGAATATAGGTGGCGCTAGCATACAAGGCATATCGTAGAGCGGCCATTCCTCGATAGGTGTCAGCATAAGGCCTTCTTAGTTACTATGAGGCTATGCCTGTGTCCGAATGTCAAATTACCCGTGTTGCCGAGCATCACGGACAATGTACTCAAATGCTCTACATGGCTGTGTATCTCTGGCTCTGTGTAATGTGTAGCTATTTGAATCACTAGAAGCAGAACATGTGATGATATAATTTAATTCATGCTCTCAACGATCACATTGGTTGTTTGTGTTTTACATCCTGGCAACATCTAAGATCATATCAGGATGGGTACCGACCTGTGACAGTGCATTCTCATGGCAACTCTATAGTGTTGCCCCACTGGGAAATCATGCCACCAGCACCATGACCTGATATCCTACCCAGTCACATTATCCTGACACTGAGCTAATCAGTACTTGCCCTATCCTAGTAATGCAGAGCACCTGGCTAGGAAGCGACAAGTATCAATTTTGTAAGTTATTGGTTTGACTGAACAGGGACTTGAACTGCCAAGCTACCGATCAGGAGGCCGGCGCTCTCCTGATTCAGCTAGCACGCCTGGTTTCCACGATTACATGCTACGTATAGTGACATTGGATTGGACTGTCCAATACTAAATCTTACTAACATACTTATTTATGTAGTTACATATGTATTTTAACCGATATATATTTCCTGCAAACTGCTATGTACATCAGTTCTAGACACAGATTGTAGGCTACATATCGCTGAAAAAAAGAACAATTAGAGGAATACAATATTGATCACTATTTTGTATATAATTGTTCTCTGTAATTCCTTATGCTAATATAAATAACTGGTGTCACCTATAACAGCTTTTGACACTAAATAATATCTAATAGCGGTTAGTTATGGTGGTCACCGTGGTGGCGCCAGTAGTTCGGGTTGGTACCTAATCATACGGTAAAGCAAATAGCAGGTGACAGAGAATGTTCCGGTATTGATACTGGCATAAATAAGTATACAACACATATGCATATATAAATAACAGGACAACGGTCCACTTAACCATTTCCCTAATGAGCAACACGGCAGTGATAGACACACTTATATGAAAAGCATATAGTTGACATGTATTTATAGGCACAAACTCATCTTAGAGTTGTTATAAATAGCTGTGTTGTATTGCCTCCAATATTTGACATAGTTTTGGTGTGTTGGATGTCGCTGTCAGTTGACACAAGTCTAGCCACTTTAAAATTGCATCAGAGATGGTTTTTGCTATCATTTGACATGGATTCGGCCTTGTTGGAATTTCATGTAAATGTCAACATAAGCATGTGAATGTGATTGACTAGACTGACAGAATATATACCACTAGTTTGCGCTGTTATTATGGGCCATGCTGCCAAAACTGTCTTAAACCAGATCTGCAATCAACCAATTATTGCTTACACTCACATAATTCCATATGCATTCCATATCTGTAATTTCTCTGAACAGCGCTGCTCCAGTGGGAGACCATGCAGCCAGCACCATGACCTGATACACCACTCAGTCACACTATCCTGGCATCGATCCAACCAGTCCTTGCCCTATCCGAAATATAACAGATCAATATTTGAATAACTCACAGGGTTGATGCGCTAGTGGCAGTTAGTTGCACGCTTGACAAATGTTCTCAGCCCAGTCCTGCCCCAGAGTGAGACAAATCGCATTAGTCGCACTGTCTGGATTAGGTCTTCCCGTGTGGGTGATTGTTTGTCTTCGCGTTGCGTCTGGACAATAAGCAGACCATTCTCGTTCATCCCCATCAGCAGGGTTCGTTCAATTCCAAGGCCATGTGTTGTCGCATCTGGTCTCATGATCAGCAACGCGGTACTTTAAGGATCTTATCACATGATTTCACGATGGACTTTACCATGGACTTTACCATGGAGATTACCATGGCGTTTACTGTAAATTGAACATCAATATTACCGTGGATTCTAACCATGGATTCTTTACATAGATAATATAGCGAATGGTAGACAGGAAGTGTGAACACTTATTTGACTCTTTTTTTTTTTTTTGTGGGTACATTAGTTGTCCCAAGCAGGGGAAATCCCAGTCACAGATGACTGGTCTTCCCCACTCCACTGCTGGTTGATAGAAAGCCCAAGCCTACACTTTTACCGACCCAAGGGATTTTTAACCTCCCACACCACATAGACATGGTATGAGAGCAACCAGCCTTTGATGACGCTGTAAGTTATACACAGCGGTGGAAATCCAAATTGGCAGAGCTGGGGGCACGGGGAATCGAACCGCCAACCCTCAGATTAGGAGTCTGACCTAGAAAAAAGTCAGACACTCTAACCACTCCGCCACTGAGAATACAGGAGTCAGACAAGGAACCAGATAAGCATGTCGATATGGGTAGCGTGATGACATCAGGGAGCCTAGGTGGCAGAATGGTTAGTTCACACTAGCCCGGAATGAAAGAGGAGTGGGTTTAAACCCTGCTCTAGGCGCAACATTTCACATTTACATTGCCTCACACAACACTGGTTCCGTGACCAGGATCCTGTACAAGCTACATGCTCTATAGTCATTGAACATGATTTGTGTATGTATTTCTAAGTGCATTGCCTGTATGGAGCTGACAGGTTCCTATGGGCGGCGACAGGTGGCGCCTCGAGCAAGTGAGGCCAGGAGCGAGAGTCAGGGGGGGGGGGGGGAGGAGGGTAGAACAGCCAGGGCAGTTCATCCCCCTGACCAAAAATCAGGAATAATTTTGACCAGATTACGCACCGACTATCTTAACTGTTGTTCAAGGATTTGGTTTACTTTATTTCAGATAAGCTAATGTCATAGTATGTTTACTATATCTATCTCTACAGGGTTGCATTGAAACTCTGCAGAATTTAATATACAATGTTGTTTATCAGAATTCATTTACGTTGCCTTTGTCTGCCTGATTGACGCAAGCAGACTAAAGCCGTGTTCACACGGGCAATGTAAATCGATTCCTAGAAATTGACTTGTATAGTTTGGGTTACATTTCGCGTGTGAACGCGCGGCTGAGTCGGATTAGGGCTGAATCGATTTGTGTGATCTGGATACTGTAAACCACTTGTTGAGGTAGTGTACATGAATCGATTTCTGTGAACCAATTTATTTTGCCCGTGTGAACGCACTGAGGCGGATTAAGGACGTCACATGCATGCGCAGTCGAGACCTTAGTTTGGTGACTTTCCGGTCGATCAAAAGCGCATATTATATAATTTAGTCTATGAAACCGCTAGCTGTGCACAGATATGTTTTTCATCATTTATTTTTAGGGTTTCACTGCCCAGCAGAAGTTTTGACCCTTCCAAACCAATAGGATTCAGTCCATACATATCTAGGTCGAACCTACACTCTCTCGTGGCGACGTCAACGAACCCAAACTGGCGCTGTTTAGTATCGACTTGCTCATGCGTTGATATCGATTTCCGGCCCAAGCACTGCCCGTGTGAACATGAAACACTTTCAAACTAACTCGATTCATATGATTCGCTTTGTCTAAATCGCTTTAAACTTTTCCCGTGTGAACACGGCTTAAATAAGGTTCAGTTTGTCGAAGGAAGCATGCAATCCATTTCAAATCGTAGGCCCTTGAATTGTAGTATGATCACGCAATGTCAACCTATGTGCACACTGAGCTGTGCGTGACGATATTAGTCACCCTAGTATCAGTGAGGAACTGTTTCTGTTTCGCCTGTCAAAATGGGCGAACATTATAAATAAAATTGTCTCTACTAGAGTTCTTTCTCCACTATCGGGAGCGGAACGTAGCTCAGGCGGTAGAGTGTCCACCTTTGAAGGTGTGGGTCATCCTATCGATCATGCTCAGTGGACCCAGTTGCAGTTTGGGCTAATTTCCGTTCCAACCAATGGTCCACAACTGGTTCATCAAAGGTTCTGGTATGTGTTGTCCTGTCTGTGGGAAAGTGCATATAAAAGACCCATTGGTGGTTATTGCTAAGAGTAGCCTCCAAAGAAATATGCCAGAATGACCATATGTTTGACATCCAATAGCCAATGATAACAATCAATGTGCTCTAGAGGCATCATTAAATAAAACAACATTCTTTCTTCTCCACTCTCAAACATATGGTTGGTTGTTGGGGATTTGCGTCCTAGCAACATCTAATGTCATATCAGGACCACAAACAAGTATGTACTGTGTTATCATAATCAGCAGCAGCAATAGAACCGCCATCATCACCATCATCAGCATCATCATCAATTCCTTAACCACGAGGATCTCTGTCGTTGCTTTCCAAATCAGACATAGTCAATTATGAGGGAATGTGGGCTAGAATATAATCAAAAGACAGGTATTTTCTTTAATCCTAGGCACACGTTTACTGCAATTTCCAAAGGTAAACAGGAACCTTGGGCCACATTTGAAATCACAGCTCCCAGTGATGACAAACAAATATGGTGCCTAAGAATATGGACAGTCACGTCTTTGCTTTATTGGAAATGTACATAGCTGTGTTGCTTATCACATTGTAGCTCCTTGCAAATGACACATTTGTCATTAGTGTCAGTGTTGTGTGTTAAATGCAGCCCGGTATCAAAATGAATGTCCTTTTTATTGGTTAAAAATGTCATCATCATCATGCTTTCATTACTTGACTGCCGCTCTCCATTTAGCTCTCTGCAGTTGTACATTTCATGAAAGCTGCCTGCAAAAGTGTTGAAGTGCTGCTGGCTTTTGCAAGTTACCAGCGGCACTCTCTCGGGGAGCAAATAGAGTGTTTCACACCGGCAAGAACATGTCAAGACAGGATCAAAACTATTTGTCCCTGCAGTGGCTGGTTGGGAGATGTTGGGAGTTCCATACATGAACCGCCCTTAATGCTGCTGCAGTGACATGGTTTTCTGTTTAGGGTTTGCTCCCTTAGCCTTCAGTTCTGTCAAGAACCTGTACCACAAGGCAGTGGTTTACAACCTGCAAACCCAATGTAAAGGTAATATCAATGCAGTAGTTGGGAACAAATATGTTTTCATTACAATCCCAGGATGGGACTCAGCACACATGTAAACATGTTCATGATCATTGATAAGCAAGACACTGACTAACCATTCCGATAGATTCTTGTAAACTTATGCAGCAGCAGTTATCAAGAAACTGAGAAATACAAAAAAAAACTACATATCACTGAGAATAAGGGAAGTAATTGAGAATGAGGCAAAGTAAGACAATTAAGCTGAGTGAACATTACTGTGTGATGTCAGATGAAAATAAAATTGGCATAATAAGTCATGTTTGTGATTTGCGTGTGGTAATAATAACTCAACCATGTGACCGGTATTGATGGGTCGAAAAGCTGGCGTGGAGACGTTGGTCATCGTTTCATAGATGAAGGAGTAATTACAACATGTCAGACACCATCTCAGTGCCCCTGCACATGTCTCCCATCACGTGTTGCAGGTGCGCTTCTCAGTTGCGAAAGGCATACACTGTTACTCAACTTCTCCTCACCTTGTTCTTTCAGACCAAGACCGCCATAACCAGTCACCATGTCCCCACAATGCAACGGCACAGGATGCGACACCACCCTGTGAAAGGTTACTCTCCCAGCGACAACAAGCAAGGCCTCGACAATCTCCTCCTCCTCCGCTTCCTCTTCCTTCTCATGACGTCATCGTGTCCTTGGTAGCCACCATTCATGTGACTGCACGTCAATTTCGCCCCATTCGACCCCAAGCTGGAGATTTACGATTTACTGACTAATAACTCCCGGTCACGTGACGGACTCACAACAACTGCGCAGGCTCGAGATCTAGCAGTCAGAATTCCATCCGGGGTTGTTTGTGGTCCGCGGCTGATTGTCGGTCGTCTGCTGAATTCAGTAACTCCTCCCCCAAACCACCCACCCACTCACTCCACCCCTCACCTCCTTCGATTCCCACAATGTCAAGCCTCCTGGCATATGTCCATTCGAATGCAGCCCTCCGTGGACCGTCCTTCGCGGATTCTTTCCAAAATGGCGGCGGTGGAGGCGGTGGTGGTGGTGGTGTTCCCGGTGATGGTCTCGGTGGTGCCGAGCCCGCTGGCGATGACGTCACAGCCCGCGTTCTGGCGAACATCAGCTCGCTGGCCGCTCAGTCGGTGGCGACGTTGATGTGCAACCATTCACTGTACACCAGAAACACGGCAGACGACATTCTCCGCAACGCTTCGGCGGGAAACTGCTGCTTATGGAATGTCACCACCAGCAGCTGCATCTCTAATGGAACGCTGCCTGACGACGAGGGCAACCCGTACATCCCCACCTGGTACGTCCAGCTCATCTATGTCATCTTCTTCGCCGGGATGGTGCTGGTTGCCGGCGGTGGCAACATCATCGTCATCTGGATCGTGCTTGCGCATCAGCGCATGCGCACCGTGACCAACTACTTCCTGGTGAACCTGGCGGTGGCGGACGCACTCATCACCATTCTGAACACGCTCTTCAACTCGTTCTACATGATGCGCAGCGACTGGCCTTTCGGCTGGAGCTACTGCAAGTTCTCGCAGTTCATCTCGCCTTGCACCATCTCGGCCTCTGTGTTCACATTCATGGCCATCGCCATAGACAGGTGGGTGAAGGTTCTTAGTCGTCTTTATCACCAGATGTGGTGCTCAAATTGGTACGAGAACAATCTTCCAGTGTCGAAGGTGCATCATTTGAAATCCCGGCCGAGTCAAACCGATAACTTACTAAATATATACTTAGCCTCGTGCTTGGAATTACTAAGCTAGGGGAATGAATGGTTAGTTTAGTGTCACGATAAGTTGAGTGAGTGGGATATTAGGTTGTGGTGCCAGTGGAGCCATTTTTGTAAGTCATGGGAATCGAACCCTACTTTTCGAACCCTGGCCCTGGCCCGTCAACTAATTACTTAAAATTTGATATGTGTTGTCAGCCAGCTCTGCATCATTGGAATATCAGATATTAATTCAGGTAATGCCGAGCACCAGCCTAAATCAAGGCAAGTATGTTTAAGTCATTGGTATGACTCAGCCACAGTCCAGTTCAAACCTAGGATTCGAATTCCCAAACCGACCACATGGAAAGCGAACTCTCACCTCATTCTGCAAATCCATTGATATTAATAATTAAAATGATATTATACCAAAAACATTCTAACAAATATATGTGTATAGGTAACGTAGCTATGGAAATAAGACACATCCTTCTGTTGAAATATTCACCCACATATACTAAAGGAAATGTCATAACAGTCTATGGTCGGGGTTTTATCCAATACAGTAAAACCTCTCTAAATCGATCAACCATGGGACCGACTTGAATTGGTCCATTTAGGGAAGTGGTCAGTTTAGGGAGTTTTGTTATCATTCAAATTGTAATGTATCACTATCAGTGATCTTTTGGGGCGCAAATAAAGCGATCAATATAAGGGAGTGGTCGATTTATTGAGGTAGTCGGTTAAAGAGGTTTTTATCCAATGCATTCAAAGCTCACCAGATTTATAATCATGGCTGGTGTAATCTTTTGGAGTACTAATATATACATATCCTGGCTTTTATGCAACATATGGAAAGCTCAATAGACTTAAATCCTTTCATAATCCACAACGATACAGAAAGTGGTATAAATGTCCTCATTCAATGACAACACAGACTCAACTTTACAGTGGACAGAGGAAACCAGGGCTGTCTTAATCCTACCGATCTACTTGTCCTTTCATAGCTGAGCTGTGGGTGGCAGCAAGTTTAGATGATCGGCCTGACCTTGTGGGTTCATTTCCAAGCAGCGACTGACCATTAGAGCAGAGAACAGGCTTTGATGCCAGCACTGGGAGGACCAAACCCGCTAGGTGGCAGCAATGGAACATAAGCATGGAGTTGACGAAGCTGGCCGATAGGCGGGAACATGAGGCTAGGGGCACGAGAGGTGGAGCCAAAGAATACCACTATGTCATGGCAGTAGTCATTCAGGCTAGTAAAGTCACTGACAGCAATTGGAACCAATAGGTGGCAGCAGTTAGTCTGGCGAATGAGGAGGCATGTCCCTACCACTTCCCCGTCCCGCCTCAAATTACCCTTTGTAGAATGGCTAAAGCTCGAATATGTTGCTGTGTAGGCAGGCTATAGTGAAATCAATACAGACAACGAGAAAGGAAGAGTATAAAGTGTAAAGGAAGAGAGAGAGTCAAGCCCTCTGTTTGATTATTTATATTGTACATGGGTTCATTGTAGAGTATCACCCCACCCTTTTCCCCCAATGGGAAACAAGCATTCTTGGTCCTACCAATGGGGATCCAGCATTCTTGGTCCCAATGGCTACCAGTGGTCTGCCCACCACCACCAAGCTGTGTGGCCAACCCTGGCCACCACCAACCTTGACCCTGAGTGTGGTGATCCTACCCAGCAGAGGGGGAGGGGGTAGACCCTAAGTGCGGTTACACCCAGCCCTGCCAGCACCACTATGTCTATGTACATCCCACTCAGGCACCACCAGCACTTACATATATATATATATATATATATATACACATACATGCGCTTGGTCATGTATACCTGTTTAGTAATAAAACATTTGCATTCCCCCAGATGCCGTAAATCGGAATATTTTACACCTTGTTAACAATTATTGCATCCATTTGGAATCTCAATATAGGCATATTCTACTACCATATTGTCGAGTTTAGTTCAGGCTCCGATGCTTTTGAGTTTCTGTCATTTTCTTAAATAAATATTTTAGGTTAATCGTTACCGTTACTTTGCTTTAAAATTAATAACTTAGGAGATATTTTAAGTGCAAACGAGCAAAACTTATTGTGGCGGGCTTGTCAAAACAATGACTCCCATAAGCTTAAACATTGACTCACTGTTCCTTTCTATTCAGCACAAATGCTCTATTGCTATAACTGATAGATTTGCGTTGGATATGTCAGTTCTAATCTATATAATTCTGTTGCTGTTTGGAAAGTTGATACTTTCATCGGTCTATTCAGCTTCCAATGTTAATCATTGTCTGAAGTGCAACACCTTTGTTATTTGTTATAAATAGGTCAATTGTAGCCATGTGGTTATTCAGAGGACAGATACATGCTTGCGCATCTCATTTCTCACCACTCACCTTCAATCTGCATTACCCTTTCAACTGAGATCAATGTGCACATCCAGTTTCGTAGAAAAAACCATAAATAAACCCCACTAATCACTGTTCAGTTCTATTTTCCATTCATATCTGACCGATTCAAATAGACCGTGGGCGAATCGGTAGAGCGCGGACATCGCGTGCGGGAGATCGGGAGTTCGGTTCCCATTCCACTCAAACCGATGACTTATGAAATTGATACTTGTAACTTCCTAGCCTGGCGCTTGACATTAATAGGATAGGACAAAGACTGGTTAGGTGAGTGTCAGGATACTATGACTGAGTGGGATATTGGGTCATGGTTCCGGCAGCCTGATTTTCCAGTGGTAGCACTACAAAGTTGCCATGAGTGTGCACTGTCACAAGTCGCTACCCATCCTGATATGACCTTAGATGTTGCCAGGACGTAAAACTACAAAAGCTAATCGATTAAAATACAAAACACAGAATAGGGTCACCAATAGACTCAAACTACACATTCGCGGTCAAGTTAAATTTCATATCAGTCTGCATTAAAGCTGCATAGTCCGATGAAGCATCAAATTCTCAAAACCAAAGAAATCACCTGCATTTGATTCTACATATCTACCTTAGATACTGATGCACTTATTAAACAGTTCTTGCCACATATAAGAGATAATGAGTCAATTTAATATAACATGTTACTGTCTCAGCCTATGGTGTCAGATTGTTGGCATGCTTGCCAAGGTTAATTTGCTTATTTGCGCTTCAAATATCTCCAAAAATTAGCCACTTAGAATCAAAGTTACGCAAACAAAAGTAAGCTATATTAAACCAATCAATTCAATATTTTTATCTCATGAAAATGGCCGAAACTCAAAACCATCGGACTGCAACTTTAATTGTGAAAAGATGATGATCATTTTTATTATATCCCACTCAGTCACATTATCCTGATACTGAGTTAACCAGTCCTTGCTTTATCCTATTAATTCCGAGCGCCAGGCTATCACCCAACAAGTATCAATGTTGTAACTCATTGGTTTGAATCGACCGGGAATCGAACTCCCGACCTTCCGCACGGAAACATGCGCTCTACCGATTTGGCCACCTCTTCCTGTGTTATTGTTTCTTGTCAAAGCTGGACTAAAATTGAAGGGCACACTGGTCAGATGGTACGAGTACCATGAGGAGAACACGATTTATCACCTCGAATGGCACTAAACGTGGCCCTCTTCATCTTTTCTGGTTTGATAAACTGCTAAGCCCATCAATTTACTCAAATAAATCAGCTGGTAATTATCATGACGAGTGATGGAGTATCAGTTGCTGTGCGGCCGGACGTTTTGGAGGAGCCTCGTGGAGTTGCAGGATGGGAGGAGAAACTTCTTTTCTGATCATCAGTTAGGTATTGATTATCCAACGTTGTCAAAATGTGCATGGTCACACAATGATTACAATAGGCGAGGGTACTGTCAACAAAGTCCAAGGATCATCGTTTAATTTTCATTGATGTATTGGAACATGCCCGTAGAAAACCCCCCCAACCCCCCTCCCCCCCAACCCCCCCCCCCCCCCCCCCCCCCCCCCCCCCCCCCCCCCCCCCCCCCACCCTCTCCCCCCCCCAGGCCCCCCCCCCCCCCCCCCCTCCCCGCAGCCCCTGCCATACCAGTTCTACACTGCTGAGAACAGTATGCTATGGACCTTTTTACTAAGGCTGTAAAACAGGGAAAAACATTTTAGCCTTTTTGAGGGCAGCTGGACTGTACCACCTCATATAGTTTACTAAATAGATTCTATCAATTATCATACAACTTTTCTTTTCTATGGGAATTTGTTTCCTTGACTACAATATTTGATTGTGAGCTTTCTAATTTAATGAGTGTCTATTGGAACATAATTGATTTTCTGCTTTTACATGTAAAAGCGATGGTTTGAACAAAAAACAAACATTTCTCACCGTGAATATGGCCTATGCTGCCGGCACGGCGTAAAGCAACCACCAATCAATCAATCAATCAATTTAGGACCTGGCAACATCTAAGGTCATATCAGAAAAGGTACCGACTTGTAACAATGTTCACGCATGGTGACTTTATAATGCTGCCCCATTGGGAGACCAGGTTGCCATGCCAGCAACATGTTGTGAATTCCCACCCAATCACATATTATCTACATTGCGCAAATAACTACAGCATTCCACATCGCGACATATATCACACAGGATTAAATTGGAGGGCGATTAGATTCTAAATGAAGATTTCAGACACAAGAATCGAAGAGTCCATTTTTAGTTGTTTTATTTTTATTTTTATTTTTTGTTGGTAAACATTTTATTCGTCTGAATACATATTTTGTCAGCGCCGGGGCACTGGTCTTCCAGCCATTGGAGTGATCGCAGTTGATCTGTACATAGTGGAAGTGGAATGTGTTGCATTGTGTGTAGCACAACCCATTCTGAACATAGAAAAAGAAAGTGGGTGAGCAACCTATGCTGCATAGTGTACAGCATAGGTACTCAACATAGTGCAAGGTATATGCATCACGATAGAGTGTGCAGTAATGTACACTAGTGGCTAAATCATTATGCTTGTTTGTATATCATTTAGATTTGGTTTTAATAACGGTTAGTCTTTAAATAGTGCATGTTGTGCATGTATGGTGGTTTATATTCTGTGCGTTGCTGGTTGAAGATGTAGTTATTCAGTGGTGCTAATGGGTCTCAAGTAGTGGTAGTGGGTCTCGAGTATGTAAAACAGAATTTGATTGGATTAACGGAATGATGGCTGCTTCTGCTCAAACATGGTAGCCATGCTTTCATTTCGGCATATACAGCAGGGTCCTGAGCCCTTAATATCGTCGTTCTACATTGTTTTGTTACTGGGCATGGCGTCCGAATCGGTAGAGTGCAGATTTCCTGTGCGGAAGATTGGGAGTTTGATTTGCAGTCAAGTCAAACCAATGACTTACTAAATTGATTGTTGTCACTTCCTACCCAGGCACTCTGCATTAATAGTATAGGGCAAGGACTGGTTAGCTCTATGTCAGGATAATGTGATGGAGTGTGACATCAGGTCATGGTGCAAGCGGCGGGGTCTGCCAGTGGTGCAGCACTATAACGTCGCCATGGATGCGCACTGTCCCAAGTCCGTACACATCCTGATATGACCGTATATCTTGCCAGGATGTAAAACCCCAATAACCAACCAACCAACTGTGTTTTGTTTGAGCTGGTATATCTGCCCGATTTGTAGTCTGTAGGACCCTGTCTACATCAGTCACATTGCCTACTGTAGTATGCTGTACCATGACGACATCACTCACGCTGTTTACAGTCTCTCTATATGTGCACTTATGTGTATATTTCCTCTTTGATCTGGTGAAGATTATTATGGCTTGTACACTTCCTGTGAAGAAGCGCGAACACCTCACATCATTCAATGTTCAGTTTGGTTCCTCGCTTCCTCAATCAATCAATAGTTCCGTCCTCTAGTCGAGGGTTGGGGTGCAATGGTTCTCCACTTGTCCAGATGGTGTGCCGTTCTGATAGACTGTGAATAATTCAAGCCTGTCCACTGCGAAATATTTGTAAACCATGATGTTCTTGGTCTCCCTCTCACTCTGCTGCCAGTCACCTTCCCTTCCAACAATGTACGGTATATTGAACTCTGATGAATGATGTGGCCAAAATAAATAAGTTTCTTTGTCTGTATAGTGGCAAACAGCGGTTCTTATTTTTAATTTTCCTGAGAACTTCTTCCCTTCCTCACTTCCCATTGAGTCAAAGACCCAAGCCTCCAGTTCTCTGAGGTGACCAGTCTGCAAGCTGGAGACACAAGCACAGTAGTGCCGGTAGGAAGTGAAAATCTGGCCGGCCTCCCCTTGGAATAATAGTTTTGATCAACACAGGAGAGGAGGCCGGCAGCTGAAGGGAGATAGCAGAGGTGGCGATGAAGTGGCTTCCTGATAGCAAATGAGAGTGATATTATAACGGGCAAGTCCTTCTCTTGCCAAGCAGGTATTCTGGAGGCCTTTGAGGTGAGGACCATTCGACACTGTCTTTATTTCTATGAAGTGATGTGAGTACATTGTCGAGTGGTCAACCAGCATGTCTTCCTTCTGTTTACTATGGAGAAGTACAATGTGCATTATCCAATTTGATTAAAAAGGTAGGAAATGAAAGAAATGAAAAAAAAATAAAAAAAGATTTGTAGGTTTGATTAAAATTGTTATCCTAATTTCTGGATTGGCGTTTACACGGTTTTGCGCATGAAGTCTTCAAATGCAAATATATGTATATATAGTCAGTTCATGAGGTCCACTACCACGCGGTGGCTGCAGAGACTAGACCACACACCTATCTGTAAATATATATTACAATTGAGCCACTACTACGCAGTGGACAATGGTGTAACAACAGGTGCTCTGTGGTAATTGTCTGAACAGAAAATGAGCTGAAAGGACAGTGAGGTGGCGGGGGTGTTCAAATCCTATCACAATTCCCCCAGCAATCACGGCCATACTTAATCAGCATCCCAGGGGAGAGGGACAAGTGCACTTATGGATCTAATTCCGCCCTCAAGTAAATAAAGCCGTCACTGATTGGCTGCAGGCTCTGTAAGTAGGGGGACGTGGCTGGTGGTAGGAGAGAGGGGTGTGTGTGTTGTAGTGGGAGGGGGCGTGCATATATGACATTTGAAATGGGGGCTCAGTTGGGTGATGGTTAGTGAATGTATCTGGTTGGGTTTGCTGGTCTGTGCCAGCTTATGCACAAATGTATGTTTTCATATATATGTGATGTATAACGAATGATGCGAGTATAAAGATACATAATGGTTCAATATTATTATTATTATTATTATTTGTTTTACTTTATAAGACCAACACGGTACCGGTGGTTCCACCTTCCCTCCTCGCCTCCAAGCGTTAATAACGGTTCGATTTTTATGGTTAATTTGAATAAATTTCACTTATTGCGTATGTAAATCTGTCAAATTGATTGCATTGAATAGATTTGGGCCTTAATATATTGCCGCCGATTCGGCGGGTGACGGCGGCGGCCATTTTTGGTTGCTGTTTGACAGTATGGATATCTGACATCGACAGCGGAGGCGGCGATTTGTTTACCTTACATTCGTCGATTCGAAAATAATAATATGCTCTCACCGAAGTAGCTGGCGGCGTGAAACTTCGCTTCGAGACTTAGGGTTAATTGATAACATTTCACTTATTGCGTATGTAATTATGTTAAATATGACGAGCATTTAATAGATTGAGACCATACAGGCACACTAACCGCCCCGGCTAGCAGTTAAACCTGATTTGAAAGTGGTTTAGCTTAGCCTAGGCTACGGTCGGCGGTTAGCGCTGGCACCGATTGATGAATACCGATTTCTCACATTTAGCCGTGTGGAGCTAGTCAAACCGTGGTTAAGGCCCTAACTCCGATTGGTGCATACGGCCACAGATGTAGTATGAGTATGTATATATCCGTATATGTATGTATACATATGTATATGTATATATATCATCATCATCATGCTGTCGGTTGCGATGCGACAAAGACTGCTTTCATTACTTGACTGTCTATCGTTACTTGACTGTCATTCATATATATGTGCATATTTATATATGAACACATATATGTGTATATGTGATGCATACACAAGTATGCAAGTATAAACGAGCGGAAGGAGATTCCTGTTATTATTCCTTACTACTTTGCGATGTCATACTCTGTCTGGCCCCACTTTTCATACAATCGGTGTCGGAGACGCGCTTCTGTACACCTCGCTCCCTGGCATCGTTATATGTGTAGGAGTATGTACATGAGCTCCACTACCACCGTGTGGTGGGAGAAACTACGCCGCAGACATCGGCCCATCGGATAGTGATAAGCCCGTTATCACATGTAATAATATCTGGAATTGGTGGCACTCATACCCCCCTCCCCGCAGAGGAGGAGGCAGGAGACCACTACTGAGCTTATTACATACGGTATATATATATACATATCTGTTTGTTTGTTGTTGTTTTGCATCCTAGCAACATATACGGTCATATGAGGATGACTACCGACTTGTGACAGTGCGCACTCATGGTGACTTTATAGTGCTGCCCCACAGGAAGACCAGTCCCCCCGCACCATGTCCTGATATCCCACTCAGTCACATTATCCTGACACTGAGCCAACCAGTCCTTGCGGTATCCTAGTAATGCCGAGCGCCAGGCTAGGAAGCGACAAGTATCAATTTTGAAGTCATTGGTTTGACTCGACCACGGTTCGAACCCACGACCCCACGATCTACCAACACGGGAGACGGACGCTCTGACTCATTCGGCCATCCCGTCTGGTCTATACATATCTATATATATGTATATATGTATGTTTATATACATATGTATAATTATGTATATATATATATATATATATATCCGACCAAAGTATATGAATCTAGCCACCTGTGGTGGCGGTAGTGAACAGTCACAGCTGGCAGGAGTATGGCGGTCACGGGCTACTCGCCGGTGGCGCCAGCGTGGCCATAGATGTAACTAAGCCCTGGACTGGTACACATAGCAGGTAGTCCGATGAAAAATCAAATTTTCAAAACCAAACCAATTATCTAGATTTGATTTGACATATCTAACTTAGATACTGATGGACTTATTAAGCATTTGTTTCTGCGTAGAAGGCAATCCTGAGTCAATTTAACAGAACCTGTTTCTGCAGAAGTCTATGGTGTCAGAGTTTTGGCAAGCTTGCCCAAACTAATTTTCCATGTTTGCACCCAAAATATCTAAAAACTTTACCATTTAACATAAAAGTAACATTGAACCAATGTAAAGTAGATACTAGTGATCGATCTAATATATTTATCTCAGAAAAATTACAGAAACTCAAAACCATCGGACTATGCAACTTTAAGCGATGGTCAGTATATAGCGAAGGAAACTGAGATATGTTACCAGGGTAATGCTTGCATTTGTAGTCCAATAGTAGATTATAGAGCCCCCTTATATTGTTTGTTTGTTGTTTTACATCCTAGCAACACATAAGGTCATATCGGGGGGAGAACTCACTTGTGACAATCCCCAATCATGGCGAGTTTATAGTGCTGCCTCACTTGGAGAAAAGGCCACTGGCACCATGACTCGATTTCCCACTCAGTCACATTATCCTGATACTGAAACCAGCCCTTCCCTATCCTAGTAATGCCGAATGCCAGAATTGATGAGAGTAGCCCATGTGTGACGCCCAATAACCGATGATTCGAAAATCAATGTACTCTTGAGGCGTTGTTAAAGCTGCATAGTCCGATGAAAACAACAAGTTTTCAAAACCAACGGACTTATCTAGATTTGATTCTACATATCCAACTTAGATAATGGTGTATATCTTAAACATTGTTCACTACATAGAAGGGAAGATCGAGTCAATTTAATAGAACATCTCACTGTAGAAGCCTATGGTGTGATAATTGCGGTGTGCTTGCCAAAATTAATCATGCATGCTTACACTTCAAATATCTCAAAAGTTAGCCATTTAAGATAAACATTATTTATATTAAAGCAAGGTAGATTATAGCGATCAACCTAATATATTTATTTCAGAAAATATCAGAAACTCAAAACTATCGGACTATGCAACTTTAAATAAAACAAGCTTTATTTTAAGGCCCTGTCACACTACGACGTTTCCCCCGGCGCGCCGGCAAAATATTTGCAACCCGTCGACACGTGTCCAACTCGTCGGCGTTTTGGGAGAAAGTTTGATGGGGCGCAGTGTATTAGTAACGTGCTATGAGCGCGCGGCCAACGTGTTTAGATGCGCGGCAGAACAGCATGTCAACGTCCCGCCAGCGGGTTCCCAGCATGCCTTAGGTGTGTTGTCGGCGCGCTGTCGGCGCGCTGTCGGCGCGTTAATGGCGCGTTGGTGTCGTGTTAGTACTGTGTCAACGCGTACATACCCGCCAGCAACACGTTAGGACGCGCCGCAGCGCGTCCACACCGCGCGGCCAACGCATCCAGGCGCGCCGGCAACATGTCCAACGCGCCGAGAAACGCTGGAGCAACGCCAATGGCATGCCCACAACACTTCGATGGGACATTCCTGACGCGCTGACGGAACGCTCGCAATTTGGGGAAAAAAAGCCAACGTTAACCGACGTTGATCAACGTCCTGCCAGCATTCTGCCGGCGTGCCGCCAACGCGTGTCGACGTGTTGCTAACGCGTCCATAACGCGCCCGCCAACGCCTGCCGCGCGTTGCAGCCCATCGAAAGTTTTGTGCAAGCACAAAACCTTGACACGTCCCGACGCGCGCCGACGTGTCCATTCACAAGTTGCTATGTACCGACGTGCCGGTAATGCGCCGGTAACGTGCTGGTAACGCGCCGGTAACGTACCGGACGTGTACCGACGGTTCGCCCAAAGCTGCAACACGTTGCCACGCGTCGAAGCGCGTTGGTGAGAAACGTCGTAGTGTGACAGGGCCTTTAGGTCCTGGCCTGGCACTTAGAATTATGTCTGTCAGACTGCGGTAGGGGTGGGTGGAGGGGACCACCATGAAACCCATTAAACCCACCCCGAGTACCAACCCAGAACAAGCAGCAAGTTGTGTTTGTTTTTTGTTGTTTTATGTCCTAGCAACATCTAAGGTCATATCATGACGGGTACTGACTTGTGACAGTGCACACTCATGGCGACTTTATAGTGCTGCCCCACTGGGAAACCAGGCCACCAGCACCATGACTTGATATCCAACTAAGCCATATTATCCTGACACTGGGCCAACCAGTCCTTGCCCTATCATAATAATGATGAGCACCAGGCTAGGAAGTGACGAGTATCAATTTTTAAGTCATTCGTTTGACTCGACCAAAATTCAAACGCGCAAACTCATAGGTTCGGAATCTCCCGATTTCCAAAAACAGGAGACGGATGCACTACTCATTCGGCCACCCTGTCTGGTCACAAGCAACAACTAACGCCTGCTTTGATGTGGATCAATGGAAGCTAAGGGCTATTAAGGCATGAAAGAAAGCTCAGCATAAATTCCACAGGAGACCGACTGCTGAAAATCTGGCACTCTTTAGAATTCTGCATGCTCGCGCTCACAAAACAATCAAAGAAGCACGGAGGCAGTGTTGGAGACAATTTGTTTCTAGCATCACCATGCATACTCTGTTGGGCAAAGTATGGACAATGATCAGGAGAATGAAGCGAAGGGGAGGTGATTCTTCTGTAATCCAGCACTTGAAACACAATGGCACCATTCTCACATCACTCAACGAAATAAGTGAAGAATTGGCTCACACCTTTGCTGGAAACTCGTCTTTGGCAAACTGCCTCCCAGGCTTTCGGGCCGTCAGGGAACGCCAAGAGTGAAAGCTCTTGGACTTTTCTTCCGATGGCGAGGAACACTACAATTCCCCATTCAGTATGGGTGAGTTGAGGTGTTCTTTGGGAAGCTCGCATGACACAGCAGTTGGACCTGATGGAATTCATTATCAATTTGTTAAACATCTGCCTCTTGGCAGAAAGACGACAGTAATACCGATTCCCAAACCTGGTAAAGACCAGAGTGAAGCCCACAACTATCGTCCCATAGCCCTCACAAGCTGCATCTGTAAAACCATGGAGCGCATGGTAAACAACCGCCTCGTCTGGCTACTGGAGTCAGGACACCACCTGTCCAATCTTCAATGTGGCTTCAGACGGGGCCGCAGCACCCTCGACGATTTGGTGTTGCATGGAGACCTTCATAAGAGATGCTTTCCCTAAGAAGGAGCATGTTGTGGCTGTGTTTTTCGACCTTGAAAAAGCCTATGACACAACATGGCGGCATTATGGAGGATCTTCATGCGATTGGCCTTCGTGACCACTTGCCAATTTTCATCAGGAACTTTCTAGCCTTCAGGCATTTCCGCGTCCGTGTCAAGACTACCTATTCCAGCCTACACTCACAGGAACTAGGAGTACCTCAATGCAGCATACTGGCCATGACCCTTTTCGGGGTCAAGGTCAATGGTATTGCTGCTGCTGTAGTCTTTTCGTGGACGACTTTGTTTTATATTACAGCAGTGCTGACATGAATGTCATACGATAGAGAGACAGCTACAACCAAGCATAAATGGGATCCATCGATGATCAGTTCTGAACGGTTTCAAATTTTCCAAGACCAAAACAGTCTGCATGCACTTCTGCCTGCTGAGTAAAATACATGCGGAACCGGAGCTGACCCTGGAGGGGGATCCCATTAAAGTCATTGAGAAAACCAAATTTCTGGGCCTCATTCTCGACGCAAAACTGTCTTTTGTGCCACATGTAAAGTACCTGAAAACAAGATGCCTGAAAGTGCTGGATATTCTGAGGGTGCTGTCCAGCTCAGAGTGGGGAGCGGACAGAGATGTTCTGTTCTCCGTGTACAGAACCTTGGTTTGGTCACGAGTGGATTACGGCAGCATAGTATTCGGTTCCGCAAGGAAATCATATATTGGGCTGCTAGACACGATCCACCACCAGGGACTGCGCCTGGCCCTTGGGGCCTCCACACCTCACCGGTTAAGAGCCTTTATGTCAAAGCCAATGAACCATCACTTAACAACAGGAGAATCAAACTGGCTATGCAATATGTAGTCAAGATAAAAACTAATGCTTTGAATCCTGCACACAATTGTCTATTCGAGCAACATGACAAATCCAGGTATGAAGGCAGGCCGAATTACATCCGGCCACTGAGGCTCCGAATGAAACCTCATTTGGAGGCCTTGGGCGTGGATTTTGATGTGTTGGAGGATGCCAAAGTCCCAGAACATCCCCCGTGGTCGTTGAGAAAGCCATCAGTTATTGTCCGACTCACAGAACTGAGGAAGTCTGGGACACATCCACTTGAGTACCAAGGAGTGCATGCAGAGATTCAAGGCCAGTTTGCAGACCACCTCGCCATATACACTGATGGTTCGAAAGACCAAAGTCGGGTAGCTGCTGCAGCAGTCTGCCGACGGGAAAAATTTGGTGTACGTTTGCCTGATCAGAGCTCGATTTTCACTGCAGAAGCCCGAGCACTCCTTCTCGCGTTGGAGTGTATCGAGGTATCCAACCACACTAACTATGTTATATACAGTGATTCGTTCTCTTGCCTCCTGGCTGTTGCTGGACTGAAAACGAATCACCCTCTTCTAGCAATGGTCATTTATAAAATGAACCAACTGACAACGGATGGGTATGACATCCACCTGTGCTGGGTGTCTGGACATGCCGGCATACAAGGAAACAAACGAGCTGATTGGGCTGCAAAGAAGGCCCTGAACTGTGATCTTGAACCATATCTGATCCCTCACTCTGATCTGAAACCACTAATAGCCACCCACATAAAATCCAAATGGCAACATGAGTGGGATGAAAACATTAATAAACTTAAAGAAATTGAACCATCTGTGGGAAATCCACCACAGACTCATGCGGGAGGTCGGCGGGACCAAGTGGTCCTTAGCCGCTGCCCTATTGGCCACTTGTGGCTTACACATGCTTTTCTGCTCAAGGGGGAACCTCCCCCTGAATGTATTGGGTGTCAGTCCCCGCTGACACTCAAACACATTTTACTAAGTTACGTTGATTTTTTGGCCCGGCACCAACAGTTCTACCCTGCAGACAGTATGCATGACCTTTTTACTAAGGTAAAACAGGAAAACATTTGAGCCTTTTTGAGGGCAGCTGGACTGTACCACCTCATATAGTTTACTAAATAGATTCTATCAATTATTAATACAACTTTTCTTTTTCTATGGGAATTTGTTTCCCTTGACCACAAATATATGATTGTGAGCTTTCTAATTTAATGAGTGTCTATTGGCACATAATTGCTTGTCTGCTTTTACATGTAAAAGCGATGGTTTGAACAAAAAACAAACATTTCTCGCCGTGAATATGGCCTATGCTGCCGACACGGTGTAAAGCAACCACCAATCAATCAATCAATCAAACGGAAGCTAAAACGCGGAATTCTGAGTGACAGGCCAGTTTCAACGTTTGCCAATTAAAATCCCCGGACCGCCCCATTCCCACCCTTATTTGTGGCAGATGACCTACTTAAGGAAGTCATGTGGTGCTGCCTCTTCCAGTGTTGATAATTGCAGCCCTCTCTGCTCCCACCAATTAGGGCATTTACTGAGGAGGCCATGGCCACGGTAACTGGTTTCGTTGGTTGGTGGTTGGTTATTGGAGTGTCACATCCTGGCAACATCTAAGGTCATATCAGGACGGGAGCTGGTTGTGTACTCACTAGCTGAAATGGTGGTCACTCTTTATGATTGAATTTGCATATGGGCCTGGTTTATAGTTATTAGAACACGTGAGCATTTGCGCATTACTAATTGTATGGCCTGAATAATCATATTACATAGGGAGGTATTATGTTAAGGAAGAGCGTGCAAGTTTTTGGGGAATTTATCCATATACAATGGGCAGTTTTTCAGGTAATTCAACTTGAATTAAGGGTGGGTGGTAACATTTTCCCCATTGTTATTTGAATGGCCTGACTAGTCATAGAACATATTGGGGTTAATATGAAGAGGAAGTTCTTAGTTAAGACAGCAGTCATGTTAGGCTTGCGACCACTTTGTGGCCTCTCCCGACGAAAAAAAATCCGGTGTTCGCAAGTGGTCGCGAAATGCTCCTCATAATGGTCCTCTTGGCGATCATGTTTATGGTGAGGAGGTTGCAGGTTTTGAACCAAAAACATCATTACTACGAAGATGGACACCGATTGCAAACCGATTGCCAACCGATCGTCAACAGATTTCCAACCAATCACCAACCTGTTTTCTTTCCCCGCAAGAGGTTGCAAAGAGGTCAAGAATCTGGTGTAACTGAAGTGTAAATTTCTAACACACATTGAAAGGTCTGGCATGTAAGAGTTGGGCTTGAATAAAGAGCGGTGGTAGTGACAGTTGTAGTGACAGTGTGTAAAGTTTGACATCAGTTGTGACAGTAGATAGTGACAGACAGTTGTAGAGACAGTGGTAGTGACAGTGGTAGTGACAGTGTGTACAATATTCCGAAATATGAGATATGGGATATGGAGAACTCTGCTATAATAATGTGCAAACTTGTCTATAAAATGGTAAATAGTATGTCAAACCAAAGGCATATAAGGTATATGTGGAGTTGGTGTTCTACTACTCATACAGGATAGAAATTGTATATTAATATAGTATAGAGAGAGAGGGTCACTTATTGACCTGAAGGAGTGTCACTTCTTAGGTGGGACAGTCTTTGGGAAGTTGCCTCACATACCCCCTCCCCTCAAGAGTTATTTATTGATCCCTGCCACATATACAGATCTAACCATGCCTTGGTGGATAGAGGAATGCTTGTTAGGGATTGGAAGATTGGATCCTGTGATCACCACCATCTTGTTCTGGAAACTATAAAAGTAATAAATGAGAGTCTCACTCTCCTACCTTTCACTCTTTATCTACTTTCCTTCCTTGCCTTTAGTGATTTCTTATTAGCTTGTCCACACCACTCAAACCGCCAGCCGTTGACTTTACAAGTGGTAGTGACAGTGGTAGTGAGATCAGTTGTGACTGACAGTGGTAGTGACAGTGACAGTGACAGTGGCAGTGACAGTGGTCGTGAAATTAGGTGTGAAAGTAGATAGTGATGTAAAGTAGCAGTGACAGTGGCAGTGACAGCGGGTCGTGACAGAGAGTGGTAGTGACAGCGGTAATGACAGCCGATATTGACAGATAGTGATAGTGACATGGATAGTGCTCCTGGTAGTGCCAGCACGTAGTGTCATACAGTGGTTGTGACAGACAGTGGGCGTGACAGCGCGTAGTGACAGATAGTCATAGTGACATCGATGGTGACGGTGGGTAGTGAAAGACCTTCGATCGTCTGTAGGGCCCTTTTAAGCTAAAAGCTCATTACCAACAGGAAGAACCATTTACACGGATCTTGATAGGAAATGATTAAAATCAATAATTTACTACCGAAATAAGTAGGAAATAAATCATCACCTTTCCCAACCTATGTGCGATTTCCATTTGCATAACAGCAGCAACATCTGGCGTACTTCTGCGGCCTTAGGCTAATTCATTTGTCACCAGGGAAAAGTCTATTTAATATAAATTCCAGGAACACTCTGGAATCTCATTATGCCAACAATTGCTTTTAATTACTGCCGGAGTGACAAACGTGCAAGCGGGGATTAGGGGATTTACAACGATGCAATATGTGTCCTTTTTGTTGCCGTTCATATCAGCAGAAGTGACCTTCCTCGTTCCCCTTCTTCTCCTCCTTCTCCTTCTTCTCATTATTCCCCTTCATCTCCTTCTTTGTCTTCTTCTCCTTCATCTCCTTTTTTTCTTGTCTTCTTCTTCTTCTCCTCATTCGTCTGCTTCTTGTTCACCTTCTTCGTGTTAACCAGACGGGATGGCCGAATGAGTTAGAGCGTCCAACTCCGGTGTTGGTAGATCGTGGGGTCGTGGGTTCGAACCCTGGTCGAGTCAAACCAATGACTTAAAAATTGATACTTGTCGCTTCCTAGCCTGGCGCTTGGCATTATTAGGATAGGATAAGGACTGGTTGGCTCAGTGTCAGGATAATGTGACTCAGTGGGATATCAAGTCATGGTGCTGGCGGCCTGGTCTTCCAGTGGGGCAGCACTATAAAGTCGTCATGAGTACGCACTGTTACAAGTCGGTACCCGTCCTGATTTTACCTTAGATGTTGTTAGGTCCTAAAACAACAACACACAAGCAACAACCTTCTTCTTGTTCACCTTCTTCTTGTTCACATTCTTCTTCTTTGTCACCTTCCTCTTGTTCACGTTATTCTTTTTCACATTATTCTTCTGCGTCACGTTATTCTTCTTCACCTTCTTCTTGTTCTTCTTGTTATTCACCTTCTTCTTCTTGTTCACCTTCTTCTTCTTGTTCACCTTCCCCTTCTTCTCCTCCTATTATTGTTCTTGTTCTTGTTCTTGTTCTTCTTCATGTTCTTCATGTTCTTCTTCTTCTAAAATTGCTGAATTTGAAAAGAATCAGTTTGCAAATGCAGAAACTGGCGATTAATAAATTTGTTGAAATCTGTGTCCTTTTTGTAAATGTTCATCTCTCCAGAAATAACTTTCATCCTTCTCCTCCCTGTTCTTCTACTTGTTCGCCTTTGTTTTTCTTCTTCTCGTTCTTTCTTCTTCTTCTTTTTCTTTTCCTTTTTCCTTTTCATCATCCTCTTCTGAAATTGTGGAAGTTGAAATGAATTAGTTTTGCAAATACGGGAACTGCTGATAAAGCTGAACTGCTGATTTAATTTTTATCTATTAAATAAATATTGCCGAGAGCAAGTTCTTCATCAATTGCGGAAGTCGGAAAGGATGACTTGTGTCAAGGTAGAACCTGAGATCAATA
The DNA here is from genome assembly GCA_030323885.1 of Branchipolynoe longqiensis. NCBI lineage: Eukaryota > Metazoa > Annelida > Polychaeta > Phyllodocida > Polynoidae > Branchipolynoe > Branchipolynoe longqiensis. Next base: position 94,097,917 of record CM059192.1, read on the forward strand.
CATCAGATTTGTTTTTAAACACCGTACGAAGAAAACCCCCACATATTACAGCATTCACTTAATAATTTTATGTTAGTCAAATATTGTTTATTAGACATAGCTGTTGGCTACATCGCAGTAAAAGATTGGAGTACATGTATCAGCCAATACGTACTGATGGAAGCTGCATAGTGCTGGCCCACTCATGTACCATTGTGTGGGCATTTTGACCTAATATGCCGGGGCTCAATCAATATCCTCACATTTTTAAAAATTGTGTTGGTACATTAGTTGAATAAGCAGGGGAAATTTAAAGCGTGGAAATTGGTCTCCCTCATTCCATTGCTCCTTACCCTATCCTAGTAATGCTGAGCGCCAAGCTAGATAGTGACTAGTATAACTTTGTATGTGATTGGTTTGACTTGCCCACAGTTCAAACCCAGGGTTTTCAATCTGACGACCGACCAGCACGAGAGGCGGACGCTCAACTCATTCGGCCATTGCATCTAATTAGCAGACAACATAACACAAAATATGAATGTTATAAGTCTTCGGATTGATTCACCAGGCATTGAACCTATAAAGCGGGCAGTCTAACCATATAACTATAGCGAAGGGTTCAAATCAACCATCAGATCTGACTATGCAGTTGTCGCAAATATCCTGTCATTCACTTTTGTTGCACATCTTCTTGGCCTCGGTCTGTTCATTGCAATATAACACTCAGGAGAAGCAGCAGTGCATGCAATATGCAATACGAGAGGATTGGGTTAGAACAACAATAGGCAATTTCCAAAACCAACCTACTAATATATAATATCATTGGCAGTGGTTCTCTGACTATCCCCGATTGAAATGGTCTATTAAGACTTATCTTAGTGGGACTTCTTTTTGAAGTAAAGAATTCAGAATGCATCACTCATTTCTCATCACTCGCCATTCAGTGGCACGTGATAAAATAAATAAAGAAGCACCAGGTGTTTAGAATATGTACTGCATCAGGTTTTCTGCGGCTTATCTCAACTTTCTTTCTTTCTTCCATACATTCCCTTTCCTCACACTCCATGAATTGTGTCCTTTGTCCATTTCTCTGGAGATGGACGTAGCTCAGGCGGTGGTGTGTCCACCTGTAAAGGTGTGTGTCATCTTATAACCTTGCAGGTTATCAGGATCAATTTATAATATACACCCTACCTGGTTTGATGGGGGAGCAAAAGGGCTGGAATTAGTTGTAATTTTACTCACTATAGATGTATTACAGTACTCTGCAGGATATTACAAAATGAACTCAAAACCCTCAAAATAACAGTGTGGAAGTCAGGGCTGGCAGTGTGGCTCTCTTCCTTTTGCTTCTCTCTCTTCTTGGTTACCTTCTTGATTGCCTCTTGAGTTTCCTCCTCACACTACCAGTACCCTTCTTTCATTGTATCTTTTCAGCCATTTTAGTTACATACAAATCTGATCAGTCAGTCTTACCAAGTAGAACATGCAAATTATGTGGTCAACCTCACGAGGCAGACACTCTCATCGGTCAACCTCACCTGTCAATCTAGGGTGTTGGAGGGGGAGGGGTGTGGTGACCCATCCACCCCACCTGCTCCTCCTGCTGGCCATGGGGAGGGAACTGACCCACCCATCCACAGCCAATTTCATATCAGCACATATGAATGATCAGCTTTCAGAATAATAAGAGATCTACAACACACTCCTCACTATAACACCAACATACATACAAGGGTATTGCAATACCTCAGTGAGTTTGACGTCCCTGCCCTGCAGAGTTGTAAACCACTGCCTTCTTGACAGAACTGAAGGTTAAGGGAGCAAACTCTAAACAGAAAACCATGTCACTGTGGCAGCATTAAGGCTGGTTGATGTATGGAACTCCCAACATCTCCCGACCAGCCACTGCAAGGAGAAATAGTTTTCTGCCTGTCTGGACATTTTCTTGCCGGTGTGAAACCTCTATTTGTTCCTGAGAGAGTGCTGCTGGTAACTTGCAAAAGCCAGCAGCTCTTCAACACTTTTGCAGCCAGCATTCATGAAAGGTACAGATGACAGCTGAAAAAGCTGCATGCCTTCATGATGCCACGTCTGCGTTCAATCATGAGGCTAACCTGGAAGGATAAAGTGACAAATAAAGAAATACTCGAACAGATGGGGCTGCCCTCTATGGAAGATCTTCTGATCAAAAAGAATCTCCGGTGGACTGGACACCTCATGAGGATGTCATCAGACAGGCTACCAAAGCAGATCCTCCATTCTCAACTGTCTTCTGGTTACAGAAAGAGAGGGTGCCCTCGTCTCTGGTTCAAGGATACCATCAAGAGAAACCTGAAGCTGAGAGACATTAAGACCGACTCATGGACATCACGCTCATAGCAGAGAGCTAAATAGAGAGCGGCAGTCAAGTAATGAAAGCAGTCTTTGTCGCATCGCGACCGACAGCTTGAGGATGATGATGACATACATCAGAATATTTGATACATATTTACCTAGTAGTTACACATTAAACCTATCTCACTGGGCCAGGTGCTGCCCTGGTGGTGGTAGAGAGAAACATACACCCTGATCCCTACCTCCCTCCCAGGCTTAACACTCCCGCCTGCTTCCCCGCAAGGTCCACCAAGCACGCCCCGTTACTTCACGCATCAGGCCCCCAGCTCTGCCAATTTGGATTTCCACCGCTGTGTATAACTTACAGCGTCATCAAAGGCTGGTTGCTCTCATACCATGTCTATGTGGTGTGGGAGGTTAAAAATCCCTTGGGTCGGTAAAAGTGTAGGCTCGGGTTTTCTATCGACCAGCAGTGGAATGAGGAAAACCAGTCGTCTATGACTGAAATTTCCCCTGCTTAAACAACTAATGGACCAAAAAAAAAAAAAAAGGCTAGAAATATCTAGCTGGTCACTTCACACATCAGGCTGGAAATACCTACCCAGTCACTTCACTCATCTGTGCTGGTATCAGTATCCCAACTAAAACAGTATTCCAACTTATATGAGGCCTAATTGTACTACCATTGGGGTGCAATTCAATTTAGCCTACCCCTGGAGACCTGTCCTCACAGGTCTGTCTAGTTTGGGAAAATCCAAATCAACCTATTATATATGCTCTTTCCAGTTGTTAGCACCTACATACACTTGAGAATGTGCATAATATCAGACACAAGTCCAGGTAATCAATTACATTTAAGAACACCCATATATGCTTATTCCAGCGGTATTATCTCCAGTGGTGATATTTGATGCATAGCATTGGATAATTTGATATTAATTAGACTCACACACAACACATACTTTAGTGTACACATAACAATAGGATGAATATTATTAACATGGGTTATAGCTGATTTAGATAACACTAGCATGGTTTTATGTAATGATTTGCTTACTAGTAGAATGGTCATATAACAATGATTGAATGATTTAGGTATTATTAGAATGGTTTTAGATAATAATTTGATTTCTATCAGCAAAACTTATGTGAGCACAAATGCATGCAATTAAGTTAATAATATGATTCTCTGTATTTCTGGGTTCTCTGAATATATTGTTTCATTGTTGGTAGTTGTCTCGTGGTGTTATTTAGGGAAACTTTCATCTTGGACACCAGCAGTATTTTGGGACTCCTATTGCTTGTGTTTACAACCCTGTTGTAAACCCTGTATTGACCATAGATTGCTTTTATCCTGAATAGTCTGACTGCCATATGAATGGATGCATAACAGGATTTAGTGATTCATCCCTCAAAATGGTTTCAATATTGGTGTCATGAAAAAGGATATTTTTGTTTTAAGGAAATTATTTACTCTTATTTCATTTGTGATACTGACCCAAAGCTCACAATATTTTACAATGTAATGGATCCTGCTCAGTGGACAAATTTACAGTTTGGGCTATTTTCTGTTCAAACCAGTGGTGCACAACTGCTTCATCAAAGGCTGTGATATGGGCTGTCCTGTCCATCGACAAATTTGTATGAAAGACCCCTTGCTGTTTATCAGACAGACTAGCCTATGTGGCGGCAGCAGGTTTTCTCCAAGAAATATGTCAGAATGATGATATGTTTGATGTCCAATAGCCGATGATAACAATCAATGTACGCCAGAGGCATCATTATATAAAAGGAACTTTCCTTTGTCCATTTCTCCAAGACGATTCTTACTAATTTGCGACTGATTAGACTTTTGAAAATTTTACAAAAACTAATAAAACCCCCCATCCCCTACTGACTCCCTCCCTCCTTCTATCATCCATCTCCCTTCCATGCTTCTCCTCCCACTTCCTCCTTCCCTCCCTCGCTCCTTCTCCCTCCTCTGCCACTCCTCCCTTCCCAATGTCTGCACACTCCCTAGTGACTTAAAGTTGCATGGTCCGATCGCTTTTGAATTTTCGTATAATTCTTTAGATAAATATATAAAATTGATGGTTATGACTTACTAATCATTAGTCTGGAGTCATTTTCATGAAACATGGCTTAGTTTTGAAGCAATTTGAGCTGAAAGACACCAACATACTTTCGACAAGCTTTCAAAAAGTCCTCTTGCTAAGACCAGTATTGACATCTCGCAATGACCACGTGATGTGGAATGACCTACATAAACTATAGCCTGGGTAGCTTTTTTTCCAACTGATGGCACCATTGCGCCATCAATTGTTTCTTGGCATGTGATGTGATGTGGGCTGACCTAATGATGTATGTCATTGTAGGTCATGGGGACCCATGGTTTGATGAAGCATAATTGTTGGGGTCAAAATCAAACCATGTACTTGGGTCGTTCTCAGAAAATGTGTACCACTTGAGGTAGTCTACTTGAAATGCATATTTCAAAGAGACCCATTATTGGAGTGTCAATATTTTGATTTCATCATTTAGCCCAATAATGTGGCATATATTTTAGATCAAAAGTAAATGTTAATATTGTGTATTATGTATCTTATTGGGATGGATGTAGCTAAATAAATAGAAAATTACATCACTAATGTGTGACATTGTCAACAGCATTGAAAATAAAGTGTCACAAACTTAATGAAAACCTCTGAACATTAGCAGATTTCACTTCAAATGGTCATATACAATGTCTTCATTAAGTTTATTTCTAAAAGAATTATAAAAATGGAGTCATTAACATCATAACATTTTGTTTCCACTTGCAAGTTCTATGAAACTCTGTATCAAACAATGAGTATAGATAGAGTGCGGGAACTATTTGAAACATTTGATACTCTATGCATGGACCCAGTTATGGTATAGTAAAAGATCAATCCTGAAATTGCCCCTAAACATTGAAATTTGAACCGAACATTTGTGTAAAATTGTTGATTCCCCTTAGACTGTTATCATGCTAATATTTTTCTGCTTTTCTCTTTAATCATCACATATAAGAGAAAACCATAGTAATGAGATTTCAAATTAGTATTACTACTGTTTATAGTGGCAACTGAAATGTCCTAAAAATGTCAAGCTTTGTGTGGAAAATATTTAATTTTGGAGTCAGATTGGTTTCCATGCTATACTGCTATTTACTGGGTCTGAGCATCATTTGATCTACTTAAAAATGTCAGAATATGTTTATTTTCAATTATTCAGATGCAAAGGGGACATACACATTGAGGAAACTTGTATATAGGACTTTGACAGCATTTTGATTTTGTGGTACTGATGTCACAGTATCGGTACACAACTTCTGAGAATGACGCATTTACATTTGATTCCATATTTCCAACTCAATAATGCCGAATACAAAGCTAGGTAGGGACAAGTATCATTATTGATTTGACTCAACCAGGATTCAAACCTGGGAGTTCAAATTCCATGACATAGCACCTGGGAGGCAGGCGCTCTACTTAATCCGCTTTATAGAACTGCCTTTCTGAGAGGTCAAAAACCATTTATATTTTCAATGTACTTGACAATTAATGGTAACAGGTTGTATATAACATATATGAGATTTTTGTATCACAATATTCAATATTGTATTTTATGAACAACATTTCCCAAAATGTTCAAATTAATATTCATGCTTAGTTATAACAATTATATCAGTGAACAATTTTTTCATAAGTATTGAGTCAATATTTATTTGATAACATCTATGTCATCTAAGACAACTTTAACGAAGCATTTATAAAAACGAAAAAAATCCACTCAGTTAACTTCATGTGTTTTTTCTTTGTATTTGCATGTGTTGTGCTAATTCGTTGTTTGACCTTAAGTGTGTGTCTATATTTTTGTACAGCTATTCTATCATGTCACTTGCATGATCATCAAATGCATTGTTCCCGGATAATAATATACATAATTAGTACATCACTCTTATTCAGATCTGTGACAATTATTTAATACAAAATTCCATGCAACTTTATATCAACCCAGGCTATGGTGCCAGGAATACTACCAATGGACATCCTGGAACCTGACTAGGTACTTGGAATGAGGGTCAAGGCTACTGGCCACGAGATTGATCTAATTGATTAATGGCTTCCTTGTGTGATGGGTTTCTCAAAGTAGGCCAGAGAGCGTGTATATAAACAGATGAGAGGGACAACTCCCATACTAGAGCATGTAACATCTGCCGACTGTGGCGCTCCAAGTGGTGGTTGTTGAACAGCTTAAGCACATGGGCAAACCTCAAGCAATTTCCAATGGCAGTGAGCAATCTTCACATCCAGAAAAAGTGAAATAATCTCTAAAATCTACAACCACCTCAGACACAAACTGATTGTGAATACACATAGAAAACATGTTTAATCCAACAAGAATTATCTTAAAATGATATGGAATAGGGTTCTGGATTTCTATTAAAATTTGGAATAAAACTACTGACGTTTTTTTCACTACAGCCGTATACGGCAAGTAGGCTGAGGTAGTAAATTCACTGATCATTCTATATATGCTGTACCAAATCACTTGTTAATGCACCAATATCTAAGATGGATATATATAATCAAATTAAGATATATGTTTTGGTTTTGAAAAATAAATGTTTCATTGGACCACGCAACTTTAAAGCTGCATATTCCAATGAAGCATCAAATTTTTAAAACCAAAACAAGAATCTCAATTTGATTCTACATATCTAACTTAAATACCGGTGCACTTGTTAAACATTTCTCACCACATAGAAGGGAATACTGAAAGCAATTAAATAGAACCTATTACTGCAGAAACCTACAGTGTCAGAATTTTGGCAAGCTTGCCAAAACTAATTTTGCTTGTTTGCACTTCAAATATCTCAAAAGTTTGCTATTTAAAATCAAAGTTACTTGAAGTGTGAGTAGGGTAGATTATAACGATCATCCTAATATGTTTATCTTAGAAAATGACATAAACTCAAAACCCATCGAACTATGCAACTTTAACTCATTTTCTATCCCGATCACATCACACTCTCTGTCTAGCATCATGAATCTAAAAACAAAAAAAGGGAAAAAAAAGAAGGGAAACTGTCCCTCCTGATGACTTTTGCACAGTTGAATTTCTCAATTTCCAGAAGTGGAAAACATTAGTTATGTATTGTTTGAGTGTGCGCTTGATGAAGATTTGTTAAAAAAAACATGCCAAAAAATGTGCTCATTATCCTGAATACTGCACTTTAATTATTGCGTCGATGATTGCTCTCTTGTGTACCCACTTCCCATAATGCACCACGTAGCTGTCCTAGAAGTATCCGGCAATAACCAACCACAGTAAAACCTCTCTCTACCGACCCCTCCACAGATCGACCACTCCCCTATATCGATCGCTTTATTTGGGTCCCAACAATACCATTGTATGGATATTTTAACTCTCTAAACCTACCACCTCCCTAAATGGACCACTTAAAATCGGTCCCTTGGTCGGTCGAATTCGAGAAGTTTTACTGTTACTGTTTAATTAAATTATCAGCTCTGGTGTCTACACATTGAGGCTACTAGCGGTTATCATGGATTGTTCCCATAACGTCATCACTATTTTGGGACACAAGAATACAACAAATCAACTATGAGATTCCCCATCATTCGGTCATCGCTATTCTTACACACTTTGAGATAGACAAATAAGCGGCTGCCATCTTGGATACCCTATGTGTGTTCTCTATATGTAACTGACTTATTAATCAACATTTCATATATATATATATATATATGTGCATGTTGATATGACCGTTCTGATATAACCTGAAAAACCTAAACACTAACAATGTCTTCACATACATGTATACATCGTATGTGTATGTTCATATAACCGTCCTGATATTACCTGAGATGTTACTCGGAAGTCAAACCTCAACACTACCAATGTCTCCACATACATATGTGTATGTTCATATAACCGGCCTGATATTACTTGATACTAGGAAGTCAAACCTCAACACATACACATATATATGCGTGTATATTCATATAACCATCCTGATATTACCTGATATTGCACTAGTCAAACCTCATTCTCCACATACATATATACATATGTGTATGTTCATATAACATCCTGATATTACTTGAGATTTTACTAGGAGGTTAAACCTCAGCACTAACAATGTCTTGACATACATATATATATACACCTGTGTATGTTGATGTAACCATCATGATATTACCTGAGATTTTACTAGGAAATTAAACCTAAACACTACCAAGGTCTCGACATACATAAATGAGACTGTCTCAAAAGGTGATAAGTAAAATGGGACAAAACTTTGTCCAATGTAACGATCAACATATGTATTTGCTCAGGATAAACTGATTTGATTTTTACATGGCGTTTCATAATCCCAATGGAATACACATTGACTTGAAGCAAATATCCTTGTGGTATCAGCGTAACCATTTGTGTACTGTTTTGTGTCAATCGTTATGCGGAAACAACAAAATTGTGTTATCACCTTTTGAGACAGGCTGTTATGCATCTGTGGATGTTCATATAACCGTCCTGATATTATCTGCCATTTTACTGGGAGGTCAACTTCAGCGCTCTATCAATAGTATGTCTGTAATTTATTCCAGTCTGTTTGGAAGTTGGCGGAAATGCTGGAGACCTGACACCGGGTAGCGGATATTGGTGGGGGGAGTGGTGTGGGGAGTGTGAGCAGTGTGGGGAGGGTGAGGAGTGGTGGAGATTGGTGGGGGAGTGGGGGGGGTGGTGGGAATGATGGGGGGGGGGGGTGTGAGGAGTGTGGGGAATGGTGGGGGGGTAGAGGGGGAGTGGTGGGGGGAGTGGTGGCGGGAATGGGGGAGTTTGAGGAGTGGTGTGCGGAGTGTGGGGAGTGGGATGAGTGTCGGAAGTGGTGGGGGGAGTGGTGGGGGAGTGATGGGGGGAGGGTGAGGAGGGGTTGGGGAGTGGTGAGGGAGTGTGGGGAGTGTGGGGAGTGTGGGGGAAATGTGGGTAGTGGAGGGAGGAGCACGAGGAGTGTGGGGAGTGTGGGGGGAGTGGTGGAGGGAATGGGAGGAGTGTGGGGAGTGTGGGGATGTGTGGTACGTGGTGGGGGGAGTGGAGGGAGTTTGGGGAGTGTGGGGGAGTGGTGGAGGGAGAGGGAAGGGTGGGGGGGCGTGCATAGGGGTGGGGGGAGTGGGGGATTGGTGGGGGGAGTGGGAGGCGTGTGGGGCCTGTTGGGCGGAGTGGGGGGAGTGGGAGGGGGAGTGTGGGGAGTGGTGGCTGGAGTAGGGTACTGGTGGAGGGAGTGTCGGGAGTGTGGGGTGTGGGGTGGGGGGGGAGGGGGGGGGGAGTATGGGGAGTGGTCGGGGAGTGGCAATAGTGGGGGGAGTGCTGGGGAGGAGTGGGGGGTTGTGAAGGAAGTGGGCGTATGTGGCGGTGGGGGGAGGGTGGGCGTGACGAGGGTGCTCGAGGGCAAGATACTAACTCTGGGTGGCAGTAAATGACCTTTTCATGCAGCTCGCGGTCTTCAGCCCCATTCATTGTAGGATATTGGGGGCTTATTAGTCTCCACACCACTGCCACGTATCACCCACAATGCATCAACTCTGCAACACTAGGGAGGCACCACTTTCTTTACTTGCGTAGGTAAAATTACACAATATTCTACAAGTTATGTCTCTATTGTTCCTAATTTTCTGATTGCGGTTTTTCTCCAGCGAAGCAATCAACATCAAAATAAACAGCCAGCTATTCTGGTTCCCCAGCTCAATTTTTAATTAACACAATTTAAAGAAGATCAAAAGGTCGATCGATTGTTAGTTAGCTGTTAATGAAGTGCCAGTGAATTGTTGATGCGTGGCGGCCGGAGGAAACCCCCCATGGGCACTGACCAAGCTGGCCGACCGGAAATGGGGTAGGTTATCACCAATAGGGCTATCAGAAGTAATTTATATTTCTTCCGGTGTGGATCTTTAGGGTAAGTACTCCATATGTCCGGATGGTTGGCATGCGCCAAACCCTTGTTTCTATGGGAACCGGATGCGGGGGGGGTGAATAGTATGGAAAGATGGGAATTTACCAGCGGCATTACAGAATACCGCAGCTCATTTGATTTGTCTATTAACAGAATATATATATATATATATATATATATATATATATATATATATCATCATCATCATCATCTTCATCATGCTGTCGGTCACGATGGGACAAAGACTGCTTTCATTACTTGACTGCCACTCTCCTTTTGTGCGGTTGTACATTTCATGAAAGCTGCCTGCAAAAGTCTTGAAGTGCTGCTGGCTTTTGCAAGTTACCAGCGGCACCCTCTTGGGGAGCAAATAGAGGTTTCACACCAGCAAGAACATGTCCAGACAGGTGCAAAACTATTTGTCCCTGCAGTGGCTGGTCGGGAGATGTTGGGAGTTCCATACATCGACTACCCTTAATGATGCCACAGTGACATGGTTTTCTGTTTAGGGTTTGCTCCCTTAGGCTTCGGTTCTGTCAAGAACCTATACCACAAGGCAGTGGTTTACAACTCTGCAGGGCAGGGGAATTAAACTCCCTGAGGTATTGGCATACCTGCATACATATATATATATATATATATATATATATATAAAATAAAAATTGTATCCTACGTCACAGCAGCTGTCGCTAGGATTAAATTAAATCTGGGGGAAACCCCACGTTTTAATTGCGCATTCCGACTACTCCTGGGTCTGCTGATACTCATTAATAGTTTGAGCGATTACCGAATCAGTAAAAGTCGAGGGTGGTTTCCCATCAGAAAGTGTGTGGATTCCAACTATGTCAGAGTCAAGCCAATGACGTACATTATCCATGCTACCCGCAACCTAGCCTGGCACCCGGCGTTAAGAGGATGAGGTAGTAAGCGGTTTGCTCAGTATTAGAATAATATGACTGAGTCAGGTCTCGCGTAATGGTGATAGTGTAGGACGTTCAAAATACTATCCCATTCAAAACACTGCGGTAGTGTTTTGAACCTAAGTTCAAAACACTACTGTTAAGTTCAAAACACTACCCCTATAACCTTAAAAAAACTACCCAAGTTCAAAATACTATTTTAACCGTCAGGCTAATCCACCCCCGCTAAAGGCAAGCCTTTGTGTTAATTTATATAATTATTTCCATGTGAATTTCCTGGGCCGGCCGCGGGCTGCCGCTGCCCCTCGTCCCGCCTGCAGGTAGTCCGTGTCCGTCGGTGTCCTTCCCGAGCTAAAGTCGGCCAGCCAGAGTATCGTCTAAATACAGAGATTTTGCCCCTCCTCCCGTATTTATCGGCCGAAAGCAATTACTTCGTTATTTCAACTAACTGGCTGGTCTCCTCGCCTTCCGGTGTATTTAATATGTTTAAATTGATCCAGAACTAAGCAGATGCACTACTGTCACTATCACTGTCACTGATAATCAGCCTAAGTTACTGTCTTATTTTAGCCAAAAGATCTATACGATAGTTCTGTTCATATGTCTGTTATAATCCCCCGCAGATGGGCTAAGTAGCTGCAGAAGGCCTAGTTAGGCTCAAGGCCCTTAATTATATATATAAAGCAATCCAATGTTAAGTTCGACCGTAGCGGTTTACTCCATAGAAAACTGGAGGACAGTAAAGAATGCAAGGAACGTTCCAATTTACTTTTCCAAGAGCTCACGGCTTTGTTTATTCTTATTCAAACTAACATTCGATCAAAGCACATATTACATAATCATGGTGCAAACCCTTCCCCTAATATTTAATGTCAGACAACTTCAGAATTTCGTTCATATAGGCCTAAAACTCGGCTAAAACATCAGAGCGTCATAAAGTATGTCTGATCGGTCTGGGTCCGAACGCCCCCCGACCTTCTATCGTTGCCAGGCGAGTCGCAATTCGTGTCTCCTAGCAACGCTTTACGGCCGGAAACCCGGTGCACCGTTAGTGTTTGGCATTCGCGGTCTGCCCTGGCGAGTAGCCCGTATTTCCAAATACGAGTTAATCGGCGCACGCCCGTGAATGCCACAAGGCGAGTAGTCCCGCCCACTTCACTATCATGACACAGCAGTGGGGGCTGTAGGGCCGCAACATGTAACCTACTGCATATGCCCAACTGCCCCACATTACTGCATTCTTCCCCATCTTACTACATACTGCCCCACCCTACTACATTCTGCCCCACCCTCCTTCATACTGCCCCACCCTGGTTGTGCTGCAGCTTTTAAACAATGTGTCAGTAGTATATGCTGATCGTGCTGCGGCATCTGGACCATGTATTAGTATATCCTGATAGTGCTGCGGCGTTTAACAATGTATTAATATATGGTGATGGTGCTGCGGTGTTTAACAATGTGTTAGTAGTATACACTGATAGTGCTGTGGCATTTAACAACATGTTAGTAGTATACAATGATATGGCTGCAGCATTTAGCAATGTGTTAGGAGTATACACTGGCAGTGCTGCATCATTTAACCACATGTTAGTAGTATACAATGATAGGGCTGCAGTGTTTAGCAATGTGTTAGGAGTATACACTGATAGTGCTGTGGGGTTTAACAACATATTAGTATACACTGATAGTGCTGCAACCTTTAACTATGCATTAGTATATGCTGATAATGCTGCTAAGACATATTAGTATACACTGATAGTGCTGCAGCGCTTAACAATGTATTAGTATGCACTGATAGTGCTGCGGCTTCTAACAACATATTAATATATGCTGATAGTGCTGTGACATTAACCAACGTGTTAGTAGTATACACCGATAGCGCTGCAGCGTCTGCACCACACATTAGTATACGCTGATAGTGCTGCAAATTTTAACAACATATTATTATATGCTGATAGTGATGCGGCGTTTAAACGTATTAGTTTACATTGATAGACCGGCAGCATTTGAACAACATATTAGTAGGGCCTATAAACTGATATTGTTGCACAATTGCAGAGGTGGGCCTAGCGTGCAGAATGTATGGCGTTTGGTTCCCGGACAAATCCAACCAATGACTTAAGATTGATACTTGTCACTTGCTAGCCTGGCCCTCGGCATTAATAGGATATCGGGCAAGGACTGGTTAGCTCAGTGTCAGGATATTGTGACTGAGTGGGATATATTGGATCATGGTGCTGGCGGCCTGATTTCCCAGTGGGGCAGCATTATAAAGGTGCTATTACTGTGCACTGGCACAATTAAGTAGGTGATATGACCTTAGATGTTGCTATGCCACAAAACAACAACCAACAACAACAACCCCTAGTGCCCCACCTTACTATGCTACATAGGCCCACTGCCCATCGCTACTGCATACTACCTCACCCTACTACAAATGAAAATGAATATGCGTTTTTTTAGAGTAGTGTTTTAAACTTAAAGCTAGCGTTTTGAACTTTAGGATAGTGTTTTGAGCGTGGCCACAGTATTGTTTTGAACCTACCTTCAACTAGGTTGAAAACACTACCATAGTGTTTTGAACCTAGGTTGAAAACACTACCATAGTGTTTTTGTAGGGTAGTGTTTTGAACTTACTACACCAGCAGCCCAGTCTCGCAGTGGGGCATACAACACTGTGATATCACCATGAGTGCACAGTATTGGTTACAAGTCCGTGCCCTGACTGATATGACCTTAGATGTTGCTAGAATGTAAAACCCTAACAAACAATGTCCATACTTCGTCGTACTCTCTGGAAGGTAGATACTTTGGTAATGATGTGCGACGTAGTAACTATCTTACATACATTAAAGTTACACAATTCCCTGATTTTGGGCTCCTGCCATATGTTGCAGATACATACATTAGGTTGATCCTTCTAATCTACTTTACTTTGGGTTTGTAATGATTGTCTCCACCTAAGGGCGACCCTCTTAATAATATCTCAGATGTTGCTAGGACGTAAAACTCCAACAATCAACCAAGCTAAGGGCGAGTTCAAAGTGCAGCATGCAGGGTAAGAACAGACACTCATCATTCACACCAAAATCAAGTGCAATGAGGACATTCCACACAATTCTCGTTTGATCCATTTTGTGTGAGTTTGTATAAATATACATTCGTATATCAAGATATTGAACTACTATTTACTTGCATGGAATATACTGTTGTAATCACATTTGTACTATGCTACAGTGTATCCTAGTATTTTACCCCAAAGGTCATTGGGATTCACCCAAATGAGCAAGTCCTAAATCCCTAATCATTTGTCATGGCCATGAACAATGCTGTGATGAGTGGCGGATGATAGAGGTGGGGTGATACGTCATCTCTAAAGATGACCAACTGATAGGTTTGTTTGTTTATTGTTGTTTTACGTCCTATCAACATCTAAGGTCATATCACGACGGGTATAATTTTTTACAGTGCGCACTCATGATGACTTTATAGTGCTGCCCCACTGGGATACCAGGATGTCAGCACCATGACCTGATATCCCACTCAGTCACATTATCCTGACACTGAGCCAATCAGTCTTTGCCCTATCCTAATAATGCCGAGTGCCTGTATAGGAAGTGACAAGTATCAGTATTTTAAGTCATTGGTTTGACTCGACCAGGGTTGGAACCCACGATCCCACGGTCTACCAATACGGGAGACGGAACTCCATAAACCATCCCGTCTGGTTGCCAAATAATAGGCATACACATCTGACGTTATTATTTGGTGATATTCACCCTACTTTGGAGTGGATGCAATACACCTGAGTTGGCGGGAATGCTATGCCTCCTCTTTCTAGTGTCCACTGCCGCTTGGACTCATTTTTAGGTGGCTGGATGAGTTTGTCTCTCCATCCTCCCGATTGGCCAGTGGGCTTTCACACATTTTCAGCCATCCCCGCTGACACTCAAACACATTTGACTAAGTTGCGTTGACTTGTTGGACCTGCGCCAACAGTTCTACACTGCAGATAGTATGCATGACTTTTTTACTAAGGTAAAACAGGAAAACATTTTAGCCTTTTTGAGGGCAGCTGGACTGTACCACCTCATACAGTTTACTAAATAGATTCTATCAATTATTAATAAAACTTTTCTTTTCCTATGGGAATTTGTTTCCCTTGACCACAAATATATGATTATGAGCTTTCAAATTTAATGAGTGCGTATTGGCACATAATTGATTGTCTGCTTTTACATGTAAAAGCGATGGTTTGAACAAAAAACAAACATTTCTCGCCATGAATATGGCCTATGCTGCCGACACGGCATAAAGCAACCAGCAATCAATCAATCAATCATTTTCCGCCATTGCCTGTCACTCGCCATTCTCTCTGCGCTTCTCGGCGAGCTGGTGATGCACAAACTTTTCCACCCATCCACCCGACCACTTTATTGTTTGTACTCCTTTCCAGGGCTGTGCTCAGGTGTTACGGTAGTTCTTTAATATACTTTTGCTACCTACACTTCCCTGTCACTGTTGTTCCTTAGCCCAGTCGCGTCAGTCCTTCCTCAGAGACCGAAAATCCCATGTATTCAAAACTGTTGTAGTGACATCTTCCTCATAATATAATAATAGTTCAATGTTGTTTATGCAACTTTAATTAATTATACATTACCTGCATCTGCTTCCTGTCAAGACCGAGTTTCTTAGTATCAGAATAATGTGACTGAGTGGGATATCGGGTCATGACGTTGAGGGCCTCGGTATTCCTGTTGGGCAGCACTATGAAGTCATCATGAATGTGGATTGTTGCAAGTCGGCACTCAATTTGATATGTGCATAGATGTTGCTCGGAGCTAAATCCCAAAGAATCAAACTTTCTGAAAGAAATAACTAGATATTTCATTATTAAATCCTTCAACAAATCCACTGTGCTAGTGTAATAGCTTCATAAAAAGACTCGCATCCATAGATTCCCATGTATGGTAATATCCTAGTAGTCCTACCTGTATTATTAAGTTCTCTTAGTGGGTCCAAATTCAATCTAAACTCCTCCTTCAGCGAACCACATTGATTACACTCAGAGGAGAACTCTGAAATAAATGAAAGTTAAGCGCTATTTGAAATTGACCTTTTTTTGCCCCGTTTTTGTTGTTGGTACATTAGTTGTTTAAGCAGGGGAAATTTCAGTCGCAGACAACTGGTCTTCCTCATTCCACTGCTCCTTGCCCTATCCTAGTAATGCCGAGCGTCTGGCTAGGAAGCGACAAGTATACATTTTTAAGTCATTGGTTTGACTCGACCAGGATTCGAAGCCATGACCCCACGATCTACCAGCACGGGAGATGGACGCTTTAATTCATTCGGCCATCCCATCTGGTTCGCCATTCAACTGACTTACTTATGGTGAGGTTACGAACTGTGTCTCTTCATTTCTCTGTTTACTCCTTGTGTCCTGTGACAAGTTGTCTCCCGGAAATCCAATCACTATCCGCTCCTCATCATCATGTTTAAGAAGCGCTTTTGCCAACACAAGTGATGATGTGATTTTATTTCCATTAGTTACACTGACGTAGTTTCATTTGATTGAGTAAAGATACGACCACATGATTTTAGCACGGGTTCCTTATATGAAGATTTCATCTTTGAATTGCATAGTCCGATGGTTTTGAGTTTGTGAACTTTTTCTGAGATAAATATATAAAATTGATTGTTATAATCTACGTTACTTTAATATAAAGTCATTGTTATTATAAATTGCTAGATTGTTATATATTTGAAATCCTAACATTTAAAATTGATCTCAGCAAGCACCCCATAATTCTGACGGCATCGGTGTTAGCAGTAACAGGTTCTTTGAAATTGACTTTGTAGTCCCTTTTATGTTGCAACAAATGCTTAATAAGTGCCACAGTATATAATTCAGATATGTACATTTAAATCTAGATAATTGTTTTGGTTTTGAAAATTTGATGTAAAAAATAGATCACACTTTGAATGGGTTATTCAAGCTTGAACTCAGAACGGCGGGATTACTCTCAGCAATACCTTTGATGATTAGTTACTAGTTCTGTGATATTACACATTGAAGCGACAGGTGGACTTACATAGGTCATCAGCCCTGCTCAAAAGCATTCAAATTTACTTTAACAGTGGTAGTATGGCTTAAGCTAATATCCCTGCATGTACGTATTCCCCAGTCAACATCACTAAGGTATGGAGGCTCAAACCTGGCTAGAGGTTTTGGTTTTGAAATGATTATGCTTTCATCGCATTATGCGCCTTTAATCACATGATTTAAATAGCCAGTTTTAAAAGAGTTATTTTGCCGCTCAGCCTCTCAATCCCCTGCACGATCCTTCGCAGTTGGGGCTCCATTTCCATTAGGGCATTGCTGGCGTTCGGTCATGTGCCCCACTGTTTTTGTTTGTTTTTTGTTTGGTCCATTAGTTGTTTAAGCAGGGGAAATTTCAGTCATAGACGACTGGTCTTCCTCATTCCACTGCTGGTCGATAGAAAGCCTGAGCCTACACTTTTACCGACCCAAGAGATTTTTAACCTCCCACACCACATAGACATGGTATGAGAGCAACTGGCCTGTGATGATGCTGTAAGTTATACACAGCGGTGGAAATCCAAATTGGCAGAGGTGGGGGCACGGGAATCGAACCGCTGACCCTCAGATTAGGAGTCTGACCTAGAAAAATGTCAGACACTCTAACCACTCCCCCACAGAGAACGTTGTCTAGTTGATGGAAATACTCTCAGCCTGGTTGTGTTTCTTAATAGATGAATGGTGGCTACTCGATCAACCATCAGGTTGCGTGCATACTCACGGGCACCAGCAGAACGTCAGGTACATTGTTCATTCAGGTAGAATATGGCCATGGTTGCTGACATGGCATAAAATCCCAAAGTCACTCATTCGGGTATTTTATATGACAGACAGACAACACATTCCACAGTTGTGGACTATTGGTTTGAATGGAAAATAGCCCAACCGACAAATGGGTCGACTGCGCATGATTGATAGGCTGACTGACATCTTCACAGGTGGACATACTAGCACCTGAGCGACATCCTGCTCCCCAATGTCACCTGTAACCCAGTGACTTAAAGATGGATACTTATTGATGGACCATGTCCTATGCTACTCAAAGAAGTGAATAATGGAGTAATACTGATATAACTTCAAACCATGGTGCTCCCTGCTTTATTCTGCCATAGTCAGAATAGGAATCACCTGTCACTGCCATGACAGGACACGTCTTGATATGACCTTATATGTTGCCAGGACTTAAAACTCCAAACCTCCCATAGGGTGATGGCCGCTATAAATATGTGCAACAATCCACCTTAGACACTGTTCCTGCTAGGTGGTGCTGCCAACTGTTGCTACTTCTTAGCAAGCAGGTGCCAGTGTAGTTGCTAGAATTATTGTGTGGTTGTGGGGATTTGTTTGTTTGTTGTTGCTTTATGTACTAACAACATATCATGTCATATCAGGATGCGGTTGTGAGGATAATTGCAGATCATTGCAGATGAGATCACCACCTGTCCTGTTGGTTGGCATTGTTCATGATGGTTCGCCAACATGGGTAATTTGCGCGAGAACAGGGAGCCCTACGGTGGCGCCATCTGGAGTGTTCCCCCACCTGGCCTCCTATTGGACTCACCCAGAACCAACCCCATGAGACTCTGATGTCACGATCATGCCTCGCGAGACTGTGACGTCACGGGCCCTTCATCGGAAATCAACAAACCTTATTGTTCACTTCCAACCCGGCAGTCAGACGAGCAACGCAACAGATCGACTCAATTCAGCCGCCGACCCAACCCTTCAAATGAACACTCATACACATGGGGTTGAGGGCCTGAGTCAAACTTTCAACTGTCATCATATTGCTCTTCCTTACTGTACTTACTGTGTTACATGTCTTGTTCATTAACAATTCCATAACATTAACATGGGCTCCTTGTTTGTGTGGTAAATTATTAGGATACGGCAATGAGCACTGATATGAGGAAGACACGTTGTGCGCCATTCGAATGTTCTCTAAAGCCGTGTTTACACGGGGAATTGTGAAACGATGTAGACAAAGCGATTCATATGAAGCGTTTTGGAAGCGTGTTTACACGGCGGAGTTGAAAAGTGTGTCGACGCCGGGAATCAGCAGGCGCCTGTAGCCGGCTAGCACTGCTGTTTGTTTTGTTTACACTTGGTGATTCGACGCCGATGTTGCTGCTACGGTAATATCGCTTGGAATTTAAGGTTAATTTAATTAAATTTCATTATTTGAGGATGTAATTCTGTTAAATATGATCGCATTTAATAGATTTCGGCCTAATTGGGCCCTAACACTGCCGGGTACAGGCGATTAGTTACTGCTCCATCTGTTGCTGGCAAGCCCTACTATTTTATACTATCGCCGCCCGGGAACCAGCTGAATCGCTTCAAATAAACCAACTCCCGAGGTGGTATAGATGAGGCGTTTCATATGAAGCGATTCAGCCCTAAAACGCCACAGAACCGCGTCTACACGGCAAATGTGAGTCGATCTAGGCAAGGCGTTTCATATGTGGCATTTTAAATCTCCCGTGTAAACACAGCTTAATTAGTCAGCCTTTTTCTTTACAAGCACTAAACACAAATAATGCAGCAGCAGCTGGGAACCAGTGAGGGTGGCGTATATAAAAGATATGCTGGGCTAATTACTCACCGTGTAGGATTGTCGTGGGAAGCCACCAAGAGCCAGCGACTACTGAATTAATTAATTATGAATGTTGCCTAATTGGTGCTCGGCTTAATTTTGTAACTGGAAGTCTTGCAGGTCCGGAGAGGCGGAGTAAAATAGCCAGCCTAAAAATAATAAAATAAAATAAATGATTTCCCTCTTCCGGCAGTGTAATGACCTTTATGGTGGGTCGCTGTTCATTGCTCAATATGCGTTATGGTATGAGAAAAGTTCTTCTAGATTTTAGTTTTTTTGGTGATGGATTTATGTACGCTGCTCCTAATGGATAAGTGCTTTCTCCGCTGGGCAGCACTCGTCCAATTTGATTCAAATCTGAATATTGTTTCGCAGGATCAACTGGTCCTCTTGTAGAATCCAATCCTCTAATCCACTTGTCATGATTATTACTTTGTAGACTCTAATGCTCAAATATGTGGCTGTTGGTTAAACAGTTGCTATAGTATATGTATAAATGTATATATGAATGTAAAAGAGGTGTGATGATGGTGATGATGATGATGATGCTGATGGTGATGTTTATTTGTTCATAGCAATTTCATATTGATGTGTATTCATACTTACCTATCTCATGTATAATATAATTGGATGTGTTTACATGTGAAACGCCAACCAGCAGCTGGGCTGATCAAACCCACCACAAGGTGGCACGGCAAAATTTACATTATCATGCGAGAGATAGGGAGTGAGCCATCTTAGTATTATATGGTCTTTGTCCTATCCTACTAATGGCGAGTGCCGGGCTGAGAAGTGACAAGTACAAATTGTTAAGTCATTGGTTTGATTCGACCAGGGTACAACCCGGGGGTTCGAATCCCATGATCTACCAACTGGTAGGCCTACTCAGATGCATGTCATGTTCTCTTGAAGATTTATACTGCCTATCATGGATAAGTCTGAATAGACTTGTTTTCACCATTAGACAGTTTGTCGATAGAAAGCCCGAGCCTGCACTTTTACCGACCCAAGGGATTTTTAACATCCCACACCACATAGACATGGTGTGAGAGCAACTGGCCTTTCAGGATGCTGTAAGTTATACACAGCAGTGGAAATCCAAATTGGCAGAGGTGGGAGGAATGAGGAATCGAACCACTGACCTTCAGATTAGGAGTCCTACCTAGAAAAAAGTCAGATACTCTAACCACTCCGTCACAGAGAACACCACCTCCGCAAATGTATGCATATCATACAAATCCTTTGAGCTAAAAATAACGTAAATGTATATAAATGAAATGGAAATAAAAAGGGTAAAGTTGTCACTCAGTAGCCTACATATGCACGCACTATCTTAAAGAAGAATTGTTCTATGCAAGCACTCTGCTCTATCAGTCAATATTTAGAGTTTCATTCTGAGTCCCTAAGGAAGAAAAGATAGCCAATCATTGGCCTGGGAAAGACATGTGAATGCACTTCCCCCATGTAACCAGCTCCCACGGCAAAAAAAAGAGAATACTCCAACAAAGAAACACAGACCAGCCTTGCTTAAAGCAAACCTTCCACTACTACACATACAGCCATCCCCATTGCATTGTTATAAGGGTATTGTTGCGCCTAGTTAAATAACACTTGTATCAAAGGAAGTCACTAGAATATATGGCCATAGTTTGTTTGTTTGTTGTTGGTTCACAGCCTAGCAACATCTAATGTGCTATCAGGACGGGTACCGATTTGTGTTAGTGCACACTCATGGTGCCTCTATAGTGCTGCCCCACTGGGAGACCAGGCTGCAGGCACCATGACCTAATATCCCACTCAGTCACATTATCCTGACACTGAGGTAACCAGTCCTTGCCCTATCCTATTAATGCCAAGCGCCAGACTATGAAGTGACAAGTATCAATTTTAAAGTGATTGGTTTGACTCAAACAGGAACTCCTGACCTTCGCACGATGATGCCAACGCACCCGGTATATGGCCATAATAAAAAGAAAGATAGTTATCTATGTGTACAAGACAAAACTAAAGGACCGGACGCGCTGACTGAGTCGGTGGAGAGCAGGCTTCCCATGCGGAAGATCGGGAGTTTGATTCCCCGTTGAGTCAAACCAATGACTTAAACAATGTATACTTGTCACTACCTAGTCTGGCACACGGTACTAATAGGATAGGACATAAACTGGTTGGTTCAGTATCAGTATAATATCACTGTGTGGCTGTTGGGAAATAGTGATGGCAGCCTGATCTTTCCCTTTGATATTAATGCCGAGCAGCAGTCACCAAGCCGCAATTTTGTAAGTCATAGGTTTCACTCGGCTGGGATTCGAACTCCCGACCTTGAATACGGGAAGCCCGCGCTCTACCGATTCGGTCAGTATGTCTGACTCAATCAGAATTCTATAATTGATGAACGCTGTTCCACAGAGCATGCTGCAGCATTATTTATTCCGTTTCTGGAAGCGGTTGAGTCGCGACTGAAAATGCCCCAACCCCCTGGTGGATGTTTGTAACACAACACCGGAAGCCCTGAAGCACAACTCGGCCCACAATGCAACACTAAAAGCAATGCGTCAACCTCAAGCACAACGGTTGTTCATCATCAAAAAGGAATAGGATAGCATTTTTCAAACCACTTTCCCTCAGATGAACTACATTAAACTAACCGATCCCAAACTCCGGTGATGTTTTTTGTCCATCTGACACCCCCATCACACCGAAGTAGTTCATACTACGTTCTTGAAAATGTTGCCGAACGGGCTCAAACTGTGTGCAAACGTAGTGAATGTAGTTGTAATATTTTACTAACTTTCTATAAACTGCATGGACGGGCAAGGATGTAAGGGTGCTCTGGAACTTTGAGCATGTTCACAATTTTCAGCGGCCACGGTCTACCACGTTTTAGAACGGGGTCGAATGTTTTGAGAACTAGTTTGGTGTGATGACGGGTTTAAGGCACATGCCCAATTCATTCATATAGAACCCTTAAGACCCCACAGAGGTCGGCCAGATGTTTGTTTGTGTGTTGTTGTTTTACATCCTAGCAACATATAAGGTCATATCAGGACGGGTACCAACTTGTGACATTAGAGAAGTGGTGCGATGGCATTGGCCCTATTGGTGTGTAACAGTAACACAAAGAAAAGGTCCCGATGCTAGGCTTACTGAAAAAGGTCATTATCGAAGGACCTTATCCTACATCTTAATTCACTAATCGTCACAGCAGAGGTCAGAAGCCGGATAATTCCTGGGGCATCCCAAATGGCGGGAGGAGTGTTGAGTATAGTGAGCTCCAAGGTACCAGAGGACACTTTGCTTGTTTCTTTTTTCTGCACAGACATCGAAGAGGATGGAGAGGGAGCGTTGTTCTGAAAATGCCTCATGGCAGAAAGTCTGACATCCGACAGAGGCATGGCCGACAAAGCCCATTTCAGTCGTCTGGAGATAATAGTCGCAACATTTGTGGCTAATGTTGTGTCTCCTGATGGGAAGGTAGATACGCAGAACAAAGCCTGATTCCATTAAGTTTGTATGTGGGAAATTATTCCTGGATGTAGCCAGACTTCTTCCTTCAGGGCACCAGACATGAATGCCAAATAGCTTGCTAAGAGCGCTGGCTGGCTTCGTGTACAGGTGGGTGGTTGTTGGCGTTTTGCGTCCTGGAAACATCTAAGGTTATATCAGGACAGGTACAGATTTGTAGAGTGCACACTCATGGAGACTTTATAGTAGAGCTCCACTAGGAGATCAGGCCCCCAGCACCATGACCTGATATCCCACTCAGTCACATTATCCTGAAACTGATCCAACCAGTCCCTGCTATATCTTAATAATACTGAGCATCTGGCTAGGAAGTGAGAGGTACCGATTATTAAGTCATTGGTTTGACTAGACCAGGGTTCAAACCCGTGGATTCGAATCTCATGATCTATCAAAACGGGAGACAGAAGCTCAACTCTTTCAGCTATCTGGTCTGGTCCTTCATGTGCAGGAGCTCCTGTGTTGAAACACCATCTGAGTCAAAGCAACAAACTGATACTTATCTCTACCTAGGTTTACGCTTGACATTAATTAATCGGAGAAGGAATGCGCGCTGTCACAATTCGGGCCTTAGCTCTTTGTAAAACTTTCCGATACAATGACATGAGGATATATGTGAACTCTACTATAATAAACTGCAACTTGTCTATATAATGGTAAATGGTAACATATAAAATCCAAAGGCATATATGAGGGATATGGGGAGTTGGTAAACTATTACTCATTAGGTATAGAAATTGTATAGTAACATAGTCTAGAGGAGGAGTGTCACTTCTTAGATACAGTCTTTGGAGGAGTCACCTCACATACCCCCTCCCCCCAGGTGTTATTTATGGATCACTGGCCACCACAAGGCACTGTAGCCAGCATCACAAGGCCCTGGATACAACAGATTGAACCCTGATTGGTGGATCAACCCATGTGACCACCACCATCTTTGATTCTAGAAACCTATATAAGATAATAAACCAGGGAGTCTCACTCTCCTACTTTTCACTCTTTCTCTACTTTCCTTCATTACCTGTATTGATTTCTCATTAGCTTGTCTATACCACTCACACCACCAGCCGGCGACTTTACATCTGGCTAGGATATGAAACCCCAAGAAGCAATCAAATAATTCCCCCCTCCACCGGCTGGTGCTACATGTTTTGTGTGGCCTTGTCAAAGTGTTGATAGCTTTGGCTGTCCCCCTCCGCAACCCTTAGTACTAACTAACTAGTTCAGATGATAGCAGAGAGGAGTGCGGACGAGACATTAATATGTTAAGCTCCATCGATGCAATGAACGGTCAATGCCCATAAATGGGCAGGACCAAATTACATAGCTGATGGTTTCATTCTAAAACCCATATATTGCCCATATATATATATAGCGTATATGAGCCTGTCTCAAAAGGTGATCACTATTTCTTTTTTGACCATTGTAATGATTGACACAAAACAGCACAGAAACGGTTACGCTGAAAACACAAGAACATTTGCTTCAAATCAATATGTATTCTATTGGGATTATGAAACACAATGTAAAAAGCAAATCAGTTTATCCTGAACAGATGCATAAGCTGAGAGTATGTTGATCATTACAATGGACCAATTCTTGTCCCATATTGCTTACAACATTTGTCTCATATATCCCAACAGAAGCATGCTACCCAATAGAAGCACACCCCCCATTTTAAGATTGAAAGCATAAACACATTTTCTATCATATTCAGACTGAAAGCACATAAAATAAGACAATCCCACTTTATTTCAGAGGCACGACAAACACAAATACAAATTTACGATCATTTTCAGACTGAATGCCCATTAAATAAGATAATCCCACTTTATTTCAGAGGCACAATACAAACAAATCCATGAAATTCTTTAACTTTGAATAGACGCACATCCATGTGTCTGCACTCGCGCAGTGCATGTCTATTGGGACATATATGGTATGAATAATATTTGCTGTGGTGCCTGATTATACCAAGAGTCTTAATCAGTCGGAATGGTCCTAATTATAGCGAGTATTAATCAAAAGAAGGGTTATTTATCTACTGGGACATGACCTTTAGCTATGTAAATGGAACTGGCCGTGGGGCGAGGTTTGTTTAACCAGCATTACCTCCAGGTGGGTATGCGGGTAATGTAGTACCTATCCGCTAAAATACCTCAGGGACTTTGACGCTCCTGCCTTGCAAAGGTATAAACCACTGCCTTTTGGTATAGGTTCTTGATAGAACCAAAGGCTAAGGGAGCAAACCCTAACAGAAAACCATGCTTCCATGTCAGCATTAAAGTCGGTTATGAAGGGAACTCCCAACATCTCCCGACCAGCTATTGCAGGGACAAGTAGTTTGCGCCTGTCTTGACATGTTCTTGCCGGTGTGAGACCTCTATTTGCTCGCCGAGAGAGTGCTGCTAGTAACTTGCAAAAGCCAGCAGCACTTCAACACCTTGCAAGCAGCGTTTTTTAAATGCCCAACCACACGTAATAGCGGCGGTTAAGAAATAAAAGGGGCTATACTTATCTATAGGCTAATATTTTAGCATATGCATAACATGATATTTCCTTGTGTTTACTCAAAACTCCACCTCTGCTTGACATTAATGGGATTTTGGGTTCGATCCTTGAGTCATGAGGTAACTGATCAGAACCATCAATTTCTGTGACTTTCACAGGAATTTCGTGAGAGTTGGCAACATTAAGAATGGCACCAATATAAGTTAATGACCCAGTTTCTCTAACCTTAATCTTATTGGTTATACTGGAGAAATAGAAGTAATTGGAAAATAGTAGCACATCTCACCCAATGCTAACTCTTCTTTTTGTTTGTTAGGCGTTTACATCCTGGTAAAATCTAAAGCTCTAGTCACACATACCCAGAAGAGCCCCGGATTTGTATCCGGACCATCCCGGACCATTCCATCTGACTGTCCTGGAGAGCCCAGGATAAAAGCACTATTTGTGCCTTGCTCTCACACCTACCCGGACAACCCACCATCTACCCATGGACCACAGCACAGACAACCCCCGGACTACCCGGTGTAGCCACGGATTAGTCTAGTCCCGGATCAGCCCCGGACAACCCCCGGACACACCCCGGACGACCCCCGGACTACTCCTGGATAGCCCGGAGTATAAAATGCTCCAGACTGCCCCAGACGAGACACGGACTACCCCAGGAAATCACACACATGTTTTAAACATTTTAAAACATCCGGGGCGGACCCCTGATGAGGCCGGACCAACCAAGGATCACCAAGGATCACCAAGGATCACCAAGGACCAGCCACGGATGAGCCACCGATCATGTCCGATCGCCACCGACCACGCCGGATCACTGTCCGGCGCTCGTCCGGCCCCTGATCCGGGTAGATTGTGACCTAGGCTTTAAGTCATATCAGGATGCGTACTGATTTGTGACAGTGCGCACTCTGGGAAACTTTATAGTGATGCCCCACTGGGAGACCAAACCGCTGGCTTCATGTCCCGGGTTCCCACTCAGTCATCATATCCAGATACTGAGCTAACCAGTCCTTTCCCTATACTAGTAATGCCTAGCACCAGGCTAGCTAGCGACAAAGTTATCGTCGATTTTGTAAATCATTGGTTTGACTCGATCTGGATTTCCATATGACCTTCCACAGGGGAATCATACGCTCTACTAATTAGGTCACCACGCCGGGTCCAACTAGAAGCAGATTTGTGCGTGGTTTTGTTAGCGGCCCGCTCCTGTCATTCCTGATACTAGATTTGATAACACATGTATAAACATTATATTACCTCTATGGATGGTGTTACACCATTTTATCGGGAGTATCAATCAGGGTGTGCCTGTTGGCTCTTCCAGCCTCCACTCTGGAGGGGATGGGCGACCTCGCTTCCAGCAATTGTCTGCACCCCCCTCCCACCCGAACCTCCCAGGTCCAGACAGGGCTTTACCCATATTATCCATTCACACTTTCTCTTTTAGGAAGGAATCATTGATATGGGATTCACCCTTTCCCAATTGATGCAACTTGCTTAATTCCGTAGCTTATTTCCTTTTGTCTGCATTTGAATGTTTGTATCCTTAGCTCCTTGATTGAATGACTCATCAGCAACAAATACCATTTTCACAGTAAGAAGTATTTAAATTGAATTATTTCGTATTAAAATGAGATGACCATTTATGAAGTGAACCACACATTTGAAAATGGAATCTAAGCCTTGATGTTCTCTGTAACCACCTGTTGGTAGGCCGTGGGATCGTGGGTTCGAAACCCGGATCGAGTCAAACCAATGACTTAAACATTGATACTTGTCGCTTCCTTGCTGGGTGCTCGGCATTACTAGGATAGGGCAAGGAGTGGTTGGGTCAGTGTCAGGATAATGTGAATGAGTGGGATATCAGGCCATGGTGCTGGCGGCCTGGTCTCCCAGTGGGGCAGAACTATAAAGTCGCCATGCGTGCGCACTGTCACAAGTCGGTACCCGTCCGGATATGACTTTAGATGGTGCTAGGACGTAAAACAACAACAAATAAACAAGTGTAACTACCCATTGATTGATATGCACTTTCCCACCTACACTTTACATTTTCACCTCATGCATGTTGCCATATGATCTTGACACAGTGTAAGATTTTCTGATAAAACGCATTGGTGGGGAATGTGAAATGGTCAATAAAGGAGTACAAATGGTCTATTAATGTAAATGATGTATAGGGCCAGGTGCATGAATGTATTTATGTAGTTGCTGGTGACTCTTTAATTGTAGTCAATAGTCATTGTGTATTAGTTAGATAGTGTGAAAGGGGCACTACTGGTAGTGTGTAAGGAGCTCAAGAACTCTACTCACTACCCCCTCCCCCCCAAACTGTTAGTCACGTGGGTAGATCACAGTAGCCATGGTGACACAATAATGTGCGCTGTTCATTGGTGGAACTAGAAATGCTTGTTGCTGATTGGAGATAATGATCAGGTGGTATGCCATATCAAATCCATGTACCAATATATAATAATAGACCTGAGGGTGCAAGCTCTCACTCTCTCAGTCTCACTCTACGTTCACTCTTTTTACTCTTCCTTTCTCTCCTTGCCTGTATTGATTTGATATAGCATGTCTACACAAACCACAGATGCCAGCCGTCGACTTTACAAATTGTCAGTATGCATGATTTCAGATCAGAGTGGGATAGCCGACAAGATTCAATAGCACCGTTCAAGTCTTTCTTCGCATCCCAGTGAAACTGCTCATTTCTTGCGGTGCTGGCCTCGCGAGACGCAACTGGATTTCATACGCTGCTGTTGCTAGTGGGTTCCTTTCATGGAAGATTCCCATAAGACCAGTTCATGTGTTTCATCCCATTGACCCTATACACCTGAAGGATACTTCCTTATTGTGGTAATTCACAATGTTTTGCGCTTAACTTCTAAATATCTTTTTTTCCAAATTGAACCAATCTGAGAGGACCACATGAAGAAGTCTATCCATTTCTTTGTGGTTTATTTGAGCTTGACGGTGATTGAATCTGATTCGGTAATGAGCGCGCACAATTCAATCAAACTTTGGATTCGATGTTTTTTTATAAGCATCAATGTTTTATCTTCCTGGAAACTGACAATATTTTGCTTATATCAGTGTGCAAGAATTTTTATTTGACTTGACCTATTACTGGGAGTATAGTAACTTAATGGAACTGACGGCTGCCAGTTATTGCGTAATTATATAAAAATGGGCGATGCCCTGGGGAAATATTACCAATAAAACCTGTTGCGTAATTTTACCTCACAGTTTGTCTGTTCAGTGAACAGCCATATTTTGTCTGGGTATCCACTAGATAAAAGATTCACCCGGTACTTGTAGTAGACGGGTGAACGACAACGTAGTCTAAATACGGGCGAAAGTAGCTTTAGTATGGAACAGGGAGTAGAATGTCTGCCTCCAGTGTCAAATGGATAGTGATGGAGTTGGTGAAATGGGAGAGAATGCAAAACGACAAAATGGCGGCCATCTTATTAAACTAGATATTATATTATATTTTTCAACTCAAAGGTAGCGGGCTAATAATAAGACAGATGTAAAGAATAATTGTTGCTTCTTACATTGTGAAATTAGGCTCTCATTTCATTGACCCGTTTTTTCGACAGCTTTTACATAGGGTTGGTTTGCACCCCTACTGCAGCAGTACGGGGTGAATCTTGTATCTAGGTATCCACATAACCCAATCCTTTCCCACTTCAACCCTAGTCTAGTCAAACCAATGACTTAAACATGTAGTATTGTAGCTTCCTAGCCAGGCCTTCTGCATTATTAATTTAACCGTTGGGCTATTCCACCCCCGCTTAAGGCGAGCCTACGTGTTAATATAAATAATTGTTTCCATGTGAATGTCTTGTGCCTCCCGCCACCGGTTGTCTGTCATTCTGCCAGCCTGACCCATGACTAGCAATGTCCGAGGTGGAGAGTTTGACTCCTGACAGACCATGGGCAGAAGGCCATTAATTAAATAAGATTAAAGAGCAATCCAAATAGCAATCTGAAGTTGACCATAGCGGTTAATAATATAAGTCTGGAGAACAGTAAAGAATGCAAGGAACGTTCATGTCACTTCTTAGGAGCTCACCCTTTTATTCTTACCTTGGACTAACAGAATGAATTGATCAATATAACCTATGTTCTTCGTTAAATATAGTTCAACAGTGGAATGTATGTTATAAGTAAAATCCCCTCCCATATAATTAAGTTAAATAAGTTTGGAATTTCGACAATAAAATCCTAAATATTCAGCTGAAGCATAGGAGCGTGCAAAAACATGTTCGATGAGTCTGGGTCCGAACGCCCGACCTCGTCTCGTTGCTAGGATAGTCACAATCGACGTATCCAAGCAATGCTTTACAGCAGGAAACCCAGCAGTTGCAAGCGCGCACAAAATGCGAGCCCACGCAAATAATGGCAAAATGCGAGCCTGCGCAAAATGCGAGACCGTGCAAAATGCGAGCCCGCAAATAATCAGTCGAGTAGTCTCGCCCACTTCACAAACATAGGGAAAGGAGTGGTTTGTTCATGGTCAGGATAATATGACTGAGTGGGATATTAATATCCTATTAATGCTGAGAGCCAGGCTAAGTAGTAACAAGTATTTCATCTTTTTAATTCATTGCTTTGTCTCAGCTGGGATTTCAAACTTCTGACTTTCTGCACAGGACTGATTGATTCATTGGTGGTTGCTTTACGCCGTGTCGGCATCATAGGCCATATTCACGGCGAGAAATTGGAAGCTCAGTAACAGAATAATGTGACTGAGATGGATATTGGGTCATGATACTGACAGCGTTATCTCGCAGTGGGACAGCACTATAACATGACCATACATCGTACTGATATGACCATATATGTTGCTAGGATATAACACTGCAACAAACACCCGACCAATATATCGGGTGTTAGCAGAGGTTCAGGATTCCTTCCACGATCCCAACCCTTGTGTTCGCTCTGCTGGGTCACATAGCGTTATCTGGCAGTGGGAGAGCACTATAAAATGACCATGCATGGTCCTGATGCGACCATATATTTTGTAAGGATATAACACTGCAACAAAAAACCGACCAATATATCGGGTGTTAGCAGAGGTTCAGGATTCCTTCCACGATCCCAACACTTGTGTTCGCTCTGCTGGGTCACATGACGTTATTTGACCCGGTAAGACGTAGGACCAGTAACCAGGGTGACAGACAGCGGGCAGTCAGAGGCTGTCACGTGGACTGACTTATCTCAGAGCTGGCTGCCTCCTGGGAAAACAGTCGGAGACATGTGTGTGGGTTCCTGGTGCAGCAGGCGGTGTGTGTGTCTGGGTGTGTGGGTGTATGTGTGTATGAGTGGGTGTGTGGGTGTATGTGTGGGTGTAAGTGTGGGTGTGTGGATGTATGTGTGGGGGTGGGTGTATGTGTGGGTGTGGGTGTGTATGTGTGTCGGTGTGGGTGTGGGCATGGATATGGGTGTGTGTGTGTGGGTGTGGGTGTGTGTGGGTGTGGGTGGGTGTGGGTGTGGGTGTGGGTGTGGGTGTGGGTGTAGGTGTGGGTGTGTGGGTGTTGGTGTGGGCGTGGGCGTGTGTCCCATCTAACCCACTGCTACCCATCCATATATATCCCCACCAACACCATACACCCACATTCCCATCCGTACACCCCACACTCCAATCAACCCTTACCCACCCAAAACATCACACACATCCACACATCCCCCCACTCCAATCCCTACACCCCCACACACCGACCAATCTCTACTCCTAACCACCCACCCCAACACCCACACCCATACTCCCATCCCCACACCCCCACACGAACCAATCTCTACCCCTACCCACCCCAACACCCACACCCACACTCCCATCTGAACATCCCCACACAAACCAATCTCTACCCGTAAACCACCCACCCCAACACCCACACCCACACTCCCATCCCAACATCCCCACACAAACCAATCTCTACCCCCTAACCACCCACCCCAACACCCACACCCACACTCCCATCCCTACACCCCCACACAAACCAATCTCTACCCCTAACCACCCACTGCAACACCCACACCCACACTCTTATCCCTACTCCCCCACCCCAACCGATCTCTGCCCCTAACCACCACCCCAACACCCACACCCCCACTCCATTCCCTACACCCCCACACAAACCAAGCTCTACCCCTAACCACCCACCCCAACACCCACACCCACACTCCCATCCCTACATCCCCACACAAACCAATCTCTACCCCTAAGCACCCACCCCAACACCCACACCCACACTCCCATCCCTACACCCCCACACAAACCAATCTCTACCCCTAACCACCCACCCCAACACCCACACCCACACTCCCATCCCTACACCCCCACACAAACCAATCTCTACCCCTAACCACCCACCCCAACACCCACACCCACACTCCCATCCCTACATCCCCACACAAACCAATCTCTACTCCTAACCACCCACCCCGACACCCACACCCACACTCCCATCCCAACATCCCCAGACAAACCAATCTCTACCCCTAACCACCCACCCCAACACCCACATCCACACCCCCATCCCTACACCCCCACACAAACCAATCTCTACCCCTAACCACCCACCCCAACACCCACACCCACACTCCCATCCCAACATCCCCACACAAACCAATCTCTACCCCTAACCACCCACCCCAACACCCACATCCACACCCCCTCCCTACACCCCCACGCAAACCAATCTCTACCCCTAACCACCCACCCCAACACCCACACCCACACTCCCATCCCTACCCCCCACATAAACCAATCTCTACCCATAACCACCCACCCCAACACCCACGCCCACACTCCCATCCCTACACCCCCACGCAATCCAATCTCAACCCCTAACAACCCACCCCAACACCCACATCCACACTCCCATCCCGATATCCCCACACAAACCAAGCTCTACCCATACCCACCCACGCACCGCAACACCCACAGTACCATCCCTACGCCCCCACACAAACCAATATCTACCCCTAACCACCCACCCCAACACCCACACCCACACTCCCATACGTACACCCCCACACACACCAATCTCTACGACTAACCACCACCCCAACACCCACACCCACCCTCCCATCCCTACACCCCCACACAAACCAATCTCTACCCCTAACCACCACCCCAACAACCACACCCACACTCCCATCCCTACACCCCTACACAAACCAATCTCTACCCCTAACCACCCACCCCAACACCCACACCCACACTCCTATCCCTTCACCCCACACACTAACCAATCCTTACCCACCCACTCCAGCACACACACACACCCCTACATATCCACATGGAAGCAGGAATCAAGAAGCGACATTTGACACCGCTACACCAACATTTCATTAATTGAGGGTCAGGATAATGTGACTGTGTCCGTCATCGCGACATGGTACTAGGTACGTGACAGGGCAATGGTCCAAAGCAGTAGGGGGTGCCTTTTACCCCAAGTCAATACTCGTCCATATATGCCTATAGTATTTTTACATTTTATAGTTCCAAAATTAGCATTGTTACGTCCATGGTTCCATATACACAACATTAAAGTTGCATAGTCCAATGAAAGTGTACTAGTCTCCACTGACCTCTCAGGCAAGTAACCACATATACAGGTAGGCGTGGGTAGTGTGGTGATATGAGGGAGCCTGGGAAGTGTAATGGTTAGCACACTGGGCCAGAATGCAAAGAGATGTGGGTTCGAGTCCCACTCTAGGCGCAATATTTCCCATTTTCATCACCCCCATGACAAAAGCATCACATTTTAAAAACGAAAGTGATTATCTAGATAGAATGAGTTGAGCATCCATCTCTGATTTTGGCAGATGCTGGGATTTGAATACTGGTCGAGTCAAACCAATTCTAATATTTCTGAATGCCCGGCCGCGTTTGGGACACCAGATAATATTAAAATGTCTCGCCCTTTATATCACCTGTGATGCTGTTATTCAAATACCGACTATCAACTCAGTAACCAATACTAAGGAGGAATGAAGACAAGTCACACAGATAAACCATGGAGAAGTTGTGCTTTATTGGCATCAAATCCTGTCCACCTACCAATGACCTATCATCCACACTCCTTACCTTCGGTCCACACATTATCTCATTATTACTTTAGCTTGTATAGAAAACAGTGCCTACAGCCCATGGTACAGGGGTCCTATAGTTGTGTACACACTCAATTGGAATATATGAATTTGCCTAGCATCAGACAGAGTGTCTGGGGTTCCTGCTCAAGAGTAGGTGTGTCTCACTCAAGAGCCAGGAGTAGAGTGATCTCTCTTCAGTGTATCTGAAGCAGAATCTTGAATAATTAATGAATCTCAAAATGAGGGTAGTGGGGTCACAGAGCCCAGGTAATGTAGGTGACTGGGCAGTCCCACAGTCAGCCAATCAGGCATGGGAGCCAACCCCCAGTGGAGGTGGCTGTCACTCAACTCAGCTGCAGGTGGTGCCCTGAGTGCATATGCAAATGAGGCGTGGTGGGCCCGCCCCATAGTCATGGGTGAACAGGTAGTTGCAACAGTTACAATAGATCTCTGTTAATATGAATTTTTCTCCAATTGCACTCCTTAGGATGCATAGAGAAACATGTCAATAATCATGTACTGTTTTCTTATATAGGAACATCTCTTCAGTAATCTCAGGCATCATATATAACATATATAACATATATTTCACATCACTCATTATCATGTACACTGGGAGTGGGATACTATTGCTTTTAGTTTACATAACATTGTCCCCACTCCGTCGCCCAAGAATAATAATGCCTTCTGCCAATATATCATTCTTAACCAAAAATCCGTATATTTTTACACAATGACTTATAAGTTTATGCTTATCACTTCCTAGCCAGGCGCTCAGCATTATTAGTGTAGTAGTAGGTATCCCAAGTGATTTTCAAAAATAGGTTGGAGTTTGATTTAATGGACTTCACCTGTTAGTATATTGAATTTGAAATAAAAGGACACCTCATTTGTGAAAATCGCTCTAATATTAAAGAAGATATGGACTTTTTTAGGTTGTTACTTTATTGGTCTCACCCAAAACTAAAAAGATAGCATTTTTGATGGCTCCAAAAATTAAAACTAACCACTTTATCAGTGTTTTTTCCCTTCAAATCCATGGCCTATACAATGAGAATAACAAGATCGAGGTGTCTGATGAGGTTATATTTCAAGATAAACATCTTAAAACATTTGCGAAATAACAATTTCCTTAAGTTCACCAATTTCCAAATTTCACTTTGGATCACTTTTGGGGGCTTGGTTGTGGAAAAAATTGGCACCCATATTAAATTATTCTGATTTATCCCTAACCTACGGATGAGTCTTTTCACTGGTATTTTTGTTCACGACTACATGTGCTTGGGAAAAGCTTAAAAAAATTGGTTTAAAATGGTACAGAGCTCAATTTGACAAGTGATAACATCTGGTAAAAGGAAATGCCCAATTTTGAGCAGGCTTAAAATGTACAGAAAAGCACCCATACAAGATAATTGCATGACATTCTAACACTCTACTATCTTCAATATACTCTTTCGCTTTACATTATATACAATACAATTTGATAGATGTGAAAAAAAAAATGTGTTCACACCAAGTCAGCCTTACACTAATTAATACCAGACAACACTGGCACATTGCTTAAAAACTTTAGCATTCAATTACTGAGCAGAGCCAACATTTATTTTGTCTCACATTCGCGCCTTCACACCGTGCATTGCTAAGAATTATGTTAAACATCTTTTTTGGGGAAATCAGGCTACCTGCACCATGACACAATATCAAACTCAATCACATTATCCTGACACTGAGCTAACCAGTCCTTGATATATCCTATTAATGATTAGCACCAGGCTATGAAGCGACACATATCAATTTTATAAGTCATTCCTTTGACTCGAGCGGGAACCGAACGCCCGACCTCCCTACGCGAGGCCCACGCTCTACCTATTTCGACCACTGCACCCGCCTCAACCTCACTAGGAGTAGCTAATATTCGAAAGACACTTATTGAATAAGCATCTAGCCACACATGTGGTGATGGAAATTGCAAAAACAGAGAAATACAATGTTGGTCCGGGTAGTAGATGTACTGGATTGTTTTGCATCGTGATGAATCATGAAGGCAGTTAATAAGAAAGGTGTGTTTTGCTGTTTATTTTAGGTGTTAAATGCTGGCAAAGTGTACAGTTATTCAAGAACCTGGTAAGAATTCACCAAGCCAATCAGGTCCTTCTACAGGCCTATTGATGAGGTCGCCATATTTAATTATCTATCTATTATAAGCACCTATGGCCACACCCCTCACACTCCTTTACCTACTGCAAACAAACCAAGTTATCCACCTTTCAAATTATTTGCCCAGCAAATTCAGAAAATGTATATCAGTCTGGTAGTATTGCTATAAACATAGATACTAATAAAGCCTGTACTAGACTACTAAATGCCTGAACTGTACAATCCTCCAAGCATAGTTTATCCCATCATTACTAACAACCTACTTACTCAATCTACTTCATATAGTCATACACACAGCGGATGTATTAACCTTATATGTATAACCCTACAAGCTAACCACACTCTATCTAACAGAATAAACAAACCATTCTACTAACACTCCATCTCCAACAACATAATAATTATGCAATTCGCAACATAGCAGGCATACAGACATATGAAGGGAAGCTATGCACCTAACCACTCCGTAATGCAAAGGTCTAATCAATACACATGTATGTATCTAAGTATGTATGAATACAACATATAACTACTATTTTTATATGTGAATTGTCAAACTATACCATATGTAAGTCTAGGAATGATTAATATTTTTATTTCAGCTGACTTGAGCTAGCTGCTGATGACAATATCAGACTACATATACATATATTGTAAATAACTGTATTGTCACATGGCTGGAAGACCAGTGCCACGGCGCTGACAAACAACTTTATTCAATGAAATAAACTATATTTACAACAACAACAACAACATAAATATCAGGACTGGAAATGAATTGTGACAGTGTATTCTCGTGGCAGTTTCAAAGTGCTGCCCCACTGAGAGACCAGGTTGTCAGCAACATGACCCGATATCCCACTCAGTCACATTATCCTGATACTAAGCTAACCAGTCTTTGACCTTTTCTATTGATTTACGACACGAACAAGCAGCTCTTTGAATAGGGTTTTATTCAAAAACATATTATTAGGAAGAACAGGCAATGGGAGATCAACAGTCTAGTAATTAATAGCAAGTCAATGTCTTGAGGTCAATATCAGTTGAAATTTGAGGCAGACATAGTGTGAGATCAACAGTATTGTAGTAAATAATGTGTTAAATGCCAAAGGTAGATCATTTGAAATTGGAGCCTTACAGATCGGGACGTATGATATCAAGAGCATAGGAGTGTATAATGAGTCAAATGTCATGAGTTTCAGATCAAGTTGGAAATCGACCCAGGCCCTCAACCCATTCGGGTCTGTATGTTTGTCATTTGTAGGGATGGGTGGGCGGCTGAGTTGGTGGTGAGTTGCTCGTCCGACTGCCATGGTGGACGTGATTTTTAGTGGGTTGCAGTTTGCCAGGATGGGTGGGCGTGACGTCACGGGACTCGCGAGGGCGTGGTTTCGCGGGAAATCCGGTAGGCACCACAGGGGAGACTCCTTGTTCGCGCGGAAATTACCCATGTTGGCAAACCAACATGAACAATGCCGAACACCTGGTGAGGTAGTGACAAGCATCCATTTATTAAATCATTGGTTTGACTAAGCTGGGATTCGAACCTTAGACCTTCAACATTACTACCGAAGGAAACCAGCAGCATAGACAGATTGTAGTGGAGGGTTGGGTAAACATGTAGCCTTAGTAGTCTATAATCGGCTTTTGTTTTCTGTGTGTATTTTAAAGGTCTGCATTATGGACGTTTAAGGTCAAACACAAGCGGCTACTGCCATGTCCCCTATTGATCAAAAGGTGGCAGGTGAAGGGACATAAAGGAAAACAGATGTAAAGCCAGTTATAAAGGAACGTCATTATATTGACTACACTGTTGTTGTTTTTTTGGTAAATGTATTTGATTCATGTAAATCTTTTGTCTTATCTTGGTATTGATACATTATTTTGTGTTTTTAACATGGTTTATGAGACTGTCTCAAAAGGTGCTAAGCAATATGAGACACAACTTTGTCCAATGCAATGATCAACATACTATCTATTCATGCAGTTGCTCAAGATAAACTGATTTGTTTTGTATATGGTGTTTCATAATCCCAATAGAATACATATTGATTTTAAGCAAATGTCCTTGTGTTTTCAGTGTGAGCATTTCTGTGCTGTTTGTGTCAATCGTTACAATGGACACACAAACAAAGAGTTATCACCTTTTGAGACAGGCTCTTATATAGTGTTGTGAAATGTGAAGTAGATTCTGAAATTAAAGTTTACATAGGGCAGTAAGTAATGAGCCTGAGGTACATTAAATCATTTTCCATTTATATAAAAGGTTTTAGTTGTTGGTATGTTTGTGTTAGTAAGTCAACATGTCTTGATTATTGGTTTGTTCTGTACTATAGAAATATATTCATGTGTTGGTGTGAGAAATGAGGAATCCCGATGTCGGTGGGATGGGACTATTGGGAGGGGGAGGCCAGCAGGCAGGACATACCGGAGTTGTTATTGTGGTTTGGGGGGAATTCCCTCTCTCTTTACTCTGGTGATATTAATGTTCGCTGGAACTGTCCATACAGTGCAGTTGGGATCAATCCTCAGTAACCAATATCGATTATGGTTATGTTCTCCTGAGGGAACTGTTTTCTCTTATTTAGATAGAGCCCACAAGTTTAACCAGCTGGAAACTATGGCTCGGTTAAGGGCCATTATCTTCCCTCTTATAAAGCCTCTGAGGCTGGTCCTAATAAGATTGGTTTCCTTTTAATAGTATTTACATAAGGGCCTCCAAGGGCATCTACAAAACTATGTTCATGGATACAAGTTTAGAATTCAGTTCACGCTAAGTGTGAGTCTTTCTGGTTACATACTCCACAAAGAGATACTTAACCTGACAATGCCATTAAGGCAATTTGATTAAAAAAACAGGTTCAACTACACTGAAGTGCATAGGAGGACTTATCAAGCCTAAGTGGTATGGGAGTATGTTTTATGTTTCTGGCTGTTGGCTATAGAACTGCACTTCTGCCAGCCACATTCTGTGTTTTTCTTTAATGATCATCGTCATGATTAATATCATTATCATCATCATCATCACCATCATCATCATTGATATACTCGCCATACTCATTGATATCATAATCATCATCATCACCATCGTCAGCATCGTGCTATTTAATAGACCAACAAGTGGTGCACCAAACTGTGATTTTCATCTCCTATATAATTATTATTCAATAAAATGGCATCAACACCACCATCAACATCACCATAATCAACAACTAACTGACGGGGTGTTGGGGCACCACATACAACACTCTAACCAGCTTTCTCCATCATCCCATTTTCTTCACTGCCTTCTGGGAGTTGCCAAACTCCAGGCCGGTCTATTCCCTGATATCTTCCCACTTCTTAACTTGTCCACCTTATTTTCTTCGCTCTATCACTATGCCTTTCAAGATGGTGTTGGCCAAACCTGCCGAACCATTCGATTTTTCTGTTTAGCAATTTTAACTGGAGCTGGGGTCATCTAGATATTAGCTTGGAATGATATCCAATGACCTCATTGGGAGGCAACATGTTGGACTATTGAGCGTCAGTTGTAGCAGTTTCTATTTGATTAAATTAACATTAATTTGTTTTAATATTCCAGTCTATCAACAACTATTTAATAAGTGTACCAGTATGTAAGCAGAATAGGTAGGCTCAATTAGGGGTAAGAGTTGTGGCTTAGTATATTCAATGGTCTTTTTTTAATTGTTTTTTGTACTTGATTAAGCGTGGGAAATTTCAATCGCAGACAATTGGTATTCCTCCTTCCACTTACACTGACTCTATCATAGTAATGCCGAGCACCATCATAGGTAGCTACAAGACTCAGTTTTGAAGTCATTGGTGTGCCTCGGTCAGGGTTGAACCCTGGAGGTTCAAAACCCACGACCTACCCGAATGGGAGGCAGACGCTCGACTCATTCGGCCATCGTGTCTGGTATCCTCGGATGCTGCTGCTCTTATTTGATCAACACATTTTATATTTAAAAATTGGTTTTGAGAACATAATTGGAACAAAACAGATACAGTAAATATAATTATGGACCTTTAATTCCAGTCTTAAATTCTTGGTTACATCGTCTTGTTTGTCATGGCATGAGGCTTTGAGATGCTTATATTGTTATAACCCTATTCACCTCCTTATTGTGGGGCGGGTGGGATGGTAAATTTAGTAGGTGAGGTGTTGTCTCCAGGCTCGCAAGTCAAAGTAACACGATCTACAGCTTGCTGTCGCTTTTATAGAGAAATTGAATTAAGTTGGGAGGTGGCATATTGAGTTAGTTTAATAAAGCTACGATAGGTGGACATCGATCACATCCTTGTTTATGGGGCAGCTACCGAATTAGTGCCCAAAGACCTACCAGTCGGCATTGTACATATTAATTTAACATAGTTTCATTGAGATCCGCTAGTCGGCAGCAGTATCTATGCGTCCTTAATTACCGGCATGCTGTCAGGCCTGTGTCCGCGCGTCCAATTACCCATGTTGCATAAGCATCACAGACAATTATGAAGTGACTGATGGGTAAGGCAATTAAGATCTGCTCAGCTGCCACAGGGTGAAGTGCACCTGCTAGGGAAGTAATATTTGCGACTCAATAGACCCCGCCAGTCTAGCTAGTGACATCTATCAGCAGCATCTGGGACTACTCTATTCGGGTACCTTCCATCTTAACACTCAGTCAATATGTCAGGAGGGACGAACGAGCAGTGTTCAAAGCTGTTTCGCTTGCTGTTTGGGTTGCATTGGAACTTTGATAAATGACTGGATCTCTATATATATATATATATATATATATATATATATACACATCGTTTTACAGTACTGTATATATTGAGTTTGATGCCTCTACCTTGCAGAGTTGTAAACCACTGCCTTGTGGTACACGTTCTTGACAGAACCGAAGGCTAAGGGAGCTAACCCTAAACAGAAAACCATATCACAGTGGCAGCATTAAGGGAGGTTGATGTATGGAACTCCCAACATCTCCCGACCAGCCACTGCAGGGACAAATAGTTTTGTGCCTGTCTTGACATGTTCTTGCTGGTGTGACAGCTCTATTTGCTCCCCGAGAGAGTGCCGCTGGTGACTTGCAAAAGCCAGCAGCACTTTTGCAGGCAGCTTTCATGAAATGAAACCTGAAGCTGAGATACATTAAGACCGACTCATGAACGCAACTCTCACAGCAGAGAGCTAAATGGAGAGCGGAAGTCAAGTAATGGAAGCAGTCTTTGTCACATCACGACCGACAGCATGATGATGATGATGATGATATAGTGATCACACTGTGCCCCTTTAAATACAGTTCATTAGCTAGAACTGCTAATAGACGCCACCAGTTAAGCTAGTGACATATATCGGCCCAATCTGGAACTACTCTATTCGGGTACTTTGCCCTTAAGTGGCGGGGTCTATTATACCACTCCAGGGGGCGCCTATGTGGGGATATCCCGTGGGTAGAGCCTTGGAGACGTGGGAAATATGACTCTGGTGGGAAGGGGCAGCTGGTGGAACAGCCGGTACGTGTATCTCCACCCCTCCTGTATCCCAGCATTGCCATTGTTTCATGTCTAATGTTAGGCTACTCTCGAACAAGGTAAGACACAACACAAGTATGGGTTGATCACTTTAATACGAGATCCTGGCTAGCATAATGCCTAGCCGGTTACAAAATTTGAAAGCCTTGTGGGGAATGGCCGAGTGGAGGTTCGCACAGCACCAACACGCGGTGGCGCTGCAGTAGCGCAGCCCGGGATCGATCAAGTCGGGCAGTGATAGTTCGATATACATATTAATCGAAATCAAATAGCAGGCATATTACTGCACAGTACTAATTCGGAAAATAATAATGGAGGAGCCATTCCACCTTTTTATATAATGATAATAAATTATCCTGTCTATAAATCTTTTAAATTGCAGTATACTAATTCCTAGCCATTACTGTCGTTAATATGGCTAATGTTATGTAAAGCCATCATCATTTACTCATTAATTACTACCCATCAATGTGTAACAATTTGACAGGCGGACAGCAATCACTGATCAGTGAAACTTGACTCATGCTTAACCGCTACTATTGTTAATGTGGCTAATGCTATGTAAGACCACCATCATTTACACATTAGAGCTACGTACTAAGCCAATGTGTAAATATTGGACAGGCGGACGGGAATCACTGACCAGTGTAACTCAACTCATTTCTAACTGTTACTATTGTTGATGTGGCTAACACTGTGTAACACCACCATCATTTATTCATTAGAGCTCAGTACTAAGCCAATGTGTAAATATTGGACAGGCGGACGGGAATCACTGATCAGTGTAACTCAACTCATTTCTACCCGTTACTATTGTTAATATGGCTAGCACTGTGTAACACCACCATCATTTATTCATTAGAGCTTAGTACTAAACCAGTGTGTACACATTGGATGGGCGGGCAGGAATAACTGATCAATGAAACTCAACTAATTTCTAACCATTACTATTGTTAATGCGGCCAATGCTGTCTAAGACCACCATCATTTATTCATTAGATCTAAGTACTAAACCAAATCACTGATCAGTGAAACTCAACTCATTTCTAACCGTTACTGTTATTAATTTGGTGAACCCTGTGTGAGACCACCATCACTTACTCATGAGATCTAAGTACTAAACCAATGTGTAAATATTGGACAGGCAGACGGAAATCACTGATCAGTGAAAGTCAACTCATTTCTACCCGATACTATTGTTAATGTGGCTAACGCTGTCTAAGACCACCATCACTTACTCATGAGAGCTAAGTATACTAAACCAATGTGCAACAATTGGTCAGGTGGATGGAAATCACTGATCAGTGAAACTCAACAAGTTATTCAGTGTACATCAGGCTTTAATTTCATTCACGGTTCATGCTTAGGATTTAATGAAGTTAAAGTTCACATTATGTAGGCATTTAAACTTTGTTTCGCCCACGACAATCCCCGGCGCTCCACCATCTTGATTGCCACATTATCATCTCCTCTACTAGCGTTTCCACTTTGCAAATCTGACCTTCTCAGATCAATAGGTCCTGGTGGGAGGATGGACATTTTCTGAGCAACTGCAAACGTGGCCATGCAATTATTTCTCCTTTACCCATGTTGTTGTCTGTTATTTACTAAAATAGTAAAACAAAAGAGACACACGCACACAACCACTTCTGACTTACACAAAGTCATATAGGCCCATGGTTTTGGGTGTCTGTCCTTTTCTAAGATAAACATAATTTTTGGTTATTATCTACTTTACCGTAGGTTGAGGTATATTTTATTTCAAATGAGTCACTTTAAAGATATTTACATGTTACATTAGTTATGCAAGTTTGTCCAAAATCTGAGGCCACAGACTTAGAGTAGTAACACTTTCTATTAAATGAATGTAGTATCCCCTTCTATGCAGCAACAACTGCTTCATAACCGCACCAGTATCTAGGCTTGATATCTAGGGCCAAATCTATGTCGGTTTGTTTGTCCTTGGAGTGTTCCATCCTTGCAACATTGAAGGTCCTATCAGGATGGATGCAGACTTGTGACAGTCCACACTCATGGCGACTTTGTAGTGTTATCCCTCTGAGAGACCAGGCCACCAGTACCATGACCTGATATCCCACCCAGTCACCATATCCCGACACTAATCCAACACGTCCTTGCACTATCCTAATAATGACCACGGGTTCGAATCCCATGAACACTATTATGATAACCACGTCTACCAATACGTGAGACGAACGCGCAACTCATTCGGCGATCCGACCTGGCCAAATATCTAGGTGAGTGGTTTAGTTTTCAAAATGTGACGCTTTGATCGGACTATGCAGCTTTACGCTGCTTCCGGTTGAGTAATCTCGCCAGAGAACTGTATTTATTCAGGACCCCTTTATATCCTTGAGTGGCTATGATCTATTGTGATCAGCTATGGCTGCCGTGAACAGATGTCAGCTGCCGTGAGCAGTTGTGAGCAGGTGTGAGGTAACGTGAGCAGCTGTGATCTGCCGTGAGCTGTTGTGATCTGCCGTGAGCAGCTGTTACCTGCCGTGAACAGCTATCATATTCCTTGAGCAGCTGTGATCTGCCGTGAGCTGTTGTGATCTGCCTTGAGCAGCTGTTACCTGCCGTGAGCAGCTATCATATTCCTTGAGCAGCTGTGATCTGCCGTGAGCTGTTGTGATCTGCCGTGAGCAGCTGTTACCTGCCGTGAGCAGCTATCATCTTCCGTGACCAGATGTGATCTGCCGTGACCTGTTGTGATCTGGCGTGAGCAGCTGTTACCTGCCTTGAGCAGCTATCATATTCCGTGAGCAGATGTGAGTTACCGTGATCTGCCGTGAGCAGCTGTTACCTGTCGTGAGCAGCTATCATCTTCCGTGAGCAGTTGTGATCTGCCGTGAGCAGCTATTAACTGCCGTCAGCAGCTATGATCTACAGTGGCCAGCTATAAACTGCCGTGAACAGCTATGAACTGCCCTCAGCAGCTATAGTCTACAGTGACCGGCTATAAACTGCTGTGAACAGCTATGAACTGCCGTCAGCAGCTATGGTCTACAGTGACCAGCTATAAACTGCCGTGAACAGCTATGAACTGCCGTG
Organism: Branchipolynoe longqiensis; assembly: GCA_030323885.1. NCBI lineage: Eukaryota > Metazoa > Annelida > Polychaeta > Phyllodocida > Polynoidae > Branchipolynoe > Branchipolynoe longqiensis. Next base: position 94,142,742 of record CM059192.1, read on the forward strand.
AGCAGCTATGATCTACATTTATCAGCCATAAACTGCCGTGAACAGCTATGAACTGCCTTCAGCAGCTATGATCTACAGTGCCCAGCTATAAACTGCCGTGAACAGTTATGAACTGCCATGAGCAGCTATGGTCTACATTGCCCAGCTATAAACTGCCGTGAACAGCTATGAACTGCCGTGAACAGCTATGGTATACAGTGACCAGCTATGAACTGCCATGAACAGCTATGAACTGCCGTGAACAGCTATGGTCTACAGTGACCAGCTATAAACTGCCGTGAACAGCTATAAACTGCCGTGAGCAGCTGTAATCCGCTATGAACAGGTATCAGCCGGACTCAAACGCAAGTAGGGATGGATTTGAAACGTTCATACACAGTAAATGATTTAATGATTATAATAGAGAAGGTTCGGGCAGCGAAAGGAGGCAAGGGACCAGTGGATTACATGGAATTGATCATTTATTATCCGAAATAATTCACATATCTGGCTGAAATAGTCAACGACATATATATAATTGGATATTAAGTTGAGCAAAAAGCAATGACAACCAAATTCATAAATAAAGAACTATTATTTAATGTTGGGAGGATAGCTGAGGTACATCTGACAAACTCAAGCGCAGTGCTCGAATGTCCTTTCTAACAGGCAAGCCAATGTACATGCTAGCAGATCCCACCTAGTGAGGGAAGGACAAACTATTCCTTTTTCAGCACCTATGACATTTGCAGGCCCAAGGAGTGACCCGCAAAGAAGTGCATGTCACCCTTCATATTCCTGCAAATGGCTACCCTCACCAGCAGTCTTGCCCACTTCAGATTGGATCGATGTTCCCAGTAAGAGGCTCACTTCCACGCGGACTGCTGGTATCGATTCGATCCCTATGAAATGTGCCACGCATGGTGCGTGAGGATACAAAGCCAGCGGTAAGATAATAACCTGTCATCCTTATATAACGTCAATAATTCGTTTTTCACTACCAGTGCCTTACTGGTACATTCAACTGTAAATAAGCCTAAACTCATTTTGCACAAAACTGGCTAGTCTCTCTAGAAGTACTGCAGCATCAGTCAACTTTCTCTTTCATTAGATTTTCTCTATTCATTGAGGGTGCTGGTCTTTGGAGGAACCGTGCTTTGTGCTATGTTTTATGAGAATTATACAAGTATTATAGCATGGAATCCCCTCCCCACGGTCCTCAGCTCCCCCCTCAGTCACCAGGTGCTGGAGTCTGGGCTAGTCATCTACTGCTCCAATCTACTCAAAATCTGCTCCGACAATGGCGCCACCTCCCGTGTCTCACTGTAATGGCCGAACAACCTCATTCACTTACCACTGAAATTATATATATATATATATATAAGTTCTATACATATATCATCATCATCATGATCATCATGCTGTCAGTCGCGATGCGACAAAGACTGCTTTCATTACTTGACTGCTGCTCTCCACTTAGCTCTCTGCTGTGAGAGTGATGTCCATGAGTCGGACTTAATGTCTCTCAGACATTTCATGAAAGCTGCCTGCAAAAGTGTTGAAGTGCTGCTGGCTTTTGCAAGTCACCAGTGGCACTCTCTCGGGGAGCAAATAGAGGTCTCACACCGGCAAGAACATTTCCAGACAGGTGCAACATTATTTGTCCCTGCAGTGGCTGGTCGGGAGATGTTGGGAGTTCCATACATCAACTGCCCTTAATCCTGCCACAGTGCCATAGGTTTTCTGTTCAGGGTTTGCTCCCTTAGCCTTCGGTTCTGTCAAGAACCTGTACCACAAGGCAGTGGTTTACAACTCTGCAGGGCAGGGGCATCAAACTCCCTGAGGTATTGCTATACCTGAATACCCTATACAGATATACACGCATATATATATGAAAGGGTCAGGTGCAAAAACCAACAACTCAATTTTACTTGTTTTCTGTCAAATATAATTCATTGTTTTGGTATTCCAGTTAAAATCTATCAATTTCATATTGAATAAGGCATTATATAGGGGATGTGGCAGCTTCTGCACAAAAAACACAGATTTGATTATCAGAATTAAGGCAGCTTCATCTCAAATGTTGGAACGATGATTTCATTTCGGTCCAGGTGGCAGTTGTGAGTTTTTGCATCTGAGCTAGAACGTAAAACAACAAGCACAACAAAAGAAGCACTTAAACACTTTCCCTAAAGCGGCTGTCACACAGCACTGGATTGAGCAACAGACAGAATTGCCTAGTCCGGTGGTGCTCAGGCATTATAAGTATCAAAATGCATTAAAATGTGTCAAAATGTTGTGATATCGGGTCAAAGGCTACTGGACGAACGGACATGAAACGGACATAAAACGTACAGATAGCCAGTGGACAAACTAATCTCAAACTGGCATAGACGTCAATCCGGCGGCATCCATTCCAAGTTTTGTGCATGTTACTGGCCATCGGTTACCCTCCGACTCACCGAACTGAGGAAGTCTGGGACACATCCGCTCGAGTACCAAGGACTGCATGCAGAGATTCAAGGCCAGTTTACAGACCACACCTCCATATACACTGATGGTTTGAAAGACCAAAGCAGGGTAGCTGCTGCGGCAGTCTGCCAACTGGAAAGATTTGGCGTACCTTTGCCCGATCAGAGCTCGATTTTCACTGCAGAAGCCCTAGCACTCCGTCTCGCATTGGAGTGTATCGAGGTATCCAATCACACTAACTGTGTTATATACAGTGATTCATTCTCTTGCCTCGTGGTTGTTGCTGGACTGAAAATGAATCACCCTATTCTAGCAATGGTCATTTATACCAACTGTCATTTGAACCAACTGTCAAAGGATGGGTATGACATCCTCCTGTGCTGGGTTCCTGGCCATGCCGGCATACAAGGAAACGAACGAGCTGATTGGACTGCGAAGAAGGCCATGAACTGTGATCTTGAACTCTGTCTGATCCCTCACACTGATCTGAAACCACTAATAGCCACCCACTACGAATGGCACGAGTGAGAGTTCAGGCCACTGGGGGACCACACCATGCGGAGGTCGCGGACAGGTGCCTTAGCCGGTGCCGTATTGGCCACTCGTGGCTTACACATGCTTTTCTGCTCAAGGGGGAACCTCCCCCTGAATGTCTTTGACACTCAAACACATTTTACTAAGTTGCGTTGATTTTTGGCCCTGTGCCAACAGTTCTACACTGCAGACAGTATGCATGACCTTTTTACTAAGGTAAAACAGGAAAACATTTTAGTCTTTTTGAGGGCAGCTGGACTGTACCACCTCATATAGTTTACTAAATAGATTCTATCAATTATTAATCAAACTTTTCTTTTTCTATGGGAATTTGGTTCCCTTGACCACAAATATATGATTGTGAGCTTTCTAATTTAATGAGTGTCTATTGGCACATAACTGATTGTCTCCTTGTACATGTAAAAGCGATTGTTTGAACAAAAAACTAACATTTCTCGCCATGAATATGGCCTATGCTGCCGACACAGCGTAAAGCAGCCACCAATCAATCAATCAATCAATCAATCCGGTGATGTGTGACAGCCTCTTGATGCAATGAACATTGTCACACCTGCCTGGATATGTGGCATTTCACCTAACATGGCCTATTTGGCTCAGCGTCCGGATTTGGATATCAATTCATAGTGGGGACTGCATTCTGGAAGCAATGTTGATATATTACAATTTAAAATCTGATCGTCTCCATCGGGCTGGAGGAGGTGGTGACCAGTCGCAGCTGACACAAGTGTGGCCAGGGGCCACTTACAGGTGACGCCAGTGTGGCCCTGGATGTAAGTAAGCCTTGGATCAGTACACATAGTACTTGGGTTAAAGTTGCATGGTCCGATGAAACATATTTTTTTCAAAACCAAAAGACTTATATAAATTTGGTTCTATATATCCAACTGAGATACTAGTGAATTAGCTAAGGATTGGGAACAGCCTATAAAGAATGATCAGTAAATATATTACCTCATCCCCTTGGACACCAAATTTGAGACAGGAACACTCATTAAGCAATTAGGTCAATCTTGTGGCCTAATTACCCATACCCTCATTCCAACTACCATATATGTAATGCAGTCATCGCGAGATGTCAATACGGGTCATAGCTCGGGGACTTTTGGTATGCTTGTCGAAAGTATTTTGGGTTCTTTCAGCTCAAATGTGGTTGTGATCCCTTGCATCAAGTTTCCCGTCGTATGATTACTAGTAAACAATATATGTTGATATATATTCAACGCCGCCATGCACTTAATCATGTCGAATACAAGGGACTGACATGCATACCGGGGAACATATATATGCAATATACTTTGTAACTTCCTCCTTCGGCGCATCGGTGGAGCACCTCCCCCCTTACCCAGCTGTCGGGGAGTTGTATACTGGTGGCCCCCCTCACGCCACACACAATGGATGACTTTTTTCAGCTGAGTGTGGACCCTCACAAGTCAACAACCGTCATGATATGACCCTAGATGTTACTAGGTTGTACTCCCAAATGGGTAAGACCAACCTTCTGCACTGATAGCTCCATGTTTAATACAGTAGTATTCGGAGGGTCATTGTCTGGAATCACCATCTCTCTCATTACTGGAGCCCAGTGTAGTGTGGCCCCGTTATACCCATATAAGAACCATATTATATAGCACGCCAGGCTGAGATATATCCTCAGCCTGGCATGCTATATAGAACCTCTTGTAAAGTCGATGGCTGGCGGTTTGAGTGGTGTAGAGAGGCTAACAGGAAATCACTACAGGCAATGAAGGAAAGTAGATAAAGAGTGAAAGGTAGGAGAGTGAGACTCCTTCACTTATTGTATATATAGTTTCAGGAAACAAGATGGTGGTGATCACATGATCCAGTCTTCCAATAACTAACAGGCATTCTTATATCCACCAATGAGGGTTCAATATCCTTGTAACCAAGGCATGGTTTGGTCTGGCTACAGTGCCCTGTTGTGTCTGGTGTGCAGTGATCCATAAATAACACTTGGCGGGGAGGGGGTATGTGATGAGAGTTCCAAAGACTCTCTCACAAGTCAAGAAGTGACCCTCTCTCACTATCCATATTGATATACAATTTCTATCTTTAATTAGTAATGGATCACCGACTCCACATATACCCCATATGCCTCTGGTTTTACATACCATCTACCATAATATAGACCATTTGCAATTTATTATAGAGTAGTGCTCCATAGCCCATATCTCATATGTCATCATCAGCACATCCGTCCGCTTGTAGCCTCTAAAAGCTAAATGCTTCTCAACTTGCCTTAACCGTGTATGCTTTAGATCGAATTGAAGTGTCAGCGGCTATCACAAGGAGACATCGGCTGCTAAGTAAATGCTTCTCAACTTACATTAGCCGCCCATGCTTCAGATCGAATTGAAGTCTTAGCGACTATCACAAGTAGACATTGGCTGCTAAGTAACAACTGTAGCCAATTAAGCACTGTCCCCTTAGCGGAAATGACAGAATACTGGTGGAAGGGATTTACAATGGAAGTCACTGTTCTCCACAGCAGCTATATGGGTAACTTGCGAGTCTTGCGATAAACAGACTATGTGCACAGCTTACTTGAACACACACTACCAACCTCAATTCATGCACGCTTTCCTGACCGCTCTCCCGCCCGCTCTCCCGCCCGCTCTCCCGCCCTCTCTCCCGCCCTCTCTCCGTATGTCCGCTCACTTTCCTCACCCTGCCTACTTCCTTCATCTTAGATACATTACAGTTAATAGCACCCAATAACGTGGAAGCAGGAGTGGAGGATATGACGTTTATTCCAGGCAGCCCCAGGGGGCATTACATTTTTGTGGTGTGGCCATCCGAAAGCTGTAGGGAAGAAGGTCATGTGGTGATAGGAGTGGTGAGGGATGTTAGTGAGGGGAGGGGAGATGAGACATATGAGCAATGCAGTTTAATTCAATAAATGAGGTTGGTAAGAGTTACTTAACTATTAGGAGCAATAATTATAGGTATAGATTTAATGTTAAATGTTATTATGAAAGTTCATTAATAACATTACATGATATAATGTTTTTAATATCAGCAGGAGTGTGTGGGTGGGGAAAAAGTGAGGTTAGTGGTCAGTCCGATCTGAGAAGGCTGAGGGAGGGACCAGTTGGTGTGAGGAGCTGGTCGGTCCCAGCTTGAGTGGTCTGTGATTGGCTGTTGAGCGAGGGTGTTTGAGGGGTGATGACAAATGCGAGGAATCGAAGTTGGAGGCGCAGCTAACGAGGCCTTGGGTGAAGGTTGTTGGCCCCTCCCCAGTGACCTCCCCCCCTGCCCTGCAGGAGGAGGGGGTTGAGGGCCCCCCCCCCCCAGCATCTGTGCTGTCTCGTGTGGCCAGTAATGACCCCGAATGAGCACAACCTCATTGAACACAATTTCCATGGCCACCGTGCAAATAGCCAATCGTCAGTTAGCCGCACAACTTCTGTGTGAATACTCTCACAATGGCTGGTACTGGCTAGATTAAACTGACCTATCTTCAGATCCTACAGTGGGTTAGGGTGACAGCGTTCAAAGAGTGCATTCCATTCACAATAATATTTGCATAAGTTCTTATACACCACATAAAGTTGACAAATCGTTAAGCATCCTGATATAAACTTAGATGTTTCTGTGGTGTAACGCCCCCCCCCCTCCCCAACAACAAACAACCTTACTGCTTACCAGTTGACCGGCTTGCCATGCATTTACCTTGTCCATGTAATTAGCAAACAGGCATGACAACAACAGCACCAATATATATAAATACAGTGTCATATATATACACAAATATATGTATACATATATATATATATATACATATATATATGGATTTATATATATATATATATATATATATATATATATATATATATGTGGCCACCATTTATTTATGCTGCCACCGTCATCTTCTGGGTTCAGTCTTGACTCTTATCTCATCCAATTATACTCGCACTTATGTCAGGGCCTTCCTCCATGAAGTGAATTCAATGATGTCACGTAATCTCTCGTGCTCTCAGAGAGTTATCGTTGAAGATTGCTTGTTGAAATCAAAGCAACAAAAAAACAACAACAACAGAGGAGGCCATACGGGATGCGTTAGTTTGAAGTAACTTATATTTTAAATGGCTAAATCTTTAGATATTTGAAGTGCAAACATGTCAAATTAGTTTTGGCAAGCATGACAAAACTATGACACCACATAGGCTTCTTCCGTAACAGTTTTTAAAATTAAATTGACTCAGTATTCCCTTCTATGCGGAAACACCAGTTCAATAAGTGCATCACTATCTAAGTTATATATGGATAATCAAATGTAGATGAAGGTTTTGGTACTGATAATTTGATACTCCTTTCGACTATCCAGCTCTATGATTCATTTGAAGATAATTTTTCGCACAAGGTACTGAATTTATTGGAGTTATTTCAAAGTGAAAAATAGTGTAATTTATCACCCAGAGATGCATGTACATAATGTAAAGGACACAAATTATGGATAACAACTATTTTATTTTAGAAGACTTACAATTCCAAGAGGACGAGCGCGACGGTACGAGTGCAGTCTTTCTGCACTGACCTCTGATGCAAAGAACCGCATAGACAAGTGTGGATAGCGTGATTGCATCAATGAGCTTAGATAGCGAAATGGTTAGCATGCTAGCCCCAGAATGGCAAGAAATGTGTGTTCTAATCCGGTTTCATGTGCAATATTTCCCTGTTTTACCCTGCCCACAACCATAATATAACACATAATAATAAGACTTGTAAGGACAAGCAACAATGGTAGACTGGCCGATATGATCATTTATTACATCAACAACTATGATCCACCTTTCAATTATATATCTATATAGGCAAACAAACCAAGACGAGTGGGCACCGATAAGTGGCTAGGGTGCTGGAGGGGCAGGCAGTGACGAGTCAAAACAAGCCCAAGGCAGAAGGGGAACCAGATGCCCCCTGGCGGATTGAACTAGAACCTGCCAATCTCGATGGTGGCGCTGACAAGCGCATCTCAACTCTCCCACCCGAACCAAGCATTAACCTGGTGGATCGCACCTATCTCTACCGGAGCCAACAACTGCTCCCAACCTGCTGCCCCCTACACCTGTATATACAAGTATATACACAGTATAATATAGTCAGATATCAATCCTCTACCCAATGCAGGCAAACGTTGTGCTTGTTATTTTTTTAACATGGATAATTCTTGGACGAGACAGGACCTTACTAAACCCACTGAATTGCCCGGTGGTGCCACCTGTGTGAAACCCCCTGCACTACATATTGCCACTACCCCAGCAGCTGCCGAACTGCGGTGGCACCACTTCACGGAACTCGCCCAAACTATAACCACTGGAAGCAGACATTAACACCAGGAGGTGATACTAGTCCGCCAGCGCTTTCCCCACATGTGCAACAGTATATCCATTCAAACCAGGACACAACTGCCGCAGCCATCATCATCAAACCACCATCAAGTTTTTCTTCGCCCACCCTCACCGAAAAGTAAGAAGAACGGGTAGGGCTGAGGGTTCAAGTCTGGAAGTTCTCCGTCAGCGCTGACCTGGGATGACGAGAGAGACTGAAATTGACCTGATAATGACCTAAATGTACAAATGTTTCATATTGAGTTCTTCCATGTAATACAAACCCACTATATACCTATGTCTCCGCCTTAATTGAATTAATGAGATGATAACAACTATTCTGCAAACAAAATAAACCAAAACAGAACTGTTTTCCATCCAATCGCAGTGCAGCTAACCCTCATTTACAGTGCGCATGTGCATGTGCAAATCCACCTCCAACATGCCGATCAGGTGCCAGAAACTATGCCCCACAAAACAGGGGGTAGTGAGTGTCACTAATAGCTATTTACGAGACTTCTGACATGGAAGTGGTCGTGACCGTGCAAAATGTGCGCGCCGCCGAGTCTTGTCCGAGAGTGACACTCTCCAAGCAGATATTCCCTTTGCAATTGGTTGGGGTTGTGCAGTTGGAACCTGAACCAGTGCTTTAGTATGCTGCTCTTGAAGTTTCGCTAAGCACAGGTGTGACAGCTTCTGGTACGCGCGACTAATCCATTTCCAGCTCAGTCCATCACCGATGGAACAAATATTGAGGATAAGTAATAGGCCTTTTCTTCAATGCTGAGCATGCGCAGTTAGCCGCTAGACATCATGATAATCCTTGTCTACGCGGGAATCACCTATGAGACCTTATTCACAGACCATTTTGCACATTGAGCTGCGATCCACCCAATTAAATCCTGGCATTGCCATGAGAGGGTGAGTGGTGGGTTGTGGGTTGTGGGTGGTGGGTGGTTGGTGGTGGGTGGTGGGTGGTGGGTGGTGGGTGGTGGGTGGTGGGTGGTAGGTGGTGGGTGGTGGGTGGTGGATGGTGGTGAACTCGTGTATACCAGTTGGTTGCTTGTTGGAGTGTTATGTCCTGGCAACATCTAAGGTAATATCAGGATGGGTACCGATGTGTGACAGTACACACTCATGATGACTTTATAGTGCTGCCCCACTGCCAGGCCAGACCACCAGCACCATTACCGGTTTTCCCACTTAGATCACATTATGCTGACACTGAGACAACCGGTCCTTGCCCTATCCTAATAATGCCAAGCACCTGGCTCGGACAGCAACATGTATCAACTTGTAAGCCAATGGTTTGACTCGACCAGGTTTCCAACCCATCTGTTTGAATCCCACGATCTAGCAGAGTGGGAGATGGACGCTCAACTCATTCGGCCATCCAGTCTGGTCTGGTCCTTGTGTATTATTGATCTACCCTGAATCACTAGCCGATTGACCATGGATAATCCAATGAAACCTGGACATTTTCGTACGCAATACACTGACCGGCGGCAAATTATCCTAGATATTCAACTTACATACTAATGCCGCCATAGACCATGTTTCCTCCTATGTGGATGAATAATACGTCAATTTAATAGACCGTTGCAAGCCGTACAATATTCTGATGGCCAGCAGTTTAATATATGCATCAACATTAATTCGCATATTTTCAATTGAAGAATCTCAAACTGTAGCTACTGTATAACTAGATTAGTGCAAACCAAAGCAAATCAACAATAACAAGATTACTCCAATCTGAAGCTAAGTAAATAATTGCTAGATTCGAATTTGCAGAAGCTGATGGTATTAAGTTTCTGACATAATTTTAGAATTAGCACATTATGCTGATTATTAATATGAAGCAATCATATAATAATGTCATAGTTATGGATAATCCAAGCGTGTGTATATAATCAAAGATTTAGGTCGATGGTGTGAACAATGAATTAACTTCCTTCTTGGTACATCCTGGGGCTGTGTCTTTTGCTCGGTTGGTACTTTCCCCTAAATTTAGGACAGGCGGCGCCTGCTCAGACAGTAGCTATCTCACCTTGATTAATGGTCATTATACAGGCCTGACCATTTCGGGGCTAGCTAATTGACTCCCTCATCGGCCATGTTAGGGGTTAATAGGTCAGAAAGCTCTGAAGTACTAACTGTTTCGCAATCATTCTTAGAAGTCAGAGCCATGGAGCGAAGGTCATCCACTTGAATTGATATCAAGGTCATCCACTTGAATTGATATCAAGGTCATCCACTTGAATTGATATCACGGTCATCCACTCGAATTGATATCAAGGTCATCCACTCGAATTGATATCAAGGGCATCCACTTGAATTGATATCAAGGTCATCCACTTGAATTGATATCAAGGTCATTCACTTGAATTGATATCAATGTCATCCACTTGAATTCATATCAAGGTCATCCACTTGAATTCATATCAAGGTCATCCACTCGAATTCATATCAAGGTCATCCACTTGAATTCATATCAAGTTCATCCACTTGAATTCATATCAAAGTCATCTGATTGAATTCATATCAAGGTCAACTGGAAGTACTTAGCGGGTAAGTGGCGTTGGGAAAGAAGAGCAATTGATTTGATTTGAAATCGTTGTGATTTGTATGCAGGAGTTATTGGTAAGCAATTATGGGTTATCAATAATAGAAATATGGCGGTGGTGTTGATAAATTATTATTATAAATATATTGAAGCACAGGATATGTTGTCAATTCTTACAATGTCTGAAGTCATATATCATGTGGCAAGTCATGGGAGTCAAACCCGTGGACTTCAGATGATTTTACCAGTTATACTTGTCACTATCGAGCATGGTAGGCGTGGTGTCCGTGTGTTACAACATTGGTGGGTGGTGGGTGGTGGGTGGTGGGTGGTGGCTGGTGGCTGGTGGGTGGTGGGTGGTGGGTGGTAGGTGGTGGGTGGTGGGTGGTGGATGGTGGTGAACTCGTGTATACCAGTCAGTTGCTTGTTGGAGTGTTATGTCCTGGCAACATCTAAGGTAATATCAGGATGGGTACCGATGTGTGACAGTACACACTCATGATGACTTTATAGTGCTGCCCCACTGCCAGGCCAGACCACCAGCACCATCACCGGTTTTCCCACTTAGATCACATTATCCTGACACTGAGACAACCGGTCCTTGCCCTATCCTAATAATGCCAAGCACCTGGCTAGGACAGCAACATGTATCAACTTGTAAGCCAATGGTTTGACTCAACCAGGTTTCCAACCCATCTGTTTGAATCCCACGATCTAGCAGAGTGGGAGATGGACGCTCAACTCATTCGGCCATCCAGTCTGGTCTGGTCCTTGTGTATTATTGATCTACCCTGAATCACTAGCCGATTGACCATGGATAATCCAATGAAACCTGGACATTTTCGTACGCAATACACTGACCGGCGGCAAATTATCCTAGATATTCAACTTACATACTAATGCAGCCATAGACCATGTTTCCTCCTATGTAGATGAATATTACGTCAATTTAATAGACCGTTGCAAGCCGTACAATGTTCTGATGGCCAGCAGTTTAATATATGCATCAACATTAATTCGCATATTTTCAATTGAAGAATCTCAAACTGTAGCTACTGTATAACTAGATTAGTGCAAACCAAAGCAAATCAACAATAACAAGATTACTCCAATCTGAAGCTAAGTAAATAATTGCTAGATTCGAATTTGCAGAAGCTGATGGTGTTAAGTTTCTGACATAATTTTAGAATTAGCACATTATGCTGATTATTAATATGAAGCAATCATATAATAATGTCATAGTTATGGATAATCCAAGCGTGTGTATATAATCAAAGATTTAGGTCGATGGTGTGAACAATTAATTAACTTCCTTCTTGGTTCATCCTGGGGCTGTGTCTTTTGCTCGGTTGGTACTTTCCCCTAAATTTAGGACAGGCGGCGCCTGCTCAGACAGTAGCTATCTCACCTTGATTAATGGTCATTATACAGGCCTGACCATTTCGGGGCTAGCTAATTGACTCCCTCATCGGCCATGTTAGGGGTTAATAGGTCAGAAAGCTGTGAAGTACTAACTGTTTCGCAATCATTCTTAGAAGTCAGAGCCATGGAGCGAAGGTCATCCACTTGAATTGATATCAAGGTCATCCACTTGAATTGATATCAAGGTCATCCACTTGAATTGATATCACGGTCATCCACTCGAATTGATATCAAGGTCATCCACTCGAATTGATATCAAGGGCATCCACTTGAATTGATATCAAGGTCATCCACTTGAATTTATATCAAGGTCATTCACTTGAATTGATATCAATGTCATCCACTCGAATTCATATCAAGGTCATCCACTTGAATTCATATCAAGGTCATCCACTTGAATTCATATCAAGGTCATCCACTCGAATTCATATCAAGGTCATCCACTTGAATTCATATCAAGTTCATCCACTTGAATTCATATCAAAGTCATCTGATTGAATTCATATCAAGGTCAACTGGAAGTACTTAGCGGGTAAGTGACGTTGGGAAAGAAGAGCAATTGATTTGATTTGAAATCGATGTGATTTGTATGCAGGAGTTATTGGTAAGCAATTATGGGTTATCAATAATAGAAATATGGCGGTGGTGTTGATAAATTATTATTATAAATATATTGAAGCACAGGATATGTTGTCAATTCTTACAATGTCTGAAGTCATATATCATGTGGCAAGTCATGGGCGTCGAACCCGTGGACTTCAGATGATTTAACCAGTTATACTTGTCACTATCGAGCATGGTAGGCATGATGTCCGTGTGTTACAACATTGTAATCTCAGCGAGAGAAAACAAATTATCGATGAAACTATCTGGATAGGAACACAGAGGTACCCACTTGACTTGTTCTCAATGTGTATATATTGTGATGGCCCACGGTCTTACATACATACTACTACAATATTATAGGAGTACTAGTACAAAGAGAGAATAAACCTTGGCTATACTAAGTAAGCCATGGTAGATTAGATGATGATATTATGGTTAAAGTTACCAATCTTAGTCTGGGAAGACACTGGAATGGAGATGAGAAGGTTGGTTGGTTGTTAGAGTTTTACGTCCTGGCAACATCTAAGGTCATACATATAAGGATGGGGACCGACTTGTGACTGTGCACACTCATGGCAGTTTCATATTACTGTCCCACTGGGACATCAGGGCGTCAGGACCATGACCTGATATCGCACTCGACCCCATTATCCTGACATTGAGCCAACTAGTTCTTGTCCTATCCTAATAATGCCAAGCGCCTGGCTAGGAAGCGAAAAGTATACATTTTTAAGTCATTGGCTTGAGTCGACCAGGGATCACATCCATGCGTTTGAATCCCACGATCTACCAAAACGGGAGATGGACCCTCAATGAGTTAAGAAGGGGATATATGTAAAATCCTACCTGTGCTTCTTTGTTTATTCGCTGGGTTTGGTTGTCCATAGATAAAACAAAGGAGCAATATTTTGAGGTACCGTGCCAATGAGACATGATGGGAGGTTAAACCCTTTGTGAATCCACTTCAGATTCAGCCATAATTGGCAGTTAACGTCTCAAGTTATATTGATAGTTGTGTTGCGTCAGACGCTAATGTGACATGTGGTCAAGCAAGGCCCATCATTACCTGATTCTACCTGGTGAATGCCTATTTGACCGGTGTTCTCTCCGCAGCAACTATAAGTTACACCATTGGTGCCTCCCTGATATATTCTACATGGTTTTGGCATTATTTCAGCTGTCAAGTTAGTACTCCCTGATCTAGTTGGTGGATAAATACTTTCATAAAGTGATGAAAATAGGAACTATTGTGCCTAGAGCAGGATATGAACCCACACTTCATGCCATTCTGTGGTTAGCACGCTATCCATTACACTAAATAGGCTCCCTAATGCAATCACCCTATCCATGCTCAGCTGTATTCACGTGGCTCATTGCGTGAGAGGGCAGTGCAGACTACTACACTCCTTCCCCTGGAATTGTAAGCTTTTTTAATTGGTTCACATCCATGAGTTGTGTAATGCTTACAATGACATATAGAAGGAATGAACTTACATATATATATATGTACATACACAGGGTGGGTTGAACAATTCGTAAACTGTTGATGGTGACCTTAGGATGTGTGTAGACTGTTGATTGGTGTCCTCCACACAGCTCAGCTCCAGCTTCAGCTCCAGAACTCTCTGCTAGCACAATAGTATCAGTAGAGAAAGGAAGGCACAACCAACAGTGAAGGACAGCATAGAGTAGCTTTTATTGTTGCCTACTCCAGTCAACCCCAACACAAACCAACTCTGACAACCTCCACTCACCACCACCACCAGAGAGAGAGTGCCAGCTTACAGGAAGGCACCCCCTCTTATACTCTCAGGGGCTGGCAGGGGGTGGGTGGGAGGGTGGGGGGGAAGCAATCAGAACGCATAATTACCATGTTCTATCATCATTAATACATCTAAGTAATAACCTCAACATATACCCATACAATAACACGCATACAATGTATTTTAGTACATTTACAATCATGAATTGACAGTATTCTTGCAGACATTTCCTTTTTCAAATAATGCACTCCTACATAACACATAAGTCATACCCTTTAAAATACACTCATACAATAACACACATGCAATGTATTTTTGTACATTTACAATCATGACTTGACAGTATTTTTCATATATTAATTATACCTGCAGACATTTCCTATTTCAGATAAGGCATTCCTAAATAACCCTCTCACTACTAGACATTCCCACTAAGACCAACTTTAGGGCCTGGTCCACTCTAGGTAATTGCACCTGCACCTCCCATTCCCCTTCACCCCAACAGACCCCCAGCTCTTACACAAACATACCCAACTAACCACCACCACCTGGCTTTAGTGAATGCACAACTCCTCTCTGATGTCTATATATAGAACAGTGTCACAGCTTTATTTCCCTTCAAGTTAACTTCAAAGTTGTTTACAACCAATTATCCACTTCAGCCTGTGGCCAAATAACACCGAGTCTGTTTCACCCATGTGTTACCTACAGGCATTCCGTTCTAGCCTGACTGCTGGGTGCTTCATATACTAGTTATATGTCCACCATTAGTTCTGATTAATATTAGAACTTGCATATTGCTGCTCATAGTTACTGAAATTGCTAACTACTATTTTACAAACTGTTAGCTATGTATCCTGTAGGGGATCCGGGTCACGGAAATAAGCGTGATATAGGGGTGGTGAAATGGCCGAATGAGGGTAGAGCATGTTGGTAGATCATGGGATCGTGGGTTCGAATCCTGGTAGAGTCAAACCAATGACTTAAAAATTGATACTTGTTGCTTCCTAGCCATACGCTCAGCATTACTAGGATAGGGCAAGGAGCAGTGGAATGAGGAAGACCAGTCGTCTGCGACTGAAATTTCCCCTGCTTAATCAACTAATGTACCAAACAAACAAAAAATGGTTCCTAGAGTAGGATTTTAAGCCACACGCTTTGCCAGTCCAGAGCTAGCTTGTTAACGATTATAGGGCAAATATGCTTCGTGGTGAAATGCCACATAAATAACTAAGCTTGGGTGGTTTGATTTCATCGGGGAGAATAGAGATTCTAATGCTTAAGATAAGAGTAGCAGAATAGTAGATTTGTGGGGTAAAATCTCAGTTAAGGTGCAATATTTCCCATCTGCAAAAGCACCCCTAGGCCAGTAGCACATACAAGTATTGTTTGAAAGCGGATGTCTACGAAGTTTGTTTGTTTGTTGTTGTTTTACGTCCTAGCAACATCTATGGTCATATCAAGATATGCACCAACCTGTGACAGTGCACACTCATTGTGATTTTGTAGTGCTGCCCCAGTGGGAGACCAGGCCACTGGCACCATGACCTGGAATCCCACTCAGTCACATTATCCTGACACTGAGCGTACGAGTCCTTGCGCTATCATAATAGTGCCGAGTGCCTGACTAGGGAGCAATGAGTATCAATTTTTAAGTCATTGGTTTGACTTGACAAGGGTTCAAACCCACGTATATATGGGTTCCGATCCCCCTATCTCCCGAAACAGGAGACGGATGTTCAACTCATTCGGCCACCCCGTCTGGTCTGCAAATCATATATTGGATAGACGCACGACGCCGATGGCAGGACCGGACGTAGTGGCCGAATCCGTAGAGCGCATGCCTCCCATGCGGAAGGTCAGGAGTTCATTTCCCAGTTGAGTCAAACCCATGACTTACAAAAATGATACTTGTCGTTTCCTAGCCAGGCGCTCAGCATTATTAGGAGAGGGCAAGAATTGGTTGGCTCAGTGTCAGGATAATGTGGCTGAGTGGGATATCAGGTCATGGTACTAACTGCCTGGTCTGCCGGTGGGGCATCACTATACAGTCACCATAAGTGTGAAGTGTAACAAGCCGGTACCCATCCTGAGATGACCTTAGATGTTTTTGGTATGTAAAACTCCAACAACCAACCAACAACCATGGGTAGCAATAACATCATATAACCACACATCACATGTGTGATGTACATGTTGCAGTTTATATTCTACCCACATATTTTGTTTAATTGTGTGACCTTACTAAAAAATGGTTCTATCTGACAAAATGGTGCTTTCGAGATAATGAGGACTTAAGCTGTGTAACTGCCTGAAAGCAAAGCAGATAAAACATTATTATTTTTAATATATCTCAGTGAAAAATAGAAGTTGAGAAACCGTTGTCTAACTGCATGATAACCTTCTGCAGATAGAACATTTTTACATCCATAACACCAATTCGGTCACTTTGTCAGATAGAACCTTTTTATAGTAAGGTCACATAATATGCCAATGGAAAGCTAGCTTTACAAATTGATATGCACACTTTCTGGAATTTCGCCATGTGTCCTAAATCGAAATTACCAGTAAGGTTGGCAATAGAACATGCAATTCTCTCTCTGCACAGACATAGGGGAGCAGGAGGAAAAGAAGGCCAGGGAGATTGATGTTGAAAGTGGAGCGGATGGGGATATGATCACTTTTAATAACCAGGAGAAAGAAGAATCATATTCTCCTCGTGTACCCATGAGTTGTTTGTAATGTGGCACTATGCTCTTCCCTTGACGCATGCATCTGAAATGGTGATTTAAATTTCACTCTAAAAGGAACTACAACCAGAAAAGAATGGGATATTTGTTAGCAATGAGCAATTTGAATAGCATTGTAATGGGATGTTGCAAATGGAAAGAAACCAAATCCACACCTCCTGCCACTCTGGGGCTTAAGTTCCTAACCGTTAGACTCTCTAGACTCCCCTATGCAATCACCCTACCCATCATCGTCATCATTGTCATTATCAATCCCTTATCCGCAAGGGTCGTAGGTTCACCATGTAAAGTCCTCGGCTGGCAGTCTTAGTTGTGTAGGTAGGCTAAGAGGAAATCACTACAGGCAAGGAAGGAAAGGAGATATAGAGTGAAAGTAGGAGAGCTAGACTCCAGTCTTTATTATATTTATAGTTTTCAAGAATCAAGATGGTGGCCCACACCTGATCAGAAACCTCCAATCACCAACATGCAATCTGATATCAACCAATGAACATTCAAGATCCTTGTAACCAAGGCATGCTTATGTCTGGCTACATTGCCCTGTTGTGTCTGGTGTGCAGTGATCCGTAAATAACACTTGGGGGGTGGGGGAGGGGGTATGTGAGCAGAGCTCCAAAGATTCTGTACATTTCAAGAAGTGCCCCTCTCACACTATCTATTAAAATACACAATTCTTATCTTAAATCAGTAATGGATCACCAACACCACATATACCTTATATGCCTTTGGTTTTACATACCATTTGCCATTATATAGACCATTTGTAATTTATTATAGAATTGTTCAAACCTTAACCAATATCTCAAATATCGGGAAATTTTACAACCAGATATGACCTTGCAACCAGTTTTCGCCATTTTACCGTGTTCTCCACTCCTCTCTGAAACTTGCAGAAATCAAGGGATATTTCCATTACCTGATGTCTTTCAACCTCTTCCTTTGCTATCGACATATACCTGTCTATGTTGGTCTTTGCCTCAGAGATTAGTTTAGACTACTAAACATGTATATCTCATCCAATCAATAGTGACTGAATCTCTATAGCAAGATGTTTAAGGCATCTTGAATTGAAAGGGGGTTACATATCCAAGTACGCCTACTGATGAGGCTCAGTGTTGCTTATCTCTGTTGAGCAGATGACGATCGGTATTTCCAATGTCGTTTTAGCCTTATAAAGGTATAGTCCTAATTATTAATAAATGCATCCTAAATGGAGAACCGGGCGATGAGACCGAATCGGTAGAACATGGGCCTTGCATGTGGGAGATCGGGAACTCAGTTCCCGGTGGAGGTAAAGAGATGACGTAATATAAAATAAAATTGATACTTGTCACTTCCTAGCCAGGCCCTCGGCATTAATAGGATATGGCAAGGACTGGTCTGCTCAGTCTAAGAATAAGAGAACTGAGTGGGATATTGGGTGTGGTGTCAGCAGCCTGATTTCCCAGTGGTGCAGCACTATAAAGTTGCCATGAACACATACTGTCATTAGTCGGTACCCATCCTGATATGACCTTAGATATTGGCAGGACGTAAAACTCGAAGAACCATTTACCAAGCGACCTGGTAAAATTGCATATTTCAATGATATTCTGCCCTTTGTATCCGCTAACTATTTAACTTCACTGGTATGATGTACTTCACTTGATGTTCGAGTCACCTTGCTTGCTAAGATTTTGCTTTATTTCTGGTAGGTTAGATGATTAAGCAGGGAATATTTCAAAGGAGGATAAGTGGTCTTCCTCATTCCCCTGCTCCTTGCCCTATCCTAGTAATGCTGAAGGCCAGGATAGATAGGGGCTATACTTTTTTGTTTGTTTTTTTCCAGAAGATTTATACTGCCTATCATGGATAAGCCTGAATAGACTTGTTTTCACTATTAGACAGTTTGTTCGATAGCCTACACTTTTACCGACGCAAGGGAAATTTAAGCTCCCAGACAACATAGATATGGTATGAGAGCAACTGGCCTTTGATGACGCTGTAAGTTATACACAGCGGTGGAAATCCAAATTGGCAGAGGTGGGGCCACAGGGAATCAAACCACAAACCTTCAGATCAGGAGTCTGACCTAGAAAAAAGCCAGACACTCTAACCACTCTGCCACAGAGAATACCTCTGTTAATTAATTCAAGTCATTGATTTGACTTGGCCAGAGTTTGAACCTAGGGTTTTGAATTCCATGATCTACCAACATGGGTGGCGGGCGCTCTAGTTATTTGCTCAGGGTATGAAGTCTGATAATATTACTTTACCACTTTTCATGTGTTTTTTGTAAATCACATCAGAATGGTGCAGATAACCTTGTTTGGTCCCAGTTACAAGTTGGTCATAGTTATTCTCATTAATGTAGAAAGTTTAAGGTTATGTCCCCCCTTATGTATGACAGTGACAGTCAAGCAGAACAGAAACCACATACATGACAACACAGCATCCTGGTAGAGAACCTTTCATAATCATTAGTTTGGAGATATATACTAGTACAACAATATCTGCTTGGAGAGTACAGGAGAGCCTGCCATGGTTGGCTGTCCTCCTATTGCTTGTAGTGGTCCACTTATAGTTGATTGACTGCTCAAACATTATCTGGGGGTGGCATCCCCCATCCTCCCACCTACCAGCCTACCATGGCCTGTCTGCTTGCTGGAGAACTCCTTATATGTATATTTTAAGCCTTCTGTGTCCCTGTGGTTCCCTAACCCTCTGTTTGATGTGTCCCTGTCGTTCCTATAACCCTTCCTTGTATGTTGCCTTAGAATCGGAGAATTTTACAATGGGTTTAGGAATATTGCACACGACCATATATCGGAATGGAGCGGACGGCCAATAACTAGTGCAGATCACAATGTGGGCAGGCTTGTGTGACTTGCAGCAGTTTCATATTCTATTCAATTGAATTAATAATAATATGAATAAGCACGGATCCTGTAATACTAAGACGGCTCACTCAGCCTGTACTATGTAATCAAAATGATCAAACCCACCACTTGGTGCGCTGGCTGTTCTCTTGGTTAAACAGATGCTATATTATATGTATAGCAATACCTCAGGGAGTTTGACGACCCTGCCCTGCAGAGTTGTAAACCATTGCCTTGTGGTACAGGTTCTTGACAGAACCGAAGGCTAAGGGAGCAAACCCTAAATAGAAAACCATGTCACTGTGGCAGCATTAAGGGCGGTTGATGTCTGGAACTCCCAACATCTCCCGACCAGCCACTGCAGGGACAAATAGTTTTGTGCCTGTCTTGAAATGTTCTTGCCGTTGTGAAATCTCTATTTGCTCCTTGAGAGAGTGCCGCTGGTAACTTGCAAAAGCCAGCAGCACTTCAACACTTTTACAGGCAGCTTTCATGAAATGTCGACCGACTCATGGACGCAACTCTCACAGCAGAGAGCTAAATGGAGAGCGCCAGTCAAGTAATGAAAGCAATCTTTGTCGTAACATCGCGACCACCAGCATGATGATGATGATGAATAAGCAATGCTTAGGCCCGACCCATCTTGGTGGCCGTATTCGATTGTATTTTGTTACTCCACTCACAGTGTTCGATTTGAAAACCTAGCAGCTGGGGTGATCCGAGTACATCCATGTTTATGCCAAATTGTTCTTTATTTCTATTACTTTTAAATATAACCACAGTCGGCAAATTCAATGGCAGTGGGTATTTGTTTTGCTCTCGACTATATTATTAACCAATCATTTGTTTATTCAGATTATTACAATTCAAACTCCAAGCTTTAAAAAGATTTGTAGAATCCAGAAGTGCTCTACCTGAAAACGCTACTGGTTTGTGCTTATTGTATGTTTTAATTCACTGCATAGCTATTTACCTAATTGGGTTTGACAAAAAGGACTCCCCTCATATGCATGTCCTTCCTCTCATGTGTGACGTCATTGTTTCTTTTGTAAAGACTAGGTCTCCATAAAGTAAAGTTGAATCCTTCCTCCAACTAATAGATTTACCACTTGTCGTGGTCACTAGTATGTAAGGTATACGGCGCGAATATGTGGTTGTGTAGGCAGGCTATAGTGAAATCAATACAGGCAAAGAGAAAGGAATTGTATAACGTGTGAAAGAAGAGAGAGAGTCAAGCCCTCTGGTTTATTATTTATATGGTACATGGATTCAGTGTAGAGTATCACCCCAACCTATTCCCCCTATTCCCCCCTTCTTACCTCTACCAATAGGGATCCAGCATTCCTGGTCCCCATGGTGTCCAGTGATCTGCCCACCACCACCAAGCCGTATGGCTCATATGGCCACCACCTGCCTTGAGCCTGAGTGTGGTAATCCTGACAAGCAGAAGGGGGAGGGGGTAGGCTCTGAGTGCCCCTAACACGCAGCCCTGCCAGCACCACTATGTCTATTTACATCTTACTCAGGCACCACCAGCACCTACGTACACACATACACACTCCTGGTCACCTATACCCGATCAATAATAGAACATTTACATTCCCCCGCCAATGCATTAAATCAGAATATTTTACACTTTGTTGCGATTCTTTGAAATTCTTCTTTTGCGGGGGGAGTCCATTCGTGGAATGTAGATTATTGATCGGATGTCTAAGTTTATATCGCCTCCATGAACCCATATATAGTTTCAATGATGAATAGTGTGTAAACAAGGCGATGACTGTTCATGTCTGAACTTCGGAATGTTGCGTGGCAAAGTTCACTGAAGAACTGAATAATGCGCAAACACGCTGACATCCAATGATTCATAGCTTAAATAAAGTCCACCATACACCTATCGACTGCGGCGATTATTGGCAGTAATGTTGAGTGATTCCATTTACATGCATTACAATGATGGTTTATATGCAAATAATATATATATATATATATATATATATATATAATATCCTCAGCTGATTTGTCGATATTCACCAGATGGGATGGCCAAATGAGTTAAGTGTCCATCCCCAATGTTGGTAGATCCCTGGACGAGTCAAGCCGATGACTTAACAATTGATATATGTTGCTTTCTAACCAGGCTTTCAACATTAATAGGATATGACAAGGACTGGTTGTTTCAGTGTCAAGGTAATGTGACTGAGTGCGATATCATGTCATGGTGCTGTTGGCCTGGTCTCCCAGTGAGGCAGCACTATAAAATCACCATGAGTGTGCACTCTCACAAGTTGGTATCCTTTCCGATATGACCTTCGATGTTGCCCGGACAACAAAACTCCAACAACCAACCAACCAACACTCTATGTACTTCTCTCTCTCTCTTTTGAGGGAGCGTGACGTAGCTCAGACAGTAGAGTGTCTACCTGTGAAGGTGTCGGTCATCCTATCGATCCTGCTCAGTGGACCCATTTGCAGTTTGGGCAATTTTCCATTGCAACCAATGGTCCACAACTGGTTCATCAAACCAAGGCTGTGGTATGTGCTATTCTTTCCGTGGGAAAGTGCATATTACAGACCCCCTTGGTGCTTATCGGAAAGAATACCATATGTGGTGGCAGCGGGGTTTCCTCGAAAGAACTATGTCAGAATGACCATACGTTTGACGTCCAATAGCCGATGATACGAAAAATCAATGTACTCTACAGACATCATTAAATAAAACAAGCTTTGCTTTTCTCCCCCTTTTTACATCCAGATACATGGCCATCATTCACCCACTCAGACCCCGGATGTCCGCCCGCACCGTGCTGCTGATGATTGCCATCATCTGGTTCGTCTCCATAGTGATCGCCTTCCCGAACCTGCTGTGGGCCGTCACCTACACCTGGCACTACCGGGACGGCTCGACTCGCACCGTCTGCTACCTCAACTGGCCCGACGGCCCCACGCCCTACAGCAACCCCGACTTTTGGTCAGCACTGTTAGTGAACCTATCTATCCCATAATCATACCAGTATTGTATTTCTGTCATTGTTATTTTCTTTCTACAAACAACTAATTTTGATTCATCTCAGTACTAAGTATAACCAGACGGGATGGCCGAATGAGTTAGAGCGTCCGTCTCCCGTGTTGGTAAATCGTGGGATCGTGGGTTCGAATCCTGGGCGAGTCAAGTCAATTACTTACAAATTGATATTTGTCGCTTCCTAGCCATATGCTTGGGCTTACTAGGATAGGGGAAGGAGCAGTGGAATGAGGAAGACCAGTCATCTGCGACTGAAATTTCCTCTGCTTAAACAACTAATGGACCAAAAAAAAAGAACAAGTTTACCTAATGCCAAATATACTGGTTTTCCATACATTTCCTACTTAAAGATCTGGTAACATCTCTTTACCAATGTAAAACATAACACAAATCTTAGATTCTTTGAAAGCAACTGGGTTATATGGCCTCCTGTCATTACAGTCAATAGCATGCACGACGTGGAGCAGAAGGTGGAGGACATGGCTATATTCCGGGCAGCCCCGGGGGCATTACATTTGTGAAGTGTGACGTCCAAATGCTGCAGGGAAAAGGTTATGTGATGATCGGAGTGGTGAGGGATGGTAGTGAGGTGAGGGGAGATGATACATATGGGCATTTGAGTGAGTTGAATAAATGACAAAGCAACTAGCGGTTGGCAACACTTACTTAATTATTAACAGGAATATTCTAATAATTATATATATATATATATATATATGTTAAATGTTAATTAAATTGGTTACTCAAATTATATAATGTATTATATAATGTACCTTTAAATTATCAGAGGAGTGATTGGGTGGGGAAAAAGGAGGTTAGTTGTCAATCCGGTGGCTGAGAGCGGAGGGACCATAAGAGGTGAAGAGAAGTTGGGGGCCAGTTTGGGAGGTTTTCTGATTCGGTTGCGTGAGAGAGGTGTGTCAGGAGTGCTGACGAATGACAGGAGAGGATATTGGAGGCGCGGCATGATGCCATGTCGAGGGTGTTGTCTTCCCCTCCCCAGAGAGGTGTCCCCCCACCCACCCACCCCTTTTTTTACTGAGTTAGATTGTGTTGTCTGTCGACATAAGTCTAACCACTTCAACATTGCATCGGCAATGTTTTTTTTTGCTATCATTTGTTATGGATCTGACTATTTCGGAGTTGTTTGTAAATTTCAACATAGGAATGCGAATGTCATTGACGAGACTGACAGAATAAGATACCTCTAGCTTATATGACTCTTTATAAAGTCCTCGGGTGGAATATGTGGTTGTGTACGCAGGCTATAATGAAATCAATACAGGCAAGAAGAGAAAGGAAGAGTATAAAGAATGAAAGTAGAGAGAGAGACAATTCCCTCAGGTTTATTATTATAAAGTGGTACATGGATCTGGCATGGCATACCACCTGACCATGTTCTCCAATGAGAATCAAGCATTCACAGTTCCACCAATGCACATCAAGCATTCCTGTGTCACCATGGCTACAGTGATCTGCCCACCACCACCATGCGGTGTGGCTGCTCGGCCACCACCTGCCTGAGCTGAGTGTGTGGTGATCCATGACTAACAGAGGGGGGAAGGGGTAGTGGGTAGAGCTCCAAGTGCCCCTTACCCACTATCTGTAGTGCCTCTTTCACACTATCTGACTAATACACAATGACTATTGACCATGAGTAAAGTACCACCAGCAACTACATAAATACATTGATGCACCTGGCACTATATACCATTTACCATTATATACCATTTGCATTCCCCCACCAATGCGTTTTATCGAAATAGTTTACACCTTGTTGCCGATATGGTGTTAATAAGCAATCAAACACCCTCACAGCACGCGCATTTCCTATATATCACACTGTCTGTCTTCTAGTGTTAAGACCCCTGCCCGCATCAAAATCAATGACGTAGACGATTGGTAACTGTCATCACCCAGCCTGGTATTCGGCATTACTACAATTGGCCATCGACTGGTTTGCTTAGTAAGAGGATAAAGTGATTGACTGAACTACCAGGTGCTGGTAAACAGGTCTACTCGCAGTGCAGCACTATGAAGTTGACATTACTGCATACAGTCACAACGCAGTGCCGGTCCTGATGTGACCTTTGATGTTGCTCGGCCGCAAAACCCCAATACATATATATATATATATATGTATCCCTCATAGTCATACATACAATTACATATCAATAGAAGTTTGAAGATGGATAATGAATCTAGCCTTAGAATAGTTTCTGATTGCCAGCTATCAGAGGACAGGCGTGTGACAACCTTTCATTAAGCTTCTAGAAATTAAACCTTCAATCTAAACTTATTCATGAAGCACTCGTGGTCTATAGCAACGATTATGGAATATGGTGCTATTAATAGTTTATTTGTTCTACCAGAAGTGGCAGCCTGTTCAGTAGGAGCACTGTTTTCCCAGCCAAATCAAATCATTGACTTACACAATTGATACTTCTGGATAACTAGCTTGACACTCAGGATTACTAGGACTGGCAAGGAGTCGTTCAGGGTACTATCAGGATAATGTGACTGAGTGGGATCTTGTTCCGGTGTGGCCTTTTCAGCCATGCGCCGTGTTCAACCGTGCGCATAGACTCAAACTCACGGCATTGTCAATGGTTGTGATTCACTAACCTTATAAATCTAATATAATGTTTTTGGTAAAGATGTTTTCTATATGTGCACCAAGCGATTTGTTTCTAGGTGGTGTAGTTTTAGAGATATTTCACTTTTCCTGGATTTTCTGTATGAAGATTGCTCACCACCATTGACAATGGCTTGAGTTTGACGGTACGCGGAGTGCAAAACATTAGTTTTATTCAAAATTAAATAGAAATCAAGAATACTAATCTTATAAATGTAATATAATCTTTTTGATAAATATGTTTTCTATATATATATATGTACCAAGCGATTTGTTAATAGGTGGTGTGGTTTTAGAGATATTTCACTTTTTCTGTATTTTCTGTATGAAGATTGCTCACAACCATTGACAATGCCTTGAGTTTGAGTCTATGCGCATGGCTGAACACGGCGCACGGCTGAAAACGCCACACCGGACAGCATCGTTTCTCCGTGGTGCAGCACTATACACCCAACCATAAGTGTCCACCGTCACAACTTGGCATCCGTCCTGATATCTAGTTAAATATGGCTAGGATGTAAAACCCCAACAGTTAATTTATTTGGTAGTAATGCATTTGCATGTGTTGAAGAGTGAATAGTGCTAACAAAAAGAAGTGAAGGAACACAGGTTTGGATTTATTTGACCACTGCACCACTCTCCCTGCTGGCCGCCCATCACGTGACCCTGCCCAGACGGGATGGCCGAATGAGTTGAGCGTCCGCCTCCCGTGTTGGTAGATCATCGCATTCGAACACACAGGTTCGAACCCTGGTCGAGTCAAACCAATGACATACAATTGTATGCCTCTTGGTTCCGAGACAGGGACCCGTCATTATTAGGATACGGTATGGACTGGTTGGCTCAGTGTTAGGATAATGTGACTGAGTGGGATATCAGGTCATCTTGCTGGCGGTGTCATGAGTGTGCACTGTCACAAGTTGGTACCCGCCCTGGTCTTGCTTAGATGTTGCCAGGAGGTGACATTCCAACAACCAACCACGTGACCCTTCTCCCCTCTCCGCCCCCTTCGGTGTCTCCCTAACCGCTCAAACAGAGCGATATTTTTAGCAATGATTAACGCATAGCTGGCGTTGAGAATGGATCATTCGAGCTAATGCCTGTATAATTTTTGTATTTTGAAAGTTGACGATGTATGGGACAGGGGAGGTCGGGGGGGGGGGGGGGAGTGGGGCTTCTCACACAGTAGGCACTCCTGCCCCTAAAACCAGCGTGGGATTGGTCGGTTGGTTTTACCTCCCGGCAACATCTACGTTGCTACGGTCATATCCCGACGGGTAGCGACTTGTGACAGTGCGCACTCATGTCGACTTTATAGTGCTGCCCCACTAGGAAATCAGGCCGTGGCCACCCTGAGCCGATATCCCACTCAGTCAAATTGCTCTGACACTGAGCTAACCAGTCCATGCCCTATCCTATTAACGCCGAGCGCGAGGCTAGGAAGTGACAAGTTCCAATTTTGTACGTCAATGGTTTGACTCAACCGGGAATCGAACTCCCGACCTTCCGAACGGAAAGCCTGTGTTCTATGGATTCGGCCACAGCGTCGGGTCACCTGCTTGCGGAAAATGTGTCTGGGCGGGGGAGGGCGGGGGGGGGGAGGGGGGGGGCAAAAGAAACATGTCGCAGCCATGAGGCACACTTGATTCAATGTTGGCCCTTTCTCCTCATTAGCCACCTCTTTGCAATATAGACGGATAATGGTGGTGGACGTGGGAGGCAATCTTGTTTGTGCGTGTTGGGGTTTTATGTCCTAACAACACATATGGTTATACCAGGGCAGGTTCAGACTTGTGTGGTAGTTTGCAGTCTTGTTGACTTGTTATCGTGCTGCCCCACCAGCAGACCTCAATATCCCACTCAGTGACAGTATCTGATACTGAGCTAGAAGCCAGTCATTGCCCTATCGTGGGAATTCCAAGCACGAGGATAGGCAATGACATGTATTACTTGTGTAAGTTGGTTGGCGGGTTCTTGGAATTTTATGTCCTGGCAATATATATATGGTCAGTTCATGATGGGTACGGACTTGCGACAGTGTGCACTTATGGCAACTTTATTGTGCTGGCCAACTGGGAGATCAGGGCACTGGCAGCATGATGTGATTAGCTATCCCACTCAGACACATTATCCTGATACTGAGCTAACCAGTCATTTCCCTATCATAGAAATACCAAGCATAGATAGAGTCAAGTATTAATTTGTAAGTCATTGGCTTGACTCAGCCAGGATTTTTAATCCCCGACTTTCCGTGCGGAAAGTCAGCGCTCCCCCTCCATTCATGGAAGGAAATCAATTAGCAATTAACTACTGCCAGCTCATTAATGTGTCGACTTTTGTTTAACTTTTACCAGCACCATTTAAAACAAATCTTCTCTCTTCAATTAACCTAATCAAGATTTTACACAATTGCTTTGAAAATAAGCCCATGTGCTGACCGTAGAAGTTCACTTTGTCGCAAGGCCGCAGGGGGAAACCTAGAAAATACTGGTACAAATGCCGTTAGATTAATTAGATATTTACTGCAGTGCATCAGCCATTCCAGCTATTCACAACTAGGTAATTATACCGAAAGGTCCCTCAGTCACAGGCAAAACCCTCAAGCGTTGTCGGTGATTGAATGAGTCCAACACATTCCTCGACATGCAATCCTTCTTCACAAATTCTTATTCACACTGTGAAATACTGGAAGAGTTTCTGGTAAAGCCCAGAGGTGGGAATTAGAAGCAAAGCGTGGTCTAATTGAAAACGCTATTATTTTTAGTCGCGACTGAACGCAGTTGCCAAATCGGCAGAGAACAGGTCTCCCATGTGGGAGATCAGGAGTTTAATTCCCAGTAGAGTCAAGCCGATGACTGACAAAATTGATACTTATCGCTTCCTAGCTTAGTACTCGGCATTAATAGGATAGGGCAAGGACTGGTTAGCTTAGTGTCAGCAAAACATGACTGAGTGGGTTATCAGTTCATGGTGCTGGCAGCCTGATTTCCCAGTGGGACAGCAGTATAAAATTGTCATGAGCGCATACTGTAACAAGTCGGTATCTGTCCTGATAAGACCTTAAAATGTACATGTTGCCAGGATGCACAATTCCAGCAACCAACCAATCGACTTATATAGCCGCTTAAAGCTAGGTAATCTGATTAAAAACATAAATTTGGCCCAAACCAAAACACTTATCTGGATTAATCGGTTTATCCTAATTCTCCAACTTCTACACTGGTGCGCTCAGTAAATAATGATTGCAGATCAGTGCTCCTTTAAACTGGCAAACAATGCCATTGTCCTACATTTTGTAGATGCCTAGATTAAAGTATTATCTTTTCACTTCAAATATTCCGATTGGTACCTCTTTGAAACAAAGTTACTTCAATCTAAAAGTAAATTAAATTGCAATTCTAATATATATATGAGACTGTCTCAAAAAGTGCTACGCAATATGGGACACAACTTTGTCCATTGTAACGATCAACATACTATCTGCTTATGCATTTGCTCAGGATAAACTGATTTGTTTTTCACAAGGTGTTTCATAATCCCAATAGAATACATATTGATTTGAAGCAAATGTCCTTGTGATTTCAGTGAAACCATTTCTGTGCTGGTTTGTGTCAATCGTTACAACAGGTTGGAGAGCTTACCTCGATCGGGCTATGGTGGTTAAATACTTCATTCGAGCCCCGGTTCAATTTCCAAGGTCAAATTTTATATAGGATTAGGTAGCAGGTTCAAAAATATGGTTATGGCACCCTGAGTTTTGGGAAGTTTACATATTGGAATACATCACTAGGAAGCCAAAAATGATATCTAATTTCCTGGATATTCATAGGACATTTAGTTGGGACCGGATTGAGTAAATTAACAGTGAATATTAGGAAATAATTCAGTAGTTACAACACATGGCTACAGGACAGAACTGCCCATTTTATAACTGTGTTGGTATAGCCATGAATCCCAAACAATAGAGGAACCTCCAGCCACAATAGGGGTATATGATGGTCTGTGGCCCACTCTTATACTTCCACTTGCCACTGGGGGAGGTCCTGTGGGGACTGTTGTGCATCATGTAGATATATTTTTTGCATACCAATATATATATGCATAATAAATAATTCACTGTGATTATGCATCTGATGCATAATCCTCACAAAGATGCTGGTACAACATTAAGAAAAACCTACCTTAAATATTATTGTATTTGATTTATTTTATTGTTGTGACAGCATATATACATATACACACATATACATATATTAATAAACACTTTATCGATTTAAAACGATATGTATAGCCTCTCAGCTTCCCAGTTCCGAGGCTCCCTCCACCTCATCCCACATATTTAAATAGAAGTAAAAAGTAATAAACAAAAGTAAAATAAATCAAATAAAAATGCCAACCACTCAGCAAATATATGTTTATATATGGATACAATACAGCCCCATTAAACCAAGCTCAGTCAAACCAAACGATCAGTTAACCCAAACTTTTTTGGGCTAAAGCCGGATCGGGTAAAGTCGGGTCAGGTAAATTCGGCACGGGTAAAGTTGTGTCGGCTAAAATCGGGTCGGCTAAAGTCGGGTCTGGTAAAGTCGGGTCTGGTAAAGTCGGGTCCGGTAAAGTCGGGTCTGGTAAAGTCGGGTCTGGTAAAGTCGGGTCCGGTAAAGTTGGGTCCGGTAAAGTCATGTCCGGTAAAGTCAGGTCGGGCAAAGGAGAGTCCGGCAAAGGAGAGTCGGGTAAAGTAGAGTCGTGTAAAGTAGAGTCAAGTAAAGTCAGGTCGGGTAAAGTCAGGTCGGGTAACGTCAAGTATTATTGCCATTTTTATCATCATATATTTGTTATTATTATCATCGTTATTATCATTATTATCATTATTCTTGTCATTATTATTACCATATTATTTTAATCATGATTGGCATTATTTTTAGATTTACATATACATGTATGTATACATATAATATATATATAGATATAAACATACATATGTGTATACATATAAATATACATATACCTATGTGTATATACATATATACATATTACATATGCACCTATGTGTATATATGTATATATATACATGCATTCACATCTACATATATGTATACATATATACATATGGAGACCTATATATGTGACTACATAATTATATCTATATATATATATATGAATACATACTGTATTTAGAGATGACTGCATCACATATTGTAGAGTGGTCCATTTGTCACTGGTAAGTTAACCCATGTGTAGTCTGTTTCACTCTCAGACTTATTGCAAGGGGCCTAAGCTCTGACACTTTAAAACTCAGATTTTAACCAAAAACTGCCAAGGAAAGCTTTCACACCTCATGTTGCCAATGGTTCTCTGGGCTGCACCTCCACTGACAGCTGAGCTCACTGAGTGTGAATGTGTCAGAGCTTATGACCTTTGAATAGGTGTGAGAGTGGATTGGATTTGGTTTATAAGGGTGTGTGCCACAGTGCACTGTACACACATATTTCTGAAGGCACACACTACACAACAGTCAACTTGGTACTTGCAAATGGATTACCATTGTGAAGGATCTGGCACAGTCATCCTTACATTTAGGAACACTGGTAAGTTATTCTTCACCTGATATTGCAATATTATTGATATATTATATATAATACATACATATGTATGTGCATATATGCATATATACATATAGCTTTAAAAGTATGTGTACATGTACATGCATAATCAAAAATAAATTAAATATAAATGGAATGTTATTTAGGGTAATGGCAGTGTTTGGTTAAAATCTGAGTGTGAAAGTGTCAGAGCTTAGGCCCCTTGCATTGTTGCAATACGTCTGATAGTGACACAGACTACATATGGATTAACTTAGCAGTGACAAATGGAGGACCACTCTAAGATATGTCATGCAGTCATCTCTAAATACAATATGTATTTATATGCATATGTGTAGAGTCATGTATATATGTCTGCATATGTATATATAGATGTGTATGTATGTATATATATGTATGTATATGTATGTATATATATGTATATATATATGTATGTTAATATGTATGTATGTATGTATGTGTATGCATATGTATGTATATATATATGTATATGTATGGATATGTATGTATGTGTATGTATATGTATGTATGTATGTATATGTATAACATTTATAATAGGCATACTGGTTTTGGGTTTCCGTGGGTGTGGGAGAGGAGATGGCAGCCTATCGGCACCGGGAATACTGGCTTCCCGGCACCAGGGTTCCCAGCCTCCCGGCGCCGAGACTCCCGACACTAGGCCTCAATTAAAATAATATAAATATTAATAAAATGTGATAACCAACAATACAATTAATGAAATATGAATGCAATAATATACACGGTAAGTTTTTATTAATGTTGCTGTACCAGCGAGAAATGCCATATTTGTGGGGATTATGCATCAGATAATTTGATGTGTATGTATGTATATGTATATATATTTAGGTATATGTATGTATATGTATGTATATGTATGTATATGTATGTATATGTATGTATATGTATATGTATGTATATGTATGCATATGTATATTCATTCATTCAATTCAGACTCATGACTTTGGTAGTTACATAATTTGGTCCATAGTAGGTCGATATACAAGTTTTTTATGTATGTTTATGTACGTTTATATGCATATATGTATGTATATGAATGTATATGAATGTATATCAAATATGTGTATATATATGTATGTATAGGTATGCATAGGTATGTATATGTATATGTATAGCATTTATAATAGGCATACATGGTTCGGGTTCTGGGTGGGAGGAGATGGCAGCCTATCGGGGCAAGGAATCCCGGCTTCCCGGTGCCAAGGTTCCCGGCCTCCCGGTGCCGAGACTCCCGGCAGCAGGCCTCAATTCAAATAATATAAATATAACTAAAATGTGATAACCAACAATAAAATAAATAAAATATAAATGCAATAATATACAGGGTAAGTTGAATGTTAATGTTGCTGTAACAGCAAGAGATGCCATATTTGTGGAGATTATGCATCAGATGCATAATTACAGTGTTATGTATTAGCATAGCTTACTGACCTCCTGTGAATAGAAATAAAAAGTGATAACCAACAATAAAATAAATCAAATACAATAATATTTAAGGTAGGTTTTTCTTAATGTTGTACCAGCAAGACAAGCCATATTTGTGGTGATTATGCATCAGATGCATAATCACAGTGAATTATTTCTTATGCACATATATATTGGTATGCAAAAGATATATCTAAATGATGTACAACAGTCCCCACAGGACCTCCCCCAGTGGCAAGTGGAAGTATATGAGTGCGCCACAGACCAGCATATACCCCCATGGTTGACTGGAGGTTGCTCTATTGTTTGGGATTAATGGCTATACCAACACAGTACTGTCATGGGCAGTTCTGTCCTGTAGACATGTGTTGTAACTACTGAATTATTTCCTAATATTCACTGTTAATTTACTCAATCCGGTCCCAACTAAATGTCCTTTGAATATTCAGGATATTAGATATATTTTGTTCCTTTCTAGTGATGTATTCGAATATGAAAACCTCCTAAAACTCAGTGTTCCACAACCATATTTGTGAACCTGCACCTTAATCCTATATGAAATTCGACCTTGGAAATTGCACCGGTACTCGAATGAGGTACTCTAACCACCATAGCCCGAACGAGGTAAGCTCTCCAACCTGTACAATGGACAAACAAAAAGAGTTATCACCTTTTGAGACAGGCTCATATATATAATAACCATGGTAAAAAAACAAATCATCGAATTATACAGCTTCATGTGAACAAGTCAATATTCTTATTTGCAGAAGGCAATGACTATATTGATACTATAGATATTATTATATATAACAGTTGTAAGTGCTACATTTTGATCTCTGAGAAACAAACTCGAACAACCTTGGTAATGAGTGATGATTCTAAATACGCTATGATATTGCCTTTTAATTAATGTAGTGTATAAGAAATGTTCAGGCACAACACCTGGCAAATTCCATCGGGACTTAAATGAAACCATGACTAACACGTTTGAGCTGAAGCTGCCCTCATTTTAATAATACAATTATATTTTGTTCACAGAAACTGCAGAAACTACCATCTTCCGTATATAATTCCATACTTCATATGAAATTGATAGACATCAACTGAAAAGCATAACAATAAATTATATTTGACAAGAAACAACTAAAATAAATCTTCTATTTTTTGTCACCGGAACCATTAACATTTAAATATTCCTTTCAAAATCAAAGATGTATTCTTTGCATGCTGTCTGTGGTAAAATCCAAAGAAATATAATCAATGTTAGAATGCTGTATTGTATAGTTTCAATATACTAATATTGTTACCATTGGTTCAGTGCTGGCAGATTAGTTATGTGAGTCCCCACAAGCCGCGATGGCGCTGCCATCAATCATGCATTCTTTGCTGTAAGACCAGATACCTCTACCACTACCCCCCCCCCCCCCACGACCCACGCACACTCACAAACTCCAGCTTCAGCTTCCTCCCTTCATCCCTGTCAGATGCTATATATATGGTACTGAATAGAAACACAGGGGCTGGGAGGACAAGCTGACACTGGCCACTTTTAGAGGATTCTTTCTCTGCAACTACCCTCACCTTGCCACAATGGAAACAGAGTGGCGTCCCTGACACTTTGCCCTGGTTTGTGTTTGTGCTAAAATTCCAAAAGTGGTTGAGTGGAATTTATCTCATCTACTCACAGACCATCCCGAATACACTGCATTGTCTGGACACCCCATCAATAGATAAAAGATTCACCCGGTACTTGTGTAATACACGGGTAAAGGGCAATGTAGTCTAAATACGGGCTAAAATAGCTTTAGTATGGGACATGAACTAGAAACTGGGGTTCCAGGATCAAATGGCTACATATATAGGCACATAGTTGGTGAAATGGGAGAGAATGCAAAAAGACAAGATGGCGGCCACAGAACGCCATCAATTTCACTTTTAAATCTTATTAAACCAGATGTTTTATTATATTTTTCAACTCAAAGGTAGTGGGTAAATATGAAGACATCTACAAAGAATAAATGTTGCTTCTTAGATTGTGAAATTAGGCTCTCATTTCATTAACCCGCTTTTTCAACCGTTTTTATATAGGGTTGGTATTCACCCGTGTACTGCGAGTACTGGGTGAATCCTGTATCAACCCCATCAATATATCATGATGGTTGCATCAGGATGGATTAGTTGGTTGCTTCTTGGAGGTTTACATCCTGGCAACATCTAAGGTCATATCAGGACGGGGCCTGCAGAGGTGTGGGGTTAACCCAGCTGTCCGAGTAAGGGTGTGACTTGTACACATACTGCGACTATGTGCCTGAAACAGTAGTAATGTAAATGTGGTTATAACTGAAGGGTGAAGTGACAAATTGTACTACTGTACATCCATATCAGGTTGTAATGTGCTTAGAAACAGAGCAGACTTTCCATTTCAGGCACATCATGTCTTTATCGTGTGCTCAGTTCCCAACGCATATAATAAAGGAACAATATTTTGTTAAGCTCAAGTTAGAGCCACAGTGTCACCATGGTAGCTTAATAATAGGATATGCCGTTAGAAATATACAAATGTAGTAGCAGTTTCTCGCCTGCACTGTTCCTTGCCGAAAACAGTGTAATGACAAGTGGCAGCATGCTAGCAGGGCCAGTGTGGATGGCGGACTGTTCCATCCTTGGTTAGCACTCCTCCCCCCCTCACACACACACACATATTACCTGTGACAGGCTGGGCAGTGACTGGTCTGGTCTATTCTTTGTTATTGAAGATTTATACTGCCTATCATGGATAAGTCTGAATAGACTTGTTTTCACCATAAGACAGTTTGTCGATAGAAAGCCTGAGTCTACACTTTTACCGACCCAAGGGATTTTTAACCTCCCACACCACATAGACATGGTATGAGAGCAACTGGCCTTTGATGTCGCTGTAAGTTATACACAGCGGTGGAAATCCAAATTGGCAGAGGTGGGGGCATGGGGAATCGAACCACCAACCTTCAGATTAGGAGTCCGACCTAGAAAAAAGTCAGACACTCTAACCACTCCGCCACAGAGAACATGACAGAATGAAACTAGGAGAGAATCCGGCGTTTGAAGGAACTTTGGCGTTTACCTTGTTATTCCTCAGGTGGAGTAGAACGTGGTTCATCACACAAACAGCAAAGGTGAGAAACAAAACTCAATGCTGCCAAACGAATAACATTCTTAGCCTTAAACACCTTTATATTATATCATATTATATTATATTAACAAGTACATCCCCCAACGGAAAGTGTGGAATACGTCTAAAGCTATGAATAGCCTTGCACTAAATTGAGCAGAGCTAGGAATTACAGAGCAACCTCCTTCTTTCTAATCCTAATGCGATTTATTCACTGGCTGCGGGGACAATTATTTATAATTTGCGTTTGGTCAATTTATTAGTCGCCGTCGTAGAACCGAAAACATGGGCATTTTGGTAATTGAATACTCCCAAAGGAAATTGATATTGACATTATCAGGTGCTGCGTTATCTGTCATCCAATCTAGATTAACTATTTCTTGGCCACAGTGCGCATGCTCCCCATTGTTATTTATGCGGAGTGCGTCTGACTGAGCTGTGGCGTTCATTGTCACGTGGTGCACTGAGAAATGAGAGGCTGCCAATGTTATAATTATGAGCTTCTTTGCAGGGCGATTACTTACTCATCTGTTTGTCATTTTAGAATCCGAACTTGCCTTGTTATTGTATGTAGTAAGTAACCAGACTGGATGGCCGAATGAGTTAGAGTGTCCGTCTCCCGTGTTGGTAGATGATGGGATCGTGGGTTTGAATCCTGGTCAAGTCAAACCAATGACGTAAAAGATTATACTGGCCGCTTCCTAGCCAGGCGCTCTGCATTATTATGATAGGCCAAGGGCTGGTTGGCTAAGTGTCAGGATAATGTGGCTGAGTGGGATATCAGGTCATGGTATTGATTGTCTGGTCTCCCAGTGGTGCAGCATGAGTGCACACTCTCACAAGTCGGTACCCATCCTGATATGACCTCAGATGTTGCTAGGATGTAAAACAACAACAACAACCAAACAAACGTATGTAGTAAGTAGTCTGCACGATGTCCAAGGGACCAGCAGGGATGGCTGAATGAGTTGAGCATCCCTCTCCACGTAAAGTCCAATGACAAAGAGAAAGGAAGAGTATAAAGTGTAAAGAAGAAGAGAGAGTCCAGTGCTCTGGTTTATTATTTATATGGTTACATGGGTTCATTGTTGAGTATCACGCCACACTATTCCCCCAATGGGAAACAAGCATTCTTGGCCCTACCAATAAGGATTTAGCATTTCCTGGTCCCCATTGATACCAGTGGTCTTCCCACCACCACAAGATGTATGGCGCCATGGCCACCACCAACTTTGATCTTTTAGATGTGTGGCATCATATAAGCCATTACTCTAATGTACAACAGGCAGATGGGTTGTTGTTTTCGCAGTCTATACAAGGATGGCCACTGGAGGTAGAGCTGACTTTTTTGTTGTTAAGTCTTTCGATTCCAAGATTCGAACCAGGTACCCTCTGATCTTGAGACCAACTGCTGGCAGAATGCTGGAGGTCCTGAAGGCCTGTGAATAACAAGCAATACATATGGCTAGGAATAATATGAACAAAATTCAACAGTAAGGATAATAAATAAATAAATTTAAAAATAAATTCAATAACATTTAAATCAATATCACCAGATCATCATTGATTCATGACTGACCAGCATGGTGTAGCTAGAGGTGGCCTGGTGGGGTTGTGGGTTGCAGACCAGTGTTGGTGTGTGGCTCTTGTCTTACTTTGTGTATGGGGGGGGGGAGGAGGTATCAGGTGGGGTAAGCCCTACCCAGGGTTACACCAACACAACTGTCCAACTGAAAAACTTAGGGTGGATGTGGGTCATGGTCATTGAGGCATGAAAGGGTCTGTTCGGGAAGTGAGTTTGGTTAGGGTGGGGGTATATAGGGCTGGGGGGAGTGTGCTATTTCTATCATAACCAGAAAGGATGTACACAATTAGGTTATTGTTTCTTTTAAGTGTCTATGGCACTGACAATTCTACCATCTTATATATAAGGTTTAATCTACATGAAACATAATTATATGCAATTCATCTAGCAAGGTGTTGTATAATAACCTGCATATATGTTTAGATAGATGTAGATATGTATATATATGTATATCATGATTTAGTCATAAGTATTGAGTACCATATGTGCATATGTGTGCATATATACTTATATGTGAATATATGTGCATATATGCGCATATATATATGTATATACACATATGTACACGTATATATACATGTATGTATGCAAACTGCATATATGTATATGCATATATATGTGTACATAAAAGTATCTGGACATTATATATGTGCCTATATTCGTATATAGGCGCATACACATACACTGTAGGGTGGATATACCACACATATATAAATCCCACTCTGCACCCACACCCACACCCACACCCACACCCACACCCACACCCACACCCACACCCACACCCACACCCACACCCACACCCACATCCACATCCACACCCACACCCACACCCACACCCACACCCACACCCACACCCACACCCACACCCACACCCACACCCACACCCACACCCACACCCACACCCACACCCACACCCACACCCACACCCATACCCACACCCACACCCACACCCACACCCACACCCACACCCATACCCACACCCACACCCACACCCACAACCACACCCACCCCACACCCATACCCATACCCACACCCACACCCACACCCAGCCCCCCCCCCCCTCCAGATGCCATCCTTGTGTAAATTGCTAGACCAACAACCCATCTGCCTGTGTGTACATTAGAGTAATGGCTTATATGACGCTATACATCACAATTTGTTCATCATTTTGGTTATTTCTAATTACCTATGTCCAAGATTTTGATTCTAAGAAAACTACTTTTTTAAATAGACCATGGTGGTTCACCAGTAACAATGACTAATTCCAGATTACAAACAGCACAATGGTATAGGCAAATTAAGATTATCTCTTTATCTTAATGTAGTTTTAATTGAATATTATGAACATACTATACACAGGAGCATCTTCTTCATAGAAACCTTGAAGAGCTAATTAATGCCCATTTTAATGATATATTTTGTTAGGTTCCATCCTAAATATTAAAGTAGTTGCTTGAGAAACCAAGACGTTTTCAATTCCAAGTCGTGGCCCCTACCTGGTTCCAACTGTAGCATTACCTCCTACAGGACACAATCTACATGGATATGCATAATTCAGGACACGCGACGGAACTACATAGTATGGGATATTTATTATCGAGCAGTGGTAGTCAA
Source organism: Branchipolynoe longqiensis (assembly GCA_030323885.1). NCBI lineage: Eukaryota > Metazoa > Annelida > Polychaeta > Phyllodocida > Polynoidae > Branchipolynoe > Branchipolynoe longqiensis. Next base: position 94,182,135 of record CM059192.1, read on the forward strand.
TACAGTGTAAGAATAGGATCAATAACAAGCAGTAAACAGGTAATCAAATAGGGAAGGTATGGAAAGTCTCTGGATGACCCGGGCCTCAACCCTCTAATCGTTAAAGTAGGGTCGGGTGGGCCGGTGACAAATAGGTGGAGAAGGTCATATCAGGACCGGATCCGACCTGTGACAGTGCGCACTCATGGCCTCTTTATAGTGCTGCCCCACTGGAAGACCAGGCCGCCAGTGCCATGACCTGATATCCCACTCAGTCACATTATCCTGACGCTGAGCCAACCATCCTTGCACTATCCTAATAATGCTGAGCGCCAGGCTAGGAAGCAACAAGTATAAACTGTTAAGTCATTGGTTTGACTCGATCAGGATTTCAATGCAGCCTCAGATGGGCCTGATGATTTGAATAAGTAGGTTAATATTTTGGAATTACATCTATATCATCTACATTAGGAGAATCCAACTGGAAATATTGTCAGTCTCACTCAGATAATCTGAATGGCTTTCAAACTAGTGTAATCATGAAATCCAGGGCTCGGGGAAAAAGTGCGGAAGGTCGGGAGTTCGATTCCTGGTCGAGTCAATCCAATGACTCACACAATTGATAAGTGTGTCTACTTAGCCGGTCACTTGGCATTACTAGGATAGCGCAAACACAGGGTAGCTCAGTGTCAGGATAACGTGAGTCAGTGAGAAACCAGGTCATGGTGCCAGTGGCCTGGTCTCCCAGTTGGGCAGAACCATAAAGTCCCCATGATTGTGCACTGTCACAAATTGGTACCCGTATTGATATGACCTTAGATGGTGCCAGGACGTAACACTCCAACAAACAAACAAAGAATATATAGGCTTCCACTGTCATAGGTAGTATATGAGTGTCTTACTATTCCCTTCTATGCGGCAACAAATGTTTAATAAGTGCATCAGTATCTAAGTTAGATATCTAGAATCCAATTTAGATAAGTGGTTTTACTTGGAAAATGTAATGCTTTCATCGGACTAAGCGGCTTTATTGTCGGACATTCACTAGACGGTCTAAGACCTGAGATCGGACATGGTGGCCGAATGGATAGAGCGCAGGATTCCCTTTGTGGAAGGTCGGAAGTTTGATTCCCAGTCGAGACAAAGCAATGACGTACAGAGTTGATAGTTGTTGCAACCTAGCCTGATGCTCGCCATTGTACATGTTAGTCCTAATAAGCGTAATTCATGGGGCGGAGGCAGGGCCAACACAAATGGCTATGGTGGTGCCATCTACAGGGAAACGCTGGAACTAACAGCTATCAGCCCCGGCTCCCCAATGCCGTCTGGTGGATCTGCCCAGAACTAGCGGCTGCCATGGCTCCATCCTCCCGGGAGTCAAATTTCCTGCCGAAATGGTCACGTGACCGAACCCCGCCAGGTTCAAACCACACAACCGCCTAACTACACAACTCAAAAACACCTCATCCTTCCTTCCCCCACCCACGCACACCCCTGAGAAGACACTTGAGGGTTCGAGCCCCACCCACCTGACCTTGGCATTTATCAACCTTGAACTTTGGCCTTGAACTGTTACCTTGACTGTTGACCTTTGATGTCCTTGAACTGATTGACTGATGTTACATAATGCTCATTTGGCCCTAAGCTCTTCTCTCTATCATGCTCTAAATAAAAACCACTAAACCCACACATTCTCTCCGCCTTTCAGGATTTACTAGGATAGGGCAAGGACTGAGCGGGAAATCGGCTCATGGTTCCGGTGGCCTGGTATCCAAGTTCGGAAGAACTGTGAAATCACCATGAGTGTGCACTGTTACAAGTCTGTGGTCGTCTTGAGATGACCTTAAAGTTGCCAAGATATAAAACATCAACAAACAAACTCGTCTGTGGGTGCGCTGGTGGTGGTATCTTGCTGTAGTGTGGCATTCTACTAGCACACTTCAGAACAAAGCCAGAAACACTTGACATGCAATCAGTGGGAGTGCCTCTGTGCTTCTTCTGCATAAGACAGCTTTTGTTTGTTAGTTTTCTTCGTGTGTGTGTGTGTGTGAGGTTTCGCAAAGCTAGGGATAGACTAGGGAAGATGGCACTAAATAGGGACACAACTTTTCCGTCAATCCAATTTTTATCCCAGGATATTTGACCACCGTAAATGGAAAACCCGAGCAAATAAGCATCCAATTATATATATTTCTATAATAATACATATATATGGATGTGTTTCCATGCAAGTCCCCATGCAACCAAATGTAGCATCGGCCAAATGACTTATTTAGGACCAGTGCCACCTTTTTTTTCTTTCTAATTTTAAATTTTAAATTGTGTATTAAGGCTGTATTTATACTGTCCATAGCATATACGCCTGTGTACCCAGGCTTGTTTTCAATGCTGGCCAGTTGTAGTGTTGGTCTTATCTTACCACACAGTAGCTGCTGATAAGGTATTTAATTGCCTGCATTTCAGTAGCAGATAGATCATCGGTTGGTATCGTTAGTAGCCTATGTTAGTTCTTTTTTATTTTCTTGGCATATGGATGCATTTACATCCCAATCAGAATATGTGATTACTCCCTTGTTTGCCATATGATCTCACCATGAATGATCCATAGCATACCATAGCATGATTCATGGAAAAGGTCTATAGTAGTGATGTGTCCACCCAATTACATAACAGACAGTGTTATCAGACTAGATATCAACTGTATAATTGACCAATCATCAGTGTCGAACACCACAATCTGGAAGGGACACAGGGTACAATGCTGCCAAGCTCCCACACTGATATCTTAATGCAGTTTGCAAAGATTCCATTATTGTTATTATTATTTTCACTCAGGGAGAGGAGACGCTGAACAAAAAAAAACTTCCTCGGACGACATTGCCAGAATATATTCCTATCGAAATGAAGTGGAAGCTAATGCTAATCCCAGCGCGTGTTTTTAGTTGGTCGCTTTTTAGTTGGTCGCTCATCCAGGAGGGAATTAATTAACACCGCCTTCTAATAGTAGAGGGTGGGGATGGGGGAGGGTGGTGGCGGAGGATTTGGGGGGAGGTTGTCTGCAGGGGGCACTCCCGTAGAAGATTTGAAAACAACAGCTATTTTCCCACTAAACAGAGTTCTGGCTAAGCATTTACAATAAGCGAGATGCAAATAGTATCTCAATAGTACTAGGATTATCAATTCACATTGAGGTTGTGTAATTTGATGAGATAAGCTCACAATATTTTGTTAAAACCAAAGGTTCTAGCTGGACTTTATTTCCCATAGTAAATTAATACTACCTTTAACATGTGCTCTACACTGGTTTAACCTAGGCTCTGCCTCAGTTCCTGGACCAATGTTTTGTTAAACTATCATGATATATATACACGGTCTTTGACTCTATTCAGAGACTGTGTATGTTGTTGTTTACGTCTGAATAGACTTGTTTTCACCATTAGACAGTTTGTCGATCTACACATTTATTGACCCAACAGATTTTTAACCTCCCACACCACATAGACATGGTATGAGAGCAACTGGCCTTTGATGACGCTGTAAGTTATACACAGTGGTGAAAATCCAAATTGGCAGAGGTGAGGGCACAGGGAATTGAACCACCAATCTTCAGATTAGGAGTCAGACACTCTAACCACTCCGCCACAGAGGACACCATGTATTTATCTATGACTCTGCTATATTTCGGACTCATGCATGGTCTAATTTCATTATAGTTCCGCCCTTTTGTGGAATCCATCTGTATCATTATGCAGAAAACAATATTGCTGGTGCTATCTATTGGCGGAGTTAACAACACTTGCAGTTTTGAGACTCAAAATGGCTGCCACTCTGGTCGAAGGGACCAAAGTTAGTAAAAACCATCAAAATGAATATGAAATATGAATAGTAGGCACAAAATACATGCTATTTGCAACCCACACATGGCGCAGCATCAGTTGAGTATGATGATGCACATTGGCAGTGCCAGATAACAGAGGAGTAGTGGCCCTAATGACATTGACACTTAACCAATGCTTGTTATTGTATATAGATACTAATTATTTCCTTAGGGGGTTTCCCCTATTGCAATGCTACAACTTAATTGGATATCACGTGACGTAGTTAACATTACCACACCATGGTGCTGGTAGCTGATTGGTGTACATCCATGCACATATTTCCCCTGCTGATTGGTGTAAATCCATGCACATATTTCCCCTGCTCGCCCCGTCCTGATATGACCTTAGATGTTGCTAGGACGTAAAACAAAAACAAAAAAACAACAATCCCCTGCTCACACTACAGATACAGTGGTCCCCCTCTTAAACGACCACCCCTACTGCAGAGAGAGTGTGGTCGCATAAGGGAGGTGGTCGCTGGTGAGAGGATCAGGGTTGGAGTTAGGGTAAGAGGGCGTGACACATTTAAATACCATATAATCATACTTGTTGGTTTTAAAATAACACGGTAAGTAATTAAAACATCATGAAATAACACTGGCTTTATGATGTCCATTTAAAGTTGTATAGTCAGATGAAAACATCAAATTTTGATAACCAAAACAATTATCTAGATTTGATTCTACATATTGTCATGGGGGTGATGAAAATAGGAATTATTGTGCCTAGAGCGGGACTCGAACCCACATCTCTTTGCATTCCGGGCCAGTGTGCTAACTATTACACCACCTAGGCTCCCTGATATCAACACACTACCCACGCCTACCTGTCTATGTGGTTACTTGCCTGAGAGGTCAGTGCAGACCACTACAATATCTAACCTAGATACTGGTGCACTTATTAAGCATTTGTCGCCACACAGAATGGAGCACTGGGGCAATTTAATAGAACCTGTTGCTATGGAAGCCTATAGTATCAGGGTTGTGGCATGCTTGCCAAAATTAATTGTGCAAGTTCCACTTCAAATATCTCCAAAGTTAGCCATTTATAATAAAAGCTACTTTATACTAAAGTAAGGTAGATTATATTTATATCAGAAATTGACAGGAACTCACAACCATCGGACTATGCTATATCATACTAGTTGGTTGTAAAATAACACCTCAACGATGTAAATCACACTGGTTTTAAAATGTCCATTTAAATAGTATATAATACTTGGTTATAAAGTACTGATTGTATATTACCCCAGTCACATGAGGCCTGCGTTCGCTAACGATCGATTCGCGACTTCAAAACCTCCTCCTTGCGCCCTCCTTACGCCCTGATTGAGTGCTGTCGCCGCGAGGCCGACAACCTCACGGCGTCCATTTCGGGAATTGTGGATGCAAGGAGGTTGCTGTTGCTGCCCATGCAACCTCCGTATGCCCTGTTCCGGCAGTGCCATTCAAAATGGTTGGCACCATGGCGCCGCCCTGGCGCTGCCCTGGCGCCGCCCTGGGTTGGGGCTAACACATGCGATGCTCCAGTCACCATGTGGTCGGCCCCGACCTGGTGCCGACATGGCGCCGACATGGCGCCGACATGGCGCCGACATTGCGCCGACATGGCACCGACATGGCACCTACAACATATTTGAATCAGTGTATCGAATGGAACGCTGGGTGGTTGGCATCCTTTTGGGCGTAGGGAGGATGGCAGCAAACGCTGGCTCTCGTGTGACTGGGGTATTAAGGGGGGAAAGGGCTAGTTGTTGTTCCTTCTATGTGGGTGGTCGTTGGAGAGCAGTAATATGCAGTTCAAACCGATTGCTGCATTGTAATTTTTGTCGTATCCAGCGGGTGGTGGTTGTTGAGGTTGGTCATTTAAGAGGAGGACCACTGCAATGACAATTTTCAATTTTCAATTCTCAATTCTGGAACTTAGCCATCTGCATATTTCAGTTTTCATTTTTTTCAATGTTCACAGAAGTACTACGTAGTAACACACAGTAGGCCATACTTGTCAGCCTGATTGATGTAGCTACTATTGTCATCTCTACAGCCAATCCCTGGCTGGTGTCCCATACTCACACCGAGTCAAAGCGATGACTTACAAAAGTGACACCAGTCACTGCATGGCCTGGCGCTCATCATTAATAGGATAGGGCCTGTATTGTTTGGCTCAGAATCAGGATAAACATGACTGAGCGAGACACCTGGTAACGGTGCTGGTTAAATGGACTCCCAGTGGGGCAGCACTATATTAGCACGTTTAGTGTGCATTCTCACATGTTCGTATTCACCCTGCTATGACCATCCCAGCTGAGTCAATCTAAAGACTTTGATACTTGTTAGTACCTAGCCTGTCACTACGTATTACTAGGATAAAGCAAATACTGGCTAGCTCTCTATCAGGATGATGTGACTGAATGAGAATGAGGTTGTGCTCCCTGTGACCTGAGTTCCCAGTGCTGCATCGCTATAAAGTCACCATGAGTGTGCACTCTCACAAGTTGGTACCCGTCCTGATATGACATTAGATGTTGCCAGAATGTAAAAAGACAGCAAACACATTCAATGCAGATGCTTTCTTTTTCGCCTTCAGCTATTTGATTCGAGTTTTACGTCCTGGCAACACATAAGGTAATATCCGGATACACAGCTATATGAATACCTAATTAGGACGTTTTCTGTTCCTTTCCTTTTGCAGGTACAATGTGTTCCTTATGCTTGTCAACTACTTCGTGCCCCTGTTCATTCTTGGGGTGGCCTACGGTCGTGTCGGCTTCGAGCTGTGGGGAAGCCGTACGATTGGTGAATACACCACCCGGCAGGAAGAGACCATCCGGTCAAAGCGAAAGGTAAGGCCAAGTGAAATAAAAGTTGGTGAATATCCTTTTGATCTCATAAATCAGGGTCGGGTGGGCGTTTTTTTTTTTTTTTTTCTTTTTTTTTTTCTTGTTTTTTTTTCTGGAGTATTACATTAACGTAAAACTTAACTTTGTATGTATGTATATACTGCAAATCACCAAAATGAGAGCATATTAATTCTGTAACCTACCATATTCATTTCCCTATACCTGTTTGCTATCTTGTCAGCAATTGCAATGAAGATTGGTTGAGGATCAGATGCATTTTGAGGATGTGCCTTAGGTGATATCAACAAAGTCTCTCACCCCAGTCACTGGGTTCATTCAAAGCTCTCCCTCCAGCTGGCTTGATTTTGGGTCACAGCTTTTAGCAGTTTTCCTATTGAAGAATGTGGCCAAAAGCATAATCATTTCCCTAGGTTCAAATTTACATTATTTTATCTATTTGTATTATGTAAGTCTAAAGACAATACAATTAGTTCGGTTGAGCTATCTCTGGCTGGACCCTCCTAAAAGGCCCCTCCGCTTTATTAAAGTCAACATTCTGTGTGAGGGAGACAGATAGTGGGGGAGCATGTGTGCATGTGACCCCCTTTGAATTGGTAGCTCCCCGGATTGGGAGAATTGAGCTGGTAGCCAAGGCGCTCCAGCCCAGTTTAATGAGCAATTGTCAAAGCAAGTAAATACAAACATAAGAAGTACCCTTACTGGAGCGCATGTCAGCCTTCTGGCCCGAAGTACAAAGTTACACAATAATAGCACTCAGTTGTATATCCTCTTTTATCAGTTGTGTGGCCCGCAGGCACCGTTATATTATAATGACACTGAGTTGCATATTATCCTTACTGGCCTGCAGACATATTAATTAACCCGTTGATCATATTGCATCACAAAGGCATATATACAATGTATATAGGTTAATAACATACAAGCCATGCAGGTGGACTCCATTCCAAATAATAAGCTGCCTGAAAAAGTGTTGAAATGCTGCTGGCTTTTGCAAATTACCAGCGGCACTCTCTCGGGGAGCAAATAGAGGTTTCACACCAGCAAGGACATGTCCAGACAAGCGCAAAACTATTTGTCCTTGCAGTGGCTGGTCGGGAGATGTTGGGAGTCCCATACATCAACCACCCTTAATGCTGCCACAGTGACATGGTTTTCTGTTTAGGGTTTGCTCCCTTAGCGTTCGGTTCTGTCAAGGACCTGTACAACAAGGCAGTGGTTTACAAGTCTGCAGGGCAGGGAGGTCAAACTCCCTGAGGTATTGCAATACCTGCATACCTTAGTGTAGACCATCATTTACCAATGCTAGTCATTGTGACATTAACTCATGTTGCAACAGGGCGGCCTACTACAGGGATATACTTGGGTATCAATGGTATAATGGTCAAACTGTTTATAAATATGTGGGTTAAATGGTTCTAATCCTCAAGGGGTTAACCTGTTGTATGTAATTCCAACAAAATATTAGTATTTACAATTAAGCAAACAAGATTATGTCTTAGAACATTTTTGTTGTTGACAGATTTGGGTAAGTGCAGGGTATCTATGTATATGTTCTCATTGGTTATGTTGGCCCAGCTAACATGATTAATTCGCTACGAGACACCAGGTGCGCGGAGATTGGTGAGAAATGTTGTCGCCTCATGCTCACTTGTCGGCCGGAGCTCAAGCCACCCAGTTGTTGAAAGATTTGGGTAAATTTATGAGGTCTATGTACATTTTCACATTTCTCCTTTAGCACAAATTCATGCAAGCATCCTGTCGATATAGTAAATACACAGAATATTGCTAAGATACTCAACTTCGCAGAGGCAACAACAATTAGTTGACCTTCTACCAAAAAAAGAAGGAGGTATTGTATCACTATCGTAACACAGAAACCAAACATGTGGTGTCCAGCTTAAGAGAATGACCCACAGTTCATTCAATGTCTTACTCAAGGCTTCTTTCAAACATTTCTGCTGGCAGGTTGTCAAGATGATGATGGTGGTGGTGGCTATATTCGGAGGGTGCTGGCTGCCACAACACGTGTTTTTCCTGGTGACCAGTCGGCACCAGCACATCAACCAGCTGCCCTACATACAACACGTATATCTGGTCATCTACTGGCTGGCCATGAGCAACTCAATGTACAACCCCATCATCTACTGCTGGATGAACGCAAGGTGAGCAGCACTCACCCATTTAGTTGGTTGTTGGAGTTTTACGTACTGGCAACATCTAAAGTCATATCAGGACGGGTACCGACCTGCGACAGTGCGCAGTCGTGGGGACTTGGTACTTCTGCCCCACAGGGTTTGGTTGTTGGAGTTTATCGTCCTGACAACATTTGAGGTCACATGAGGACGGGTACAGACTTGCGACAGTGCGCACTCATGGCGAATTGGTAGTTCTGCCCCACTGGGTTGTTTTTTGGAGTTTTACGTCCTGGTGTCATTTAAGTTCATATCAGGACGTGTACCGACTTGCGAAGGTGCACACTGACGATATCTGTATAATGCTTCCCCACTGGGACACCAGGCCGCTGTCACCATGGGGCAATATCTCACTCAGTCCCATAATCCAGTCCTTGCCAATTTCTATTACAAGTCGGTATCTGCCCTGATATAACCGTGTACGTTCCTAGGACGCTAAACACCATGACTCAAACATATATGTTGGGTAACCCATGCATGGGAGCTGTGTAATACATATACTGCTGCAGGCATGTAGGTCGCAGCACCCTAATGGCGTGGCTGATTTACATAAATAACTCACATTTCTTAAAGCACCCTCAGCCTGCTTTGTTTTCACCATCAATCACTCCTGGAATAACACACCTTGTTCTGAAACCAAACACGCCATCTGTGATGGGTTTGTTTAACGATGGTGGTTTGCTCTTTTCTTGGAGAATAACAACTAAGAAAAATTAAGCAGACACTGACTTCAAGAGCGATGTTATTTTGAATCTTGAGACTCAAACAAATTAAGGCCCTACACAAACTCTGCTATAATTAAAGCGGCATATTCTGATTGATTAGGGTTTTTGGTATTTTCCAATATGAATGCATTCGGTTGATCGCTAAAATATATTTGACTTTAGTTGGAAGGAACTTATATTTAAATGGCTAACTCTGGATATATTTCAAGCTAACATAAAGATACATTAAATTTGGCACATATCTCAACATGTTTATTCCAAATGTAAGCTTCAACAGTAACATGTTTTGTTAACTTCGCTTATTATTCCCTTCTATGCAGTAATACATCCTTAATGCTCTCCTCACACCTTGTCACTCTCCTCACGCAAACGCGTCACTCAACTCACACAGTGTCACTCTCCTCATACAATTACAAATGCACCACTTTCGACACACTGTGTCACTTTCCACATCATTATCTTCACGCCTTGTCACTCTCGACATACAACCAGATCGCGCTCCTCACACCATGTCACACTCATCAAACAATCACATCACTCTTCTCCCGCTGTGTCACTCTCCACATACAACCACATCACTCTCATCACACCTTGCCACTCTCCACATACAATCACATCACTCTCCTCACACTGTGTCACTCTCCACATACAACCACATCACTCTCATCACACCTTCTCACTCTCCACATCCAACCACATCACTCTCCTCACACCATGTCACTCTCCACATACGAACACATCACTCTCCTCACACCTTATCACTCTCCACATACGAATACATCACTCTCCTCACACCTTGTCACTCTCGACATACAAACACATGACTCTCCTCACACCTTGTCACTCTCCACATATGAACACATCACTCTCCTCACACTGTGTCACTCTCCACATACTAACCCATCACTCCCCTCAAACCATGCCACTCTCTTCAAACAAACACACCACTCCCCTCACAGTGTGTTACTCTCCACATACAATCACATCACTATTCTCAGACTGTGTCACTCTCCACATGCAAACATCACTCTCCTTACACTGTGACACAATTTTCCTGCTAACACATCACTCTCCTCACACGCTGTCACTTAGTGTTCTCTGTGGCGGAGTCGTTAGAGTGTCTGACTTTTTTCTAGGTCGGACACCTAATCTGAAGGTTGGTGGTTTGATTCCCCGTGCCCCCGCCTCTGCCACTTTGGATTTCCACCACTGTGTATAACTCAAAGGCCGGTTGCTCTCATACCATGCCTATGTGGTGTGGGAGGTTAAAACTCCCTTGGGTCGGCAAAAGTGTAGGCTTGGGCTTTCTATCGACACACTGTCTAATGGTGAAAACAAGTCTATTCACACTTATCCATGATATGCAGTAGAAATCTTCAATCACTTTCCACCTACAAACACATCATATTCCTTACACTGTGTAACCTTCCACATACTAACACATGCATCACTCTCCTCATCCTTATACCAACACATCACTATCCTCATACTAACTACCTCACTCTCCTCCCCGATGCTAAGTTCCGTAAGGGATTTCAACAAACACATCACTCTTCTCACGCATTGTTACCCTCCACTTACAAACACATCACTCTCCCTTTACATCTTATCACTTGTGTCATACTAATGCACACATCACTCTCCTCACACTACCGGCTCATTCTCCACCTACAAACACAATACTCTTCTCACACTCCACCGACACACACAAACATCTCCTCACACTCCATCACTCTCCACCTCCAACCATATCACTCTCCTCACACCTTGTTACCATCCACTTACAAACACATCACTCTCCTTTACATCTTATCACTTGTTTCATGCTAACGCACACATCACTCTCCTCATAATACTGGTTCACTCTCCACCTACAAACACATCACTCTTCTCACACCCCATCACTCTCCACCTACAAACAGAAATATCTCCTCACACTCCATCACTCTCCACCTACACACACAAAGATCTCCTCACACTTCATCACTCTCCACCTACAAACACAAAGATCTCCTCACACTCCATCACTCTCCACATCCAAACACACAAATCTCCTCACAGTCCATCGCTCTCCACCTACGAACACATCACTCTCCCCACATCATGTCACCCTCCGCATACACACACATCACTTTCCTCATACCACCAGCTCACTCTCCACCTACAAACACATCACTCTTCTCATGCCTTGGTACCATCCACTTACAAACACATCACTCTCCTTTACATCTTATAACTCGTCTTATACTAATGCACACATCACTCTCCTCATACTACCGGTTCACTCTCCACCTCCAAACATATCACTCTCCCCACACTCCATCACTCTCTACCTACAAACAGAAAAATCTCCTCACACTCCATCACTCTCCACCTACAAACACATCACTCTCCCCACATCATGTCACCCTCCGCATACACACACATCACTTTCCTCACACCACCAGCTCACTCTCCACCTACAAACCCATCACTCTTCTCATGCCTTGTTACCCTCCACTTACAAACACATCACTCTCCCTTTACATCTTATCACCCGTGTCATACTAATGCACACATCGCTCTCCTCATACTACCGGCTCACTGTCCACCAACAAACATATCACTCTCCTCACACTCCATCACTCTCCACCTACAAACACATCACTCTCCCCACATCCTGTCACCCTCACATACGAAACACACACACATCACTCTCATCATACCACCGGCTCGCTCTCCTCCTACAACCACATCACTCTCCTCACACCGAATTGGATCCCCCTCCAGCTACAAACGCATCACTCTGCTTACACTCTCTCCCACTCCTCATTCAAAAACACGCACATCTATCTCCGCACAATACCGGTGATGCGGATTCCGAGGGACACCAGTTTGCCAGGGACACTTCCATTCAAATGCATTGTTAACGGCCGTGAGCAAATCTTCATAAAGAAGAAGTCAAATATCTCTCAAATTACACCATCTAACTGGTGTCCCTGGGAAACCGCAACACCGGCTCTCTCCTCTCATTCTCATACCACCAACTCGTCACTCTCCACGCACTAACTACCTCGCTCGCTCTCCTCCCCGATGCTAGGTTCCGGAAGGGCTTCACGTACGTGTTCCGGTGGATGCGGTGCATCCGTTACGAGGAGGTGGACAGCCTGGGCCGTCCGGGCGCGTCCATCCGTACATCCGTCTCCGAGGGCACGCGATTCGAGCGTAACGGGTCCATGATGACGACAATGGTGGAGAGCGTCGACGAGACTTCCTACACCGGAAGTCACAACCACGCGACCAACATGCACCGCGGCTTTGCGCCCATGAGGCGCGAGGCGCAGATCTCCGAGAACTCCTTCTGAGGAAAGTTTTGGAGAGAGAAGTAGACAGCTAAGTCAGGCATTGTAGAAATACTAGAATTGAAAAAAAAACGCCAAACCAGTAGGTGAAAGAAGGCATTATTAAGCTAGCACAAACCAGCAGATTTTAAAGAAATGTAATTAAATGACCTTCTTAAATTTGATGATGTATTGAATAACAAAGAGAAGGTGCGGTGCATTTAGCTCTATGGATCTGATTATTGGAAGAGGCTACCGGGCTTGGCCGTCAGTTTGTTGGGAGGCAAATAATTACCCGCAGGGCATTATCGATGGCCTTTATCGCTATTGTGCCAAGTATATATAGTAAGCCAGTAAACCAGCCTTCTTGGATTAGGGGGATTGTCTACTGAGCCAGATAGTGGGAGTTGGTGACTATATGATCACTAATCCAGCCAGACAGACATACTCATTTGTTTCGCGAGTATTTAGGATGATAAATGTGAAGCATGATTCAAACGCTCAATCATCGCGGAATGTGGATGGCTATAAATAATGCTAAATCAAGGGTAATGGTGGGATGTGCAGGGAGGCGGCCATTGCTTGAGTGGTGGTGGCCGCTGCGTCCTGGCCCCCATGCGCGCCTTACCTGAAAGAGCGCCAGTTCCAGTTAGTGAGGGACTCACCAAACTAAAGCAGGCAGCGCCGCTCCATTTGTAATGGTATTCGCGTATTGGAATGTACATACAAAACAAAGTGAAGTAACCCGGTATTTGAAATAATGAATGACGGTGATATTGTATGTTGCTTAGATAGGTCTCCATGTAGTAACTTTGAGTGGGTGTTTGATAGGCATCTTGATAACAGGGATGGGGGTATTATTAGATGTAGAATACATGTACAAAATGCATGATGATCTATTCAGTATACTGCAGCGGATGGAGCAATGCTGGCTTTATCTATATATATATATATATACATATATATATATGTGTATATATACATATATATATATATATATGTAAGAAAGGCATGAAGCAACACTCGAATGGTAGACAGAATATTTATTTTAGCGTTCAATTATCACATGCAATATATACACATCTGGCTGGGCCAAAGTGCCCGACTGGTAAATAAAAGAAAGAGAATAAAAGAACTGCGAATGGAAGTATCGGCTGAAGTGCCGGCCTGGAGAGGACTGGCGTGACCCGCGAGCTACTGCTGGTATACAGCTAACCCAGCGCCTCCGAGCGGGGCGGCCCTGAATCAGCCGATGAGTTCCCACACTAGCCACAGGGGAAAGCACAGTGCGATTCCTACACCCGCATATATGTTGACATATATATGTGGCTCTATATATATATATACCTTGTGACTGATTATTGCGCAAACGAACTGAAGCATTCACTGACTTATTACAACAAACACTAATGATGCATCATGTTATTGCTATATATATATATATATATATATATATATATATATGCGTATGTGCTCTATAATGAATATATGGGGTAATATACATGGGTACTATTCACCTGCAGTCCATCTAACATAGTTTGGCGTCCAAATAAGACAAACCGGCTAGTTCCCACTTCTCTCACATAGGCGCCACCTATATATTTAAATATATATATGTAGTTTGTATAGTACATGTGAGTATATGCAGATATGTCTACATATATGTATGCATATATATGCATTTATAAATGTGTATTCACATTTGTATACTTGTATATATACAAAAGCATGTATGTACAGTGTAATCCCATTATACCAAACCTGAAGGGACCCTATACATTTGTTTGGATTAACCGATCATTGGTTTAACCAAGCTTTGGCTTCGACTTTGAATTTGAGTAAGCATGTATTCCACATGTAATATACAATGTATGTGGACACTTTTATTATTGTCTTTTTATGTATATACAGTATAACCCTTTTAAACCAAGCTAAGTTAAACCAAATGATTGGTTAATCCAATCTTTTTTTGGCGGCCCATCAACATACTACCATTTATCATATAAAAAAGCTGGAGGGTCTTAGATGACCTTATAACCACACAAAAGTTTGGTTTAACCATACCGGAGTGGCCTGGGGTCCGAGAATCTTGTTTGGATTAATGGATAATTTGGATTAACCAACTTTGGTTTAACCAACTTTGTTACATGATAAATGGTAGTAGTTTGCCGGGTCGCCGAAAAAAGTTTGGATTAACCAATTATTTGGTTTTACCAAGCTTGGTTCAACGGGTTATACTGTATATATATATGAATGTATATATGTACATATATGTATATATATATATGTATCTGTATATATATATATATAGATGTACGTATATGTGTATATATGGATATATATATCCATTTTCATAGATATATGTTTATGCATATATTGATGTATATATATATATACATAGTACTATGTATATATCGGCATGTATGTATATATATATATATATATGTATATATACCTATATATATGTATATAATGTATGTATGTGCATATAAATATTTAATATATTCATATATATATATTTATGTATGCATGCATTATATATGTATATACATTTGTTGCATATGGATTCTATATATGTGTATATATTACGTGTATTATATAAAAGGATCACTCAACCAAGTCATTTATCTGGTGTACAGCGTTGAATTGTCCATGTTGATTCGCAACATGGGTAATTGAGCACGCAAGCCAGCACTTGTTATTATGGACACTATCACTACTGCCCCATACCAACTTAGATTCAAACTAATAATGGCCACCAATCGATGCGCCACCTAGAGCCAGAGCATCTCGTTTGATCGGATCTGTGCTTCTTCACCTCAAAATTCAACAACCAGTAGCCACGATGCCGGCTACCAGGAATACGGGATCCAAAAGGTCAAGCGACAAGACACTGGAACATCAAATCCGTACACCTCCAAAGAAAATGACAAGAGGGGGGCCCAAGTCAGTCGTTTCCCAGCGACATCAACTCCTGCAGAGAAACCTGGTTCAAGCCGAACCTGGGATCTGCCCGAGGCATGGCATGACAAACACTCTAATGCTGAGCAACACGCACCGCATGGAACTGTTGAGGCTAGACTTTCCGTGGCACTAGCCGTGATACAACGGCAAATATCAAAGCTCACTGACGGCTTTAATGTGCGGATAGATGCGCAAATCATGAGTTTGAACCTCACTATAATGATCGTAAGGAATCTCGTCGCTATGCTCCAGGAAGATCCTGTCATGCCTATGATGTCCTGTCACCCAACAGCGCTCTCAATGAAGAGAGAGGCGACATAGTAAACAAACTGCTTGTGGCTGATGGCTCTGCTCTGGGAAAAAAGAGAGGTAACAATAGTCTTGCACCCCACAAATATGTCATTCCTGGAAGTAAGAATGACAAAATGGGAATGGAAGAGGCAACCTGGCCAGAGTACTGGACTGCTCTCTGTCGGATGCGCAAAGATAAGAAGCTTCCCCCCAACTGGTCTGAGAATCCTTTCGAACATATGCACCAAGTGGCTATCATGGCGGGCAACTGTGATTGGCACTCTTGCCATCAATGGTCGGATACCATATTCACTATGATTTCTGACAGCCGTCTTCCTTGAGGCTGGAATGATCCATACACCGTTAAGGTCCTACAAAGGGATATCTTCGCCCTCGGTACCCGCCTTGATGAAACCAAAAACAATCAATGTGGGAACTGCCATGCTGAAGCAACAGCTACTGCACCATCTGCATCGTCAGCTGACAACAAGCTGGCAGAGTACACGCGGCCTGAATATAGCAAAGACGTTGATGGCAAGCCCTGTCAGCCATGGACTTGGGGAAACAATTGTGATTTCTCAACTTCCCATGGGGGATGCCACCTGAGCGCGTGGTGCTGTAACAAAAATAAGAAAACAAACCCCCACCAAGAAAAGGTCTGCAAAATAAGAAAAGATATAATGAAAAAGTCAATGCAGCTGGTAAAGATGCAAAAAGGATTCTTAGTGGGCGGCCGAGCTGAACCTGCACAGTCATCCAGCCAGGCCATGCACACTCCCGTGGGTGAAACACTTCACTATCACGGGAACCATTCATAGATGCCGCAACTAGATCTAGAAAACATCCATGAGGCCATCATGAAACAAGATGGCGCACCACTGCCCACGTGAGGCAAATGTACCACCAGCTTCGCCCGTCAAGACACAAATGGCACCACAGCATAAGCTGATTGTGAAACAACACACGCTGCTCCAGACAAACAAAATGGAGGATCTGATACGGTGCCAGCAATACAAATGATGCGCCTTGTGTTTGCACCATACCCTAAACAACATGGATGTACCACTCTTACCAGAGGAAACCAACATGCTGATGGAGCTTCTGAACTTGCGGGATGTGTTGACACTGGATATGAACAACAGGATCGATGAGAAAAAGGTAAACAAATTCATACTATCGAAACTAGAACAACTGATTTACAAAACATTGATGAGCCCGTTATGAACTGTGATACCACCGGCAGTGATAGCCTAGTTACAGATCAGACACACAAACACAGTGACAATAACATAAAAGCTACCCCTGGCCATGGATGTGAACTCGTTCACCCAATATGCAGCCCAGTGAAATTGAATTGCGCTCCTACCTACAGGCAATCAGAGGATCTGGACAATTGAGTGGGATTCTTCATGACAGGCTGGTGGCGTACACTCCAACATTCACATCTATGCTGCAAATTACTCAAGGCAACATGTCGGCAAGCAGGATACCATTGCACAGCTGGAGGCAATAAACCTCATTGTTGCCCTCAAGAACGTTGCACCGCATGAACCCCAGCACTACACCATCATAATCAACATGGACAACAAAACCTCACAGCAGAATACTACACATACATGAGGTCACACCGAGCTGACCCACTCATGCCAACACAATATGACCTCATGTCGTATCTAATACACCTCCAAGACTGATTAAAGTACCCTGGGGCTGTCCTAAATTACTTTAGTGGCCTGCAGATGTGGGTACTCACCTTCTCGGGAATGACTCTCTCTTTCGACATACCTACTGGGCCTCCTCAAACAAGGCATACATCATGTACCTGTACAAGCACCGCCCCCTAATGCCTGCCAATGTCCGAAATGCTGTGAGATTCTTCACGACAGTGGGCCCGAATGGTTTCGTCCTTGCCGCGGCTACCCTCATAGGCTACTTCACTCTCCTTCGTCAGAGCAACCTCTTCTCAATTGCTCTCATCAGTGACCCTGGTCATTGCCTTAGGGCTAGAGACATAACCCTGACATGCCTGGACATAGATGTCCATGTCAGGTCTTCGAAGACCGAGGCGCCTTCATTGTGTCCCAGAGACACTCATCCCAGCCATACCTGGTTCACTCTTCTGCCCCATCCTAGCCTGGAGAGCATATGTGACCAGGACACCACCCTACCATGATGGCCCTGCGTTTGTGACGATGGATGGATTATCCCTCCCAGCTAGGGAACGCCTAACTACACTGAGACTAGCCCTGTCCATGGCATGCCATCCAGCACTGGGTGCTCTAACGCTTCACAGCATGCACAGAGGTGGGGCACAGGCCTGCGCACACCAATGCTCTACCCTACACAACATCAAACACCCGGGTCACTAGACCTCCGATGCGGTATATGAATATGTACCAAAACATGCCATCTCATCGGCTCCCACGACACTTGCTCTTTATTTTGGTTAAGTGCAGGAACCTCAAACTCTTAAATCCAAACACTAGAAATCTACACTGTAACAACACATAAAGAAAAGAAAACTGCCACTATATATTGATCTGGTCTTGTGTCTCTCAATTGACCATGTTGATTCGCAACATGAGTAATTGAGCACGCAAACCAGCATGCGTTACTATGGACGCTATCAGTACTGCCTCCTACCAACTTAGATTCAAACTAATAATGGCCGCCGATTGATGCGCTACCTCGAGTAAAAGTTGAAATAATTCTGACCTGAACTGCTTAAAGTTCACTTCGGGCAAAGCATCTCGTTTGATCAGATCTGTACTTCTTCGGGTCAAAATTCACCACCCAATTAACCCAAGTCAGAATTGACATAATAAACATCAATTGAGTACCTCCCATATCCAGGCTCACCATATGCGAAGTAGGTCCAAATTTGACCCCAAAAAGTTCAAATTTGTTTTGTTTTGACTGTACATCTTATGAAAACCGGAAATGAAAACAACCTCCAATAACTGCTAAGCCCACCAGACCGGAAGCAGAATTAGTCTCCTGCACTAGCGGGTTTGACGGTGGAGGTGGGAGGTGTGTGGGATTGTTTGGGTGAATACATCAGTCAGTCTCAGTCTCAGGGTCAGGGTCAAGGTCAAGGTCAGGATGAAACCCTGTCGCGGTTTAATTATCGCCGGTGAGTCAACGTTAATGTGACTCATAAAACCATTGTTGAATGTTGTCTTGGTTTAAGGAAGGTGTGACAACAGGTAACATACTTTCTTTCATATGTAACTTAAAGTTGCATAGTCTGATGGTTTCGAGTTTCTGTCATTTTCGGAGATAAATATATTAGGTCGGTCATTACAATCTACCTCGCTTTAATTTGAAGTAACTTTGATTGAAAATGACTAACTTGAGATATATTTGAAGTGTAAATATGCTAAATTAATTTTGGCTTGCTTCTAAAAATAGATTACCACATAGGCTTATGCAATAACAGCTGAAGGGTCCAGGCGCAAAACCATCTAAATGCCAATTCAGAAATAGAGATAAACATTGAAGTCACACCTTCAAAGAATTCCTTTTTGTATAGCTTCCTATGTTGTTGTTCATTGCTCCATAATCATTATTATATCACTAGAAAAGTGGAATTAATGAGAACTAAAATTAGCTTCTTGGACAAATCTGTTATTATAATCAACATTTTGGATTGGCGGTTACATGGTTTTGCACCTGAGCTCTTCAGTTTCTCCTGAACTGACTTTGTGCGCCCTTCTGTATAGCAACAAATACTTCATGAGTTTGATATATAGGTTCAAATCTAAATATATGATTCGCTTTCGGAATGTTGGCGCTTTTATCTGACTATACAACTTTTACAGACTGTTGCCATTTTCCTTCTTCTCAATAGGTAACCTAGCTCTTACTATTCGTCAAATTATGTGAAGCAGTGTAAGTGAACATCCACCCGTCCAAAACCTGTTCATCTTTAACCACGCAACACTAAGTGACCGTCCTTCCTATTTGTCTGACCCAATGTAATAGATGGCCCCTGGCAGGAGATACTCATACAATTCTGTTGCCTAATATATGTAAATATATATATGTATAAATATATAGCATTTATAGATGGGAAATGATATATATATATATATGTGCTGTACAATTTATTATCGGAATATAAATATTGAAACAAGATTCCTCCCACCATTTAGTTCATGGCCGATGGTGTCGCCAGCTCCGCAGCCAATAACAGTACTGGTGGCGCCACCACCGCCTGTTTGCCGCACTAGCATTTGCTGTACAGCGCTGCCAATTGCCGAGGGGATGTCTTTGGGTGGGTGCCATTGTGAGAGCGCCATTCCCTTACAAATTAAGACGGGTTTCGAAACCCTTCGCTGAAATATAGAATGTTTGGTATCAATTTGTAACGCATCCACTGACAATCTCTGGTTTTCACCAGACCTGTCCAATAGGCAGGTATCATGGCTGGATTAAGTCTGGTGATGCTCTATTCCGGTTCGTAACTTAGAAAACACTGTTAATAGACGGGTTTTTAATTCCAGCTGCGCGGTGCATTGTGGGATGCGTAAAAGCAAAAAAATAAACCAGCGCCAAGCAGGTGGTTCACAGTGAAGCCGTGAGTTCAGCTATGAAATATGTTAGGTTGATACAGATTAAGGTGTACCTCTTTCATCTACCATTTCATGTGCACAAAGCCATCAACACATTTTACAGCATCTGCATTTAGATCGAGAGACGTCTGGATTAATGGTGGTCAATTGAAGATGTTGGTGTCACAATTCTTAAAAGTGTAGTGCATTTCTTTGTTTCATATTAAGTTATCATAGAAACAAATAAGGTTGTTGTATTTTCTCGACCTTTACATTCAGGATAAATTTAAGGACTTTCCAACACCTCTGTTAATGCTAAACTATAATTATACTGATCGACACCGACATCCAATGATCGACGCCGAAAACTTTAACAGATGTAGGTGTCACAATTCTTAAAGTTTAGTGCATTTCTTTGTTTTATATTAAATTATCCTAGAAACAAATAAGGTTGTTGTATTTTTGCAACCTTTACATTCAGGATAAACTTAAGGACTTTCCACCTCCTCTGTCAATGCTAAATTATAATTATACCGATCGACGCCGACATCCATGCTCGATAACGACACCTTTCCCCAATTGGCCTCTTTTTGTGACCCTGACTTATATATATTACTGTTCAGGAGTTGAAATCATGGAATTTGAACTATTATTGTATTTATCTAAATTAAAATATAAAGTACACCTTTAGCAGAGAACGTGGATCCTCAAACCTGAAAAATGAAAGACCAGTGCTTCGGCACTGACAAAATACTTAGTCAGCAGAATAAACATATTTACAACAACAACAAAATATATATATATGTAAATGCTAATGCTGATGTGAACAGCTGATGTGAAAGTGCCTGCAAATTTGGTGTGAAATTGGATGTTGTTTTAGCTCAAAAGCTTTAACTATGGATACCTATGTATTCAATATATCCATAACATTATTGTATTGCGTGACTAAATCCATGTTTGTGCTAAATTGTTTGATTTTATTTTTAAATATTATAAATACAAAGTGTTAGCACTGCGCCTATCGGCAAACTAAATGGCTGTGCGCATTTATGTTGCCTTGGATGCCGTTTTCAATGCATGCGCAGTGGGAATTACAAACCCGTCTATAGGTCAAGCTCTGATCAGTCATGGATCAGCATGTACATATTTAAATCGAAGGGATAAATTCCTTCCATACTGAATAGAAGGCAATGCGAATTTATTCATAATGTGTTTCTAGATATTACTACACATTTGGTTCCACAGTCATATTGTGCGAATCAGCACTGTTGGCTATTGATAACGTCCGATATGCCAGCCCAATATGTAGGCGCATATATAATGTACAGTACAACCTCTCTAACCGACCACCTCCACAGATCGACCACTCCCCTCTATCGATTATTTTATTCGGGTCCCAAATGATCGCCCATACAATACCATAGTGAAGCTAATAAAAACTCCCAAACCGACCACCTCCCTAAATGTACATTCATTTAAAATCGGTTCCATGGTCAGTCGATTTAGAGAGGTTTCACTGCATATGTTTTGTTTGTGACTGCTGTTGTATCATGATATCATGAACCGGACATGGACAGCCATTAAACAATTATTATTAAATATCACTTTTGGGTGAGACCTTCATAATATATGTCTGCATATGCATCAAGTATGTACATATGCCTACATATAGACATGGATGCATAGATCATGTTTGTTGAATTTCATGTTATTGCTATCAGTATTGATATATCTATATATATATATATATACATATTCCACGTATTTTTGTACAGTTAGTGGCAGTTGTATTTGAATGGTTGTAAAATATACATATTGGGAAGTACTATAAAGAAGTACATTATGTTCATGTATAATTCGCGATATGATGGAATTTAAGAGGGAGAATAGCATACTTCTTAACTGAATAAGAACAGCGCATTGGTCTAGGTGTCCTATTTAACTCAGTGCCTCTGATAGGCTGGGCATGACAACAGTTTAATGCTTAACCGATAGCTATAATAAATCCGTTCTCATCTAAAGATCATTAATTGAAGACCATTCCATAATCCTCTCAAAATATCTGATGTAGACGGTGCAACACATGTTGGATATAGGTCAACCGATCATTAAATGTCCAGTAAACTTGACCAGAACATGTTATTTAGTCACAATTATTATGGTATATTATGACCAGTTATAATTTGTATAGGTTTTAACAGCCTCTTATATGGGGTAACCGTGGCCTGACGGTATATGTGGTCAACGTCGAGATATTATGGTCATGTGTATATACATATACGTGTATATATATACATGTATATGTATATCTATACATTCATTGCATGATATTATAAGCTGATATGCATGCACTTCTAGCTCAATTGTTTACCTTCTCCTTGACTAAAGGTTGTTATAGTGGTAGAACCCTTAAGTATATATGTGTTCTATATGAAGCATTATGCGAATATGAAATAACGGGCATGCTGCTCCTGCTGTTATTTTAATCCCCACTTCCGGAGAAGAGCATCTAAGTCACTTGCAGTTCAGGCCGACACTGGCGCCACCACCGGGCAGTTGTTACACTATCCCTTAGCTGAAGCAGCCACTGGCAACATTTTGAAATACAAAACAAAGACAAGTATTAACCGACATTAAAGTTGCATAGTCCGATGGTTTTGAATTTCTGTATTTTTTCTGAGATAAATATATTAGATCGATCACTAGTATCTACTTTACATTAGTTCAAGGTTACTTTTATTTTAAACAGTGAACTTTTGAGATAATTTGAGTGCAAACATGGAAAATTAGTTTTTGCAAGCTTGCCAAAACTCTGACACCATAGACATCTGCAGTAACAGGTTCTGTTAAATTGACTCAGTATTGCCTTCTACGCAGAAACAAATGCTTAATAAGTGCATCAGTATCTAAGTTAGATATGTCAAATCAAATCTAGATAAATGGTTTGGTTTTGAAAATTTGATATTTCATCGGACTATGCAGCTTTAAATAAGAAACCGCCCTCTGTTTGATGGTTATTGTAAATTATAGTAATGTGATCAGATTAAGATTAGTTATAAGTAAGTGTTCAGAGTCTGGATACTAGGTGAGAGTACAGTATTTCTGTGTGGGAGGTTTGAGGGTTCGAAAGAAAACCCTGGCGTGTGAAACCGATGAATTACAAAATTGATATGTATCACTATCTGGTATCTGTCATGGCACTCATCACTACTAGGATTGGACACGGACTGGTTTGCTCAGTACCAGGATAACGTGACTGAGTAGGATATCGGGTCCGGGTGCTGGCAGCCCAGTCTTCCGCTGGGATAGCACGATAGAGTCACCATGAGTGTGCACTGGCACAAGGCGGTATGCGTCCTGATATGACATTAATTGTTGCTCGGATGTAAAACCCCAACAAACAAGCTATATAAGCCTGTCTCAAAAGGTGATAACTCTTCTTTTGTTTGTCCATTGTAACGATTGACACAAAAAAAGCACAGAAACGGCTAGACTGAAAACACAGGTACATTTGCTCCAAATCAATATGTATGCTATTGGGGTTATGAAACACCATTTAAAAAACAGATCAGTTTATCCTGAGCAAATGCATAAGTAGATAGTATGTTGATCATTACAATGGACAAAGCTTGGTCCCATATTGCTTAGCACCTTTTGAGACAGTCTCATATACACATGAGATCTTTCCATATACGTGGAGTCCAAGGATGCCATGTCCTTGTTCTCCCTACTATTGCTACACACTGCACGGGAGTGTGGGGAGAGGGGGGGGGGAGCTGTCCAGTTATTTAGGGAAAATCCTTTATAATAGATAATACCGGACAGTACTGGGAGTTGGATCCATGTCTGGATATGAGCCTACTGATAGTACTCTAAACCTCCAATTGTCTAAATGGGTTGACAAGGTTATTGATATTAGCAAGGATGAGTAATCACAATGCTGGTAGTTGCAGTATTCACGCCGTCCCAATGGCCACTTCGGGGCAAGATAGTTCCCCACTTGAAACAATAACCATTAGGGCAAATTAAACAAAAATTGGTGATCATCCCCGCCCATGCCTGAAAAATCGCTCGCCCTTGATTTTTGTTGAATTTCTTTTCTGTTAAACTGTTAAAAATATGTCTGGCTATCAGGACAGCGATAGCTAAATACCGTAACAACATGTACATGCACTGACATTGATGTTCATATAATCCCATTGAAATCATGTCAAACATACTGAACAAGATAAGAAATAAACTTTAGAAAACGCCCGCCCCACTCTGATTTGTGTGATCAAAAGAACGATCACTAACTTTTCTTTTGTATTTGGCCGTAGGGCATGTTGTGCTTGCCAAACTGTGCGAAGTAACCGTCGGGTTTCATTATATATATATTTATGTTTGTGTGTATGTATATAACATATATATATATATATATATAATCTGGTGGACAGAGCCAATGTTGTCGTCCCTGTTTACGCGTAAGCAAACTGCGCTGGATAATGCAAGTGAACACTATATCACTAATGTGGCATGCCTCGCGAAAATGTATTCAAAATGTAGACTTTGTTACTGTCAGTGCGCTGATACTCTGGGGGGGATGATTGAAATGGGAAATATGGCGCCTGGGGCAGGATTCGAACCTACACAACCTACGATCCCTAATGCAATCACCCTCTCCAATACATGTCACATGGCTCCTTGCCTGAGAGGTAAATGCAGACTACTGTACTCACCCCCTGAAATTGTAAGTATTTAAATGGTTTAAGTGTTTTGTTGTTAAATTAGTTGTTTAAGCAGGGGAAATTTCAATCGCAGACGATTGGTCTTCCTCATTCCACTGCTCCTTGCCCTATCCTAATAATGCAGAGCGCCTGGCTAGGAAACGACAAGTATCAATTTGTACGTCATTGGTTTGACTCGACCAGGGTTCGAACCCATGATCCCATGATCGATCAACACGGGAGACGGATGCTCTAACTCATTTGGCCATCCCATCTGGCTAATTTGTTAATGTTTACAATTAGATACATACAAGCAATACCCTTACAAGTTACATACAAACTGGGTAGGTTCACCTACCATACAACACATAGTTTGTGCAGGATTCAGGTCATGGCAACCAGTGTCGTGGGGTTGATACATATTTGAAGTATATTGTGCCTAAAGCATGACTAAAACCCACACCTCCTGCATTCCAGGCAAGGGTGCTAACCATTACACCTCCTAGGATCCCCCATGTTATCATCCTATCCACGCCTACCTCTATATGTTGCTCCTTGCTATTTAGTTTGTTGGTGTTTTTTTTTAAAAGCTAAATATTTGTATTAATTCAGTAGATTACAATTTTTCTTCACCACCCTGTTCACACTAGATTGCACATATTGTTCATGCTTTTCTTTGCCTTTAAATACAATATGATGTGCAAGTAAAACTGACATGACTCGATTCGGTAAGCGCACTGATTTCCATGTTAAAGTTAGGTATTTCAAATCATGACCGATTCAGAGCAATGATCTACAAAATTGTTACATATGATATAATCTTCATGGGAGGTACTAAGGCGTGACTATATAAACTGCAGAGGCTCCAAAATAGAGCACTAAAAATATGCCTTGGGAAGAGTAAACTCTTCCCAACAGAAGAGCTGCATCAGCTAGCACAAGTAAAATTCCTCCAAAACAGGCAACAGGATGACCTAAAATTGTATGCATAAAACAAATCTCGAACCAAAAAAAAACGAAGGTTACAAACAAGGTGCACAAGAAGCAATGATGGTCCATTACTAGCAATGGTAAAATCAAAATGCAGTGCATATGATCGCAGTGTAGCTAAGATGAGTGGCAATATTTGGAATATACCGCCAGCTGCAAGACAAAATGCAGAAAAGATATCAGTGTTTAAGAACCTGCTAAACAATAATGTAACCTGGAAATACAGATGATGTTTAAATGGATTGACACAAAGTATAGTGAAAGCTGGATGTTGGACTGTTGGCAATCTACAAAGAGTTAAACAAACATAAACAAGAAGCAAAAAAACCTAAATTAAAACTAAATTCCAAAGATTTCGACCACATTGGATTAGTGCTGACCAGCGGTGAAAACAAGTATTAACACACTTATCCGTTATGAGCAGGGTAAATAAATTCATCACGAAAAACAAAACAAACAAAAAACATGTTGCTACCTAGCCTGGTGTTCGGCATAACTATAATAGGATCAGGAGTGGCTAGCTCAGTCTCACGATAATTGGACTGAGTGGGATATTTCATCATGTTGATGGTGGTCCTGTCTCCAAGTGGTGCAGCACTATAAAGTTACCATGACTGCGCACCGATACAAGTTTACTCGATACCAATCCTGATATGATCTTCAATGTTGAAACCCCATCAAATAGAGAGCTAATATAATTGAATACATATAAATGGCTTATTATGTAAGCGAGTCTAATTTGACACACCGAAAGGACTGTTAGGTGCTGCCGCCTGGCGATTTGATAGAATACTACTTTGCCAGAATGCTAGCTCTGACCACAGGAGCGACTTTTTTTTTTTTTTTTTTTTGTTGGTCCATTAGTTGTTTAAGCAGGGCAAATTTCAGTCATAGACGACTGGTCTTCCTAATTCCACTGCTGGTCGATAGAAAGCCAGAGCCTACACTTTTACTGACCCAAGGGATTTTTAACCTCCCACACCACATAGACATGGTATGAGAGCAACCGGCCTTTGATGAGGCTGTAAGTTATACACAGCGGTCGAAATCCAAATTGGCAGAGCTGGGGGCACGGGGAATCGAACCGCCGACCATCAGATTAGGAGTCTGAACTAGAAAAAAGTCAGACACTCTAACCACTCCGCCACAGAGAACGCCAAACTTCCTTTTTTTTATTTGACCCCGCCTATCCTCGGCAAATCCTCATAGTGCCCAGGGGCTGCCTCTGGGTCCTTTGACCTTGTTCACCGAGTACCTCCGAATACCCAGATTTACCCTGCGACCAGCACCAAAAGGATTAGATCCTAGCCAAATGGCCGAGAAGCGATCCAGAAGCCTTACTATTGCCGCCATCTTGTGAGAATCACGGACATCACTGTCACACTTTGGATTGGGATCTTGGTCAATGAAGAAGGTGTTCTTCAATACTGAACCAATACGGTGGGCTCATTCGGTCCATACGGTGATCCCAGTAACGGGCGATAATGGAAGGATTTCCTAATATAGCTTCTTTTAGTGCACATCACTAGGAGGTTAGCGTCATATGAGACACACACAGGTTAACATGAGCAGAAGCGCACCAAGAGGTGACTCACCACACATGGTGTCGAATATTTGAACTACAAGTAGATCACAGGCAAATGATTTTGTTTTTAAATAGCGAACATAAAAAGTGTATTCGTTATACATTTTAAATCCATTTCCTCTCTCATGTCCACATATATGATGTGTCACAGTCACCGATATATAACGATGTACACATATATTATATAGAGTGTTGACCATATAAAGGTGTTGTATGTACGCGCAGCAGGCTTTCGTGTACATGTGAATATACGTCATGCTATCATTGTGAAGTGTACTTCCTCTGCAAGTTTGTGGTGATTCAGTATTGTTTAATAAACTAGGTGTTAACAATCCAGAAATTAAAATAAGAAAATCAAGGCGGTACAACGGCAAAAAATTATATTAGATGTTAGGCCATACATAATTGAGGGGAAACTATTTACTATCTAGTATATACACTCAAACTTATAGTACACATACAAATGTGTATGCATATGTATATGTATTTATACATAGTTATATATATATTTATATATATATATGTATTTATATATATATATATATACATATATATATATATGTATATATATATGTATATATCGATTATATGTCTATTTATATATATATATATATTATATACATATTTATATACATGTATGTATACTTATGTGTAGATCTATACATATATATATATATACATATTTATATATTTATATATAAATGTATATACATGGATATACATTTATATATATATATATATTTACCTATATTTATATATATATATTTATATATATATATTACATATATACATATATATATATTTATATATATATATTTATATATATATATGTATATTTATATATATCCATACATATATAATTATAAATATATACTTATATGTATATATGCATCTAATTTATCCTATATTTGAAGTTTAGGCTAAAAATGCCATGGCATCCAATTGTTTCCCATTGATACCATAATATATACTATTATGATTATTGTAACTCACATCTGTAGTGTGCATTGTCAATGGGGTGAGGTGATACTATTGAAGCAGATTGCATGTACCTACCTTGAATGTTCATCGTTTTATAACCGAAGGGGAACACAGAGCTGTGAGTAAGCATCCCGTCAGGCCTCGCTGGATCCCGCAGGAAGTGTTCTCTGTCCGGGCTGAGCCCAGTCCCATCTTTCCCATAGCAGTTCTATGCGGAGGTGGACCTGGTTATTTCCGAATGGACAGGAATAACTGGCAGATATACACATATATATATATATATGAGTCAGCCTCACGAAAATGGGCCAATCGGTGGTCAATTGAACATGTTGGCATCGCAATTCTTAAACGTGTGGTGCATTTCTTTGTTTCATATTAAATTATCTGAGAAACAAATGAGGTTGTTGTATTATCTCGACCATTACATTCAGGATAAATTTAAAGACTTTCCAACACCTCTGTCAATGCTAAACTATAATTGTACCGATCGACGCCGACATCCAATGATCGACGCCGACAACTTTACCAGATGTCGGTGTTGCAATTCTTAAAGTGTAGTGCATTTCTTTGTTTTATATTAAATTATCCTAGAAACAAATAGGGTTGTTGTATTTTCTTGACCTTTACATTCAGGATAAATTTAAGGACTTTCCAACACCTCTGTCAATGCTAAACTATAACTTTACCGATCGACGCCGACATCCAATGATCGACGCTGACAAATTCCTCCACTTGGCCAATTTTTGCGAGGCTGACCCATATATATATATATATATATGTATATGTACATAACATATATGTATACATATATATGTGTGTTCTATATTTGTATATGTTGTATATGTGAGATATACATATATCAGCTATATATCTCTATCAGTTGCGCATGTACATATATATATTATATTGTATAATATTATATATATTATAAATATATATATATATATAAAGAACACATGTTACATGTTCTACCGTATCCAGCGTTGGCCTGTTAGGCTCGTTTTACAAACACAACTATGGGGCAAATATGACTGCAGGAGAATTGTTCTTTTTTTTCTCAATAAAACACATTGTCCACATTTAATAAAAAAATACTGCCAATATGATTTGCTAACTATACACGGGTACCAGCATTGTTGCTGGGATAACTCAGTATGTAAGTGTAATTAATTGTAAAGGAGCTGGGGTTAATATTTTGTATTGCTAGAGCGGTGCAGTTGGTCCCATCTGTAACAGAAAGTATTAGCTTTCCTGTGCTGTCTTAAATATATGTATTTTTGTAGCTAGCTGTGGTGAGCATTAACCCCCCCCCCCCCCACCCACACCCATATACTCCCGGAAATAAAGCCTTCATACACATGGGAGTTTCACTGCGATTTTGTCAATATGTTATATGATAAAACACCCTCATGGTCATTATCAATTCCATATCCACAAGGTTCACTGGGGCACCACATATGAATCTACAACCAGTCTTCTCGTTTACACGTTTCCCAGTGGGGCACCACTATAAAGTAGCCATTGATGTGCACTGTCACAAGTCGATATGACCTTAGATGTTGCCAGGACGTAGAACTCCAATAACCATCAACCACCAAATCTCCTCTATAAGAAAAATCCTCCAGTGTGACTGACACTGGTCAACATCTGTATGAAGAGAGGTGGGCCGAGATGGCGCCCTGGTGCAGTGTTGCGTCTTACGGAGTATAACAATAATGAAAGTAACACGTAATATTCCCTTTTGTATCTTTATACTCGCGTAAAAAGTTATACATCACACATATATATATATATATATATATAATATATATATATATATAGACCTCATGCGGTCATATTGTGAAGGTTTTGTCCATGTAGAATTGCTATATTGAGCCTTCCTGAATTATAATGGTATAAATAACCTCAATGTAATGAGCATAAGTTGATCACCATCAATACTATTGCCATGATATTAAATATTTCCTGACAGAACCCTTGAAATCGACAGAAAAGCTGCAAAGACTAAAGTGTCGGCTGGATTCAGTATTCCTCAAAGTAGTCAGATGCCTCTGTGAATATATGAATGGTGACTGTGAAAGTATGATGTCTGAACACTTTGACTTCTGGATGCTGAATACTTTATTCACCATCCAGGGCCCTGAACCGCCGGCACCCTTTGTCTATGACATCATCTCATTTACATATCCTTTGTTCTCCACACATGCCTGGATGTCTTTTATGCATATATTACAGTGACCCAGAAGCATGTATGCGTCCTAGGAACTTAAACTTACATAGTCAGATAGTTTAGTGTCTGTCATATGTTGCGATAAACATATGACGTGAAACCTTACAAGCTATCTTCCTTCACCTTTACTAGGACATTGCAAGGACTGGTTAGCTCAGTGTCCAGCTAATGTGACTGTGTGAGATAGTGAGTCATGGTAGTACCGATGGCATGGTATCCCAGTGGTACAATACTAAAAAGAAATCACCATGAGTGGACCCTGTCCTGATATCACCTCAGAAGTTGCCAGGAGGTAAATCTCCAACAATCAACAAAGAACCTCATCTGATGAGATGTTGGTGGCAAATTCATCATCATCATCATGCTGTCGGTCGCGATGCGACAAAGACTGCTTTCATTACTTGACTGCCGCTCTCCATTTAGCTCCCTGCTGTGAGAGTTGCGTCCAAGAGTCGGTCTTAATGTCTCTCAGCTTCAGGTTTCTCTTGATGGTATCCTTGAACCAGAGACAAGGGCGCCCTCCCTTTCTGTAACCAGAAGACAGTTGAGAGTAGAGGATCTGCTTTGGTAGCCTGTCTGATGACATCCTCATGAGGTGTCCAGTCCACCGGAGATTCTTTTTGATCAGAAGATCTTCCATAGAGGGCAGCCCCGTCCATTTGAGTATTTCCTTATTTCTCACTTTGTCCTTCCAGGTTAGCCTCATGATTCAATGCAGATGTCGCATCATGAAGGCATGCAGCTTTTTCACCTGTCATCTGTACACTGTCCAGGCCTCGGCTCCGTATAGTAGTGTGGATAGCATGATTGCACGGTAGATCTTGCCTTTGACCCGCATGGACGCATGGTGGTTGTTCCAGAGTCTCTGGCGTAGTCGGGCGAAAGATGTGCTAGCCTTGGCCATCCTCCTCTGTATTTCAGCATCAATGCATCCATCACTTGATATAGTGCTTCCGAGGGAGGTGAATTGGAGAACAGAGTTCAGCTTGTTTCCATCAATCATGATCTCCTCCTCTTGGGTCCTTGTAGAGTTGGGTTGGTACAGCACCTCCGTCTTCTTGATGTTAATCTTCAGGCCAAACTTCTTTGATGCATCGGAGAATGCGTCCACTATTTTCTGGATCTCTTCAGCGGAGTGGGAAACCAGTGCACTGTCATCTGCGAATAGCAGCTCTCTCATTAGTATCCGAGTAGTCTTGGTCTTGGCTCTGAAGTGTACGACATTGAAAAGGTCAGCGCTCTGTCTGGACTGTATATAGATGCCATCTCCCATGTCTCAGAAAGCCTCATCGAGCATTGCTGATAGGAAGATGGAGAAGAGTGTGGGGGCCAGTACAATGGTCGCAAATTGGTCCGCTGTAA
Source organism: Branchipolynoe longqiensis (assembly GCA_030323885.1). Lineage (NCBI taxonomy): Eukaryota > Metazoa > Annelida > Polychaeta > Phyllodocida > Polynoidae > Branchipolynoe > Branchipolynoe longqiensis. The sequence goes on from CM059192.1 coordinate 94,214,751, forward strand.
ATAGTTGACAAATCTCTCTTAAACTAACAGAGTCCTCCAGATTCGAGGGTCGTGCAAGATGAGAGCAGTGTAATCATATCAGCCAAGGTTTGGCCTCACTAGAAAATGAAAACACAGCAAAGGTGACCTTGACTCTGTGAGATTGGTGACATTGGTTATTTACTAATTATATTGTATGCCATGACCTCTTGGGCCATATTCAATTATGAGGCTCCGCACTATTTGGGTGATCCGAGTCGTCAGATTTCAAATAGAACACCTAAATGAGCTGGGATTGGTCCCACTGCTTTACTGGTCACACCTGGTCCAGTGTATTAATAACAACCCAACCCCGACAACATAATTCATGAACTCACATAACTAACTACATTAGATTTACACTGGAATATTTCTAACAAACTGACATTTATATGCTGCTTGCCTAAGAGCAACTGAACATTAAAACTTACTACAACTTTACCAACTGAATACAGTAGATAACTTCTGCTTACATTCTAAATACTATGTAAATACTTACATTGATCTGACTAATATTGATCTAGTTATATGACACTACTGTTACCATATTGCTATGGACATGTTGCGTTACAGAATGTCATTGTGTTACATGCTGCAAATTGTGTATTCAACAGTTATTGTATACCTTATTCTATATACCTTTTGGTTAAATAACCCTGAATCGGAAAATGGCTGGAAGACCAATGCTTCGGCATTGACAAAAGACTTGTTCAGAAGAATAATCATATTTCCCACAAACAAAAAAATGTGGTGAAGCTAAAAATACAAGGACCGTGTGCAAAACGACCCGACCTCAGTACCCCACGTCTTGGCTGGGGGTACCAGGAGCATGCATGCTGGTACCTGAGTGTGTCATGTACTGCGAAGCTACTTGGTTTTTTGTTTTAATATAAAAGACCATCCATATTAAAATGGACATATATCTAAATGATGCTCTCAGAAAATACTTCAAATCCTATTTTGCTGTAGTTATATTGGTTATTAACAACAACAAAAAGTTGTGGATTAACCCACCATTTTGTCCACCCCGAGCTTGTTTGTTTATGCAACTCGAGGATGTATGGCCTGCGCATGCGCCAACAAGTTGTTTGGATGACTCGAGTTGTTTAATCGAATATGGCCTTATTGATCACCCAGGAGTAGCGGTCCTAATATGACCTTAGATGTTGTCAGGACGTAAAACTCCAGCAAGCAACCAAGCGAGGACTAGTAGGATTAATGCAACCTGGATCTGTGCTTGGACTACCCCGTTCCACACCAGGTGGCGCCACTAGCGGGACTTACTTCACTCCCTGGATTATCAATCGGTGATGGAAGGCAACAGTACTTCCAGAAAGCCCCTGTAGGTGGCGACACAACAACATCAGTGCGGCCATTCTCCTTCCAGTCTACTCAAATGGTAAGCAGTGGCGATCACACACTGCTGAGTCAATTCGAACGCTCCTTGTTTTTGTTTTTGTTTTACCTCCTAGCACCATGTACGGTCATATCAGGATGAGTACTTATTCATGACAGTGCACACCGATGACAGCTTTTATAGTGCTGCCCCACTGTAGGTCCAGGCTGCCAGATGCAATGCTCTGATCGCCCTTTCAGTCACATTATCCCGAAAGTGGCATGCCTTCATGATGCGACATCTGCGTTCAATCATGAGGCTAACCTGGAAGGATAAAGTGACAAATAAGGAAATACTCGAACGGACAGGGTTGCCCTCTGTGGAAGGTCTTCTGATCAAAAAGAATCTCCTGTGGACTGGACACCTCATGAGGATGTCATCAGACAGGCTACCAAAGCAGATCCTCTATTCTCAACTGTCTTCTGGTTACAGAAAGAGAGGGCGCCCTCATCTCCGGTTCAAGGATACCATCAAGAGAAACCTGAAGCTGAGAGACATTAAGACCGACTCATGGATGCAACTCTCACAGCAGAGAGCTAAATGGAGAGCGGCAGTTAAGTAATGAAAGCAGTCTTTGTTGCATCACGAACGACAGCATAATGATGATGATGATCCCGATAGTTAGCAAACCAGTCTTTATCTTATCCAAATAAAGCCCAGTTAGATAGTGACAAGTATCCATTTTATATGACGACGGTTTGACTCGCCCGGGATTGTAATCCCCAACCTTTGAAATGGGAAGTTAATAATTTTACCAATCTGGCCACCATGTCCAGTGAAGTGTCTAGAAGTTATATTTATATATATACATATATATATAATTATATATATGGGTTGTTTTCAGAAAGGAGCAGCACCGAGTGTGACACGATGGGTAAAAAATAAACCTTTTACAAAAACATGTACAATGGATCCATAAATGACACAGGTTAAACACATGATCCACCCCACATCCATTTTTGAGTAAACAAAGAGAGTTGACCCACTCCCTTTTTGCAAGGTATTATTGAATTTTGTAGAGAACATTACATCATAGTTGTTACATCGAGCTCTACTCGTGACCTTACTATACACACGTTCTATCCGACAACGTGACTGAATTGGTGTTACGGATGTAAAAATGTTCTATCAACAAAAGGATATCATGCAGTTATACAACTGTTTCTCAACTGGTCTTTTTCACTGAGATATATTAAAAATAATATTGTTATATCTGCTTTGCTATCATGCAGTTAAACACCTTCATTCCTCATTATTTCGAAAGCACCATTTTGTCAAATAGAACCTTTTTATGCTAAGGTCGTGTAATGTCAATAATAGTAAACTAGAAGCCATCTGACTATGTCTTCTAACCTATGTGATGCCACTTTACCATTCACTATATGTCGCCGTTGAATGATTACATATCTAATAATAATTAAATAGACTCAATTTGAATGTGATCAAATAGCCCACTGACCTATCTGGAATAGTGAGTGGAATTTGAGGTTTTTACGCCATAGCTTGGCGTGGGCGGTCGGAAGGGTGTATGCTAACGGCCCGGTAGGCATCCTTGATGTCTATCGTGTATGGATTTTGGTTTTGATACAACGGTTCAGGCAGCTACGACATCTGTTGTAGATCCAGAGGATTCCTCTCCTCTCCTTGGAGATAAGCGAAGAACAGAAACTTCACCGGCTACATGGTCATGAAAGGCACCATAGCTGAATCAGCGGACATTCCTTCTGCCAATTTGGACCAGACGGGTTTTCCGAATGAGTTGAGGGCCCCTCTCCACTTTTGATAGATCGTGGGATTCGAACCAACGGGTTCGAAGCCTTGTCGTGTCAAACAAATGACTTGAGCATTGGTACTACTGACACTCTTGCTGGTTCCTAGCAAGACGCTTGGCATTATTAGGATAGGGCAATGACTGGTTGGCTTGGTGTCAGGATAATGTTACTGAGTGGGATGTCGGGTCATGGTGCTGGTGGCCTCGTCTGTCAGTGAGGCAGCTCTATAAAGTCATCATGAGTGGGCACTGTCACAAGTCAGTACCCGTCCTGATATGACTTTAGATGTTGCCAGGGATGTAAATCTCCAACCTCAAACCAAAGTCTGCCACTCTGTAGATAGCCAATACACATTCGATGACTTTTGGCAGCGGATTGACCAATGCTATCTTCAAAGGATGTGAAGAATGTTCAGGCTGCAGGAAGATTACCTTTACTGAATTCACCTCCTTGTTCTCTCTTGCTATCACATAATAGAATCGATGCCCTATACTGCACCGCCTCTTTTTAAGCAGGGGAAATTTCAGTCATAGACGACTGGTCTTCCTCATTCCACTGCTGGTCGATAGAAAGCCCGAACCTACACTTTTACCGACCCAAGGGAGTTTTAACCTCCCACACCACATAGACATGGTATGAGAGCAACCGGCCTTTGATGACGCTGTAAGTTATACACAGTGGTGGAAATCCAAATTGGCAGAGCTGGGGGCATGGGGAATCAAACCGCCGACCCTCATATTAGGAGTCTGACCTAGAAAAAAGTCAGACACTCTAATCACTCCGCCACAGAGACACAACTCTTGAGATGACCTTCGATATTAATAGGAGATGAAGCTCCAGAGGATCAAGAAACCAAGACAACAAAATATCCCCCTAGCGACTAATCCTAGAGCAAAATCACTTTAACCTTAAACTCCTCAGTTGATTTCCCACAGCATTGACGTAAATATCTGGTTACGTAATCGTAGTATAGATTCCTTAAATGATAAGTCACAATATCTTTCTTTTTTTGGTGATGAATTCATTTACCCTGCCCAAAACGGATAAATGTGTTAGCACTTGTTTTCACTGCTGGGCAACACTAATCCAATTTTCAATATTCAATTAGTAGAAATAGCAACTGTACTGCACTTATAAACTATTATTATTAATTGTGGCTACTCAGTCTCCTGGTCCTCGACAGATCAATTCCTACCGCCTGGGTTGGAATTAAAGAAGGTAAATTCTGTGATGTTATGGAGGTAAGGACTAGGTCTACTTACATTGCTTATACTTTGTTTGTTGTTCTTTTACTTCCTAGCATCATCTAAGGTCATATCAGGATGGTTCTCGAGTTGTGACAGTGTACCCTCATGGACACGTTATAGTGCTGCTCCACTGGAACAGCAGGCCACTGCCACCGGCATCGATATCCCATAATCAAATTGTCCTGACTCTGTGCTAACCAGTCCTTGTCCTATCCTATTGATGCCGAGCGCCAGGCTAGGTAGCGACAAGTATCAATTTGAGAAGTCATCAATGTTATAATGGTCAAGCAGTATCCACACGCTCTTTATGATATCTAGTCATGTGACAGGAGACTTGGACGCTTGCTCCATAAAGAGAGATGCCATGTTCCCACAATGCATTCCCGGTGATAAACACACCCACTTAGCTAATCTGAATTCATGATCAGCCGGAACGCAAAGGCAAGCTAAGTGGCATTTAGATGAGCAGAGATAAACTGATAAACATGATCATGATGATGCAATACAGTTTTTGGCGTTGCTGCAGTTCTGCAGCCAGTAACCGTTGTAAGGTTACAAACCTTCCCAGTCAAGTCAAACCAATGACTTATAGCATTGATACTTGTTGCTTCCTAGCCTGCTCTTGGCATTAATAGGATAGGGCAAGGATTTGTCATCTCAGTGTCAGGATAATGTGACTGAGTGGGATATCTGGTCATGGTGCTGATGGTCTGATTTCCTAGTGGAGCAGCACTATACAGTTCCCATGAGTGTGCACTGTCACCAGTCGGTACCCATCCTGATATGAACCTAGATGTTGATAGGATGTAAAACAACAACAAACATACAATTCAGTCCGCCCCTTTCTTTCCTGCTATGAGCTCAATCGTTGCTAGGACCTAAATCCCCCATCAATCACTCACTCAGGCGATCAGTAGCGCAGTCCATGTTGGTAGGGCCGAACCGTGTAGTGCATGGCTGAGTGAAGCGTGAACGAACACAAACATAGCACACTGGGGTAAGTGCCCGTTATGGGAGCGAGGAAAACAGATTAATGCCCGACATACATATATCAACAAATCGAACCAAGCCTGCTGAAATGGCTATCACAAACCACATTGATCCATGAATCTTCATAGCGTAACTTCCATAACAGATTCGCTTCTAAGGGACCCACAATCAGACAATATTGTAGATCTTGTGAATATACCGTCACCTCATTTAAGCCTAGGTCACAAATGCTGCGATCGCCGTATGGTGCTGCAGTCTGCGGTATGTCTTGGGGTTTATGCAAATGTTAAGGCTTTGCGGCCTGCAGTTTACCTGTTCACAAATCATACGGTGTGTGTTGAATTTATACACGTATTTAATATACCAACAAAATCATAACTTTCTTAATATTGATCGCACAAACATGAATGTTATCCCATATTAATATTCATTTTACCACCTTGATCATACATTGTTCTGGAGTCTGGATTGGCAGGATTGGCAGGATTGCGGCCTGCAGCATTGAGATTTTTAGAAGTTAAGACAACTTAAAAAAAACGCAAACGTTGCGGCGAGCATAAAACCGCACGGCGACCGTAACCCACCTTATGGTCACGGTATGTTCTGGCCGATGCGGTGACTTACGTTCGCCGCAAGCACGCCATAACGCATTTGTGACCAAGACATTACCCAACTAATCTGTATTATCGGTTGGTGTAGTGCTGACATTAGTGCTGGATTGACCCTTGAGGCAAGAGTTTTGTAACCTACATAAACTAGTCAGTAGGAACAAATGCTTCCGTGGAAGACTATAGTGATGGATGACTGTGGATTCCTGTGGAAGAATTGGTTAACATGTTGGACAAGAAGTGGAGAGAGTTGCGGATATCAGAAAACTAAAGGTATGTGTAAATAATATTATCTAGGAAACGCCTTGCTCTCAGTATATACATATGGAAGTTACCGCGAAGACCAAACTCACAAATGTGGTAGATATGGTTTATTCGACAATTCACCAGACGGGATTGTCATATATATTGGTATCGATGTACGCACGAAAGGAAAGACCGACGGAAACGCCCACCGAGGCGGGTTGTTGTCACCGATAATAAAACTACTTGTCAACCAGATCTCGGGTAGTTCGGACGTCCTCTACATCCTCTACTTCCACTACATGGTGTCAGATGTGGGGTTCGAACCCACGCCCACATTCGTGGGCCGAATGAGTTAGAGCATCAGTCTCCTGTGTTGTTAGATCATCTCCTGTGTTGTTAGATCATCATGTCCCTTCTGTGAAATACCTAGGTATAATTCTAGATGAGAACCTCAACTGGGATGAACATATTGATGACTTAAATAATTCAATAATTAAAACGGCTAACTCATTTAAAATAATCAGACGACGGGTACATGAGGAAAATAAAAAATTACTATACTATGCATACGTTTAACTCCAAAATCCAGTATGGTATAGAGGTGTATGGGAGAGCCAAATCATCAACCCTAAAAAAGATACAGACACAACAAAACAGAGCCTTGAAAATACTGTATAGCAAAGACTATCTCACCCCAACTAAATCACTTCATAAAGACCTGGACTTACTTATGGTAACTGACATTTATAAAATATACATTGCAAAATTTGTTTACAAGCAAAAGAATGGCCTCCTCCCTGAAATATTTGATAATCTCTTCAAAGAAAACAATCAGGTCCATTCCATAAGACACGACAGATAAATAACATACATCACAAACACACTAGAAACAAATATGGCAAAATAACAACTGAAAACCAAGGAACCAATATCTGGAACTCAATACCAGTAGAGATTAGAAACCTTCAAACTTTGAAAAACTTCTGTAAAAAACTAAAGATAAGCTATCTCAATGCATACTAAATCGATTACCAGTAAAGAATATATATAATACCCCTATTAACATACATGCAAAATAACTACTGATACTGCATGTAAGTACATGAATCCATGACACAATATCCATATAATATTCCTATCATTACTTTGTTTCTTACTAACTGTGAAGAGACGCATCAGTAGCTCATCATAATCATTAGTTAAAAATGTAGCTTAGGTTTAATAATTTGTTATTGTCATCACTTATTCATTCACATCATGGAGACCAGCTAGATAAGCATCGCTTTTCTGGGATCCTTTCTGTCTGTAAGGAATTTGTATGCATTTATTGTATCACCTCAATTTATTGTAAACATACCTTGCAGAGTTAAATGATGTTGAATGATGAATGGATAGTGGGTTCAAAACCTGGTCGAGTCAAACCAATGACTTAAAAATGAATAGTTGTCGCGTCCTAGCCAGGCGCATGTCATTATTAGGTTAGAGTAAGGAGCAGTGGAATGCGGAAGACCAATCGTCCACGATTCAAATGTCCCCGGCATAGACAACTAATGTACCAACAACAACAAATAAATAGAGACTTCAATCAACAGGATACAAGCCAAGCCAACAGCATCTGGCTGGGTAAACGCTACTGAAATATATATAGAAGTTCAAAACTCTTATGTATACCATACACATAGGCATCTTAGATAAAGGATTCACCCGGTACTTGCAGTACATGGGTGAATACCAACCCTATAGAAAAACGGTCGAAAATGCGGGTTAATGAAATGAGAGCCTAATTTCACAATCTAAGAAGCAACAATTATTCTTTACATGTCTTAAAATTTCCCCGCTACCTTTGAGTTGAAAAATAGAATAAAATAGCTAGTTTAATACAATTTATAAGTGAAATCGACGGTATCTACTTCCTGTTCCATACTAAAGCTATTTTCGCCTGTATTTACACTACGTTATCTTTCACCCGTGTATTACAAGTACCAGGTGAATCTGTTATCAATGCATCTATATGGGTGTAGATATATATACTGACATTTATGTATGCATATGTATGTGGGTGCAGATATATGTAAAGACATTTATGTATGTAATATATGATATCGCATTATATGTGCTATCAATTATCTATGCGAGGAGAAAATGGTGGAAACAATTGGAGATGCTGTGAAAGGTATGTGTAATCATTGTATCCAGGGAGTGGCTTGCCATGAGTATATATATATATATATATATATATATATATATATACGTTGTAAATACTTTTATACGCGGATGTGAGTGGACCGCAGGCTCCCTCCTGGGTTTAATTTATTATTACTGATTATCATTTTACGACACCAGCATTGCTCATATTTGCTACTACGATGTGTCACTTCTTACAAAGACTAAACCGCTAGTCGGCGCTGCGTCACCTTTATTATATAAACCAGACGGGATGGCCGAATGAGTTAGAGCGTCCATCTCCCGTGTTGGTAGACCATGGGATCGTGGGTTCGAACCCTGGTCGAGTGAAACCAATTACATAAACATTGATACTTGTTGCTTCCTGGCCTGGCGCTCAGCATTATGAGGATAGGCAATGACCGGTTGGTTCTGTGTCAGGATAATGTAACTGAGTGGGATATCAGGTCATGGTGCTGGTGGCCTGGTGTCCCAGTGGGGCAGCACTATACAGTTGCCATGAGTGCGCACTGTCACACGTCTGTACCGTCCTGATATAACCTTAGATGTTGCTAGTATGTAAAATAACAACAAAGAAACAAACCAATAGAAACCTGTATTATATACACTGGGGCTAGGGGTGTCCATTCTTATTAAGTGTGAGCTGCCAGGTGGCGCTTGGGTCGCTTGTTGTAAAACGTATGTCTAAGCAGTATATCTAGGGAACGCCTTTCCCTGAGTATATACATAGTTATATATCAGTGTGCATATGAATATATATCTATATTATCCTGGTTTATATCTGCTGTCAATTAGCCAGACGAGGAGGAACTGGTGGGGAGGGGGGGGGGGCAGGCCTGCAAAATCAACAATAGTGGATGCTGAAGAGTGCTACCCCAAATTGTGTCATTGTCCATGACAATACGATTTTAGAGGGAAGAAAAGGAATCTGAAAGAATGTTGCGAGTTAAGCATTAAGGTGCATATAATCATGAGGATGTCACACGGGGATAACACATCATTAACTAGACAAAAGTAGGTCAGTATTCAACACGTGACCTTGTAAAGCGGATGGGTGTGGTTAAATATCCAATGTGTCCAGGGCTTCTATGTGTCATTTACACACTACATCAGGCAAGACTGATAAGTGCCTGGTAACTGATCGATGGTGAGTCGGTGAGTCGGGCTGCCGCTGGTTCCTCTAGGTGGCTCCTAGATACAGGATTCACCCCATACTGACAGTACAGGGGTGAAAACCAACCCATTCGAAAAGCTGGCGAAGAATTTTGACATGCTGGGTAAATTAACTGAGCTGGTAAATTCTTAATTTAAGAAGCACAATGTATTCTTTATGTACGTCTCCATATGTACGCACTACTTTTGAGTTGGAAAATATAATAAAACATATACTTTAATGCAATTTAAAAGTGAAATCGACAGCGTTCTCTGGCCCCCATCCTGTCTTTTTGCATTCTCTCCCATTTCACCAACTCTGTGCTGATATAAGAAACCATTTGACACTGGTGCCAGGCATTCTACTTCCTGTTCCATTCTAAAGCTATTTTCGCCCGTATTTAGACTACGTTGTCGTTCACCCCTGTATACTGGAAGTATGGGGTGAATCTTTTATCTAGGTGGCTCCATGGTGTCAATCCTCTCCCCGGTTAAGTTCCCTCTGACCCCCCCCCCCCCCACACACACACGCACACTCATCGCCTGCCTCCAATTATTCATTGAATTGAAGCTTGACGTTCCCGTATTTTAGATGCCCAAGCCATTGCAGGGTTTGCTATGTATGTCCGCTACCAGTGTTGTTGCCATAGGGGTATTTCATGATATTGCCACTAGAGGGCAGGGTGATCAGCTGTTGATACTCTGTATCGTCTATTAGATGTAGTTTAATTCTGACCTTAGTGGTTTTAACGGGAGCCCATTGCCTCAGTACTTCAAGTCCTACCCACAGCAGTATTTCATGATATTGCCAATAGAGGGCAGATTGATCAGTGGTTTATGCTGTGTATCATGTATTAGATGTGGTATAATTTTGGCCTCTGGGCTTTGGCCCATTGGCTCAGCCCTTGAAGTCCTACACACAGCGGGATTTCATGCCACTGCCACCAAAGAGCATGATGATCAGCTGTTGATGATGGGCATCGTCTATGATGTGTAGTCTGATGCTGGTCTATGTGGTGTGGGCTGCATCCCATTGATTAAGCCATTGAAGTCCTAACCACAGTGGTATTTCATGATACGGTTGCTCCGTACACAAACACCCTCTGTGTCGTTGATTGCTTTCCACAATCAGCCCGTCACCTGATTGCAATTTTCGGCTTCAGTAGCCTAATTTTCCCCGAGTAAACACCTAATTAGTGGATATTGATTTACAGCTATCCATGTCATCAATACCTGGACATCAGCCTTGACGTTAAATTTGCATAGTCGGATAAAAGCATCAAATCTTTCGAGACACAAACCAGTTATATAAGTTGAAACCTATTTATTCAACTCATTAAATATTTGTTGCTGCGTAGAACGGTATATATACTAAGTCAATTTAATTGAACATGTTACTGGTGAAGCCTATGGGTGTCAGATTATAACCTAATATAGTTATATTCACTAAATGGCAGAAACTCAAAACCATCGAACTATGCAACTTGAATTTACTCAATATCCATGCACATATATATATATATATATATATATGTATATATATATATATATATATATATGATGTATGATATTTAAGCAAATATAAATAATCAGAAGGTTGGGTTGTTATGATATAACCCTGCAATCTGCTTTGCTGAAGTGTTATCCCTCTTCAAGTGCATCCACTAGGGGACTGACTTGCGCCTGAACCCTTCATATATATATGTGCTCTATAATGTATTATTGGAATATAAACAAGGAGACTATCATCTTCAGCTATATTTTATTGCGATTCATAAAACATTCATGTCAGAAATACCTAGGAAAATCACGTGACCAGATACTTAATTGGATATATTAATAATCATAATTGATATAAAATCCCACATATTCTGACGCCATAGAGATTGCGGGATTATCGGATTACATTTGGGATAGTCACTACAAATGGAATGGTTCTATCCATTATAATATACACAATTTTTATTTGTATTATTTTTGTTGGTACATTAGTTGATTAAGCAGGGGAAATTTCAGTCGCAGAGCTCTGGTCTTCCTCATTCCACTGCTCCTTGCCCTATCCTAATAATGCAGAGCGTCTGGCTAGGAAGCAACAAGTATCAATTTTTAAGTCATTGGTTTGACTCAACCAGGATTAGAACCCACGATCTACCAACACGGGAGACGGACGCTCTAACTCATTTGGCCATCCTGTCTGGTAATTGCCATCGTATCTGAAAGTACTGCCTACAGTTGAATTCAAGACAAGAACTCGTGGTGTTTGATTTGAAATTCTGACGACTCGTTGGGTCGTGTTAATCGATTACGGCCCCAATGACTGTCCTAAATGCAGGTGGGTGGGCGGCACAATTAGATATGGGAGGTCAGCTCATATTGTCCAAGTGACGTCTTGACTGTGGGCGGCACAATTAGATATGGGAGGTCAGCTCATATTGTCCAAGTGACGTCTTGACTGTGCGTGCCGTTAGCCGTGTACTCGCCAGAAGGGCGTGTTTGGCGGGTGGTTCTTCAGATAGTCGCTAGGGTATATAGTTTGAATCAGATAAAACAGGTGGCGAGACAGGTAGTCCTCTCTCCATGTCAGAATTAGCCATGTTACGGGTGCAACATGGACAATGTATAGTTATTTTCGGATATTAATTAAACGTAGGCTTAATCCAATGCTTCGAAAGTAAAATGTAAAGAAATGTTTAATTGTAAGGACATATAAAGAAGTACAATTTTAATTGAAATGTTGTGCGTTTCAGTGCTAACAATCCTCCTAACCTTCTCCTTCGATCTGAATACCAAATTAAAGTGATTGCCCAGAAAACTAGACTAAACTTCCATCAATAACTGAGTAAATGCATATTCTCACCGTAAGGTACCCCACGCTGGGAAAAGTGTGAATCCCGTTCTCATATTCTGTGAGGGATATTGGTGACATAAAACACACCAACGCAAACTATCCATTGGTAAACCATTATGTTTGCTATATACATTTGCTTTGGTATGTCTCCATAACTTAACTGGGAATGCATATTGCAAACATTAAAAAGTGCTGCTTTTTGTGTAAAAAAAACCATGGTGGTACAATAACTAAAAAAAATTAGTTCCCAATGCTGACAAAAATGTTCATGGAAATTTTAGTATTTTTCTTCAATGGATACAGCTACTTATGGAAACACTGTTCATGTTAGCATAACATGGGTAATTTGCGGTGGGGAGGGAGGGGTAGGGCCTTAAGCCATCTTACAACATTCACCCACCTAGCGATTTAAACCTGAACCACACTGATTGTTGCCCCCTAGCGTCAAATGCTGACACTTTCAGGCCTTACGCCATACGACCACCCCACCTATATTCTAACTTACAAACTAAATTAAAACTGATGCTGCCACCTTGCGCGATCTTGTCCAGTCTGTGACGTCACAGCAAGCACTACATCTGCTCATTCGGTGACTGGATACGAACCCGCAAACACCACCGGACCACCAATTTGCTGCTCCCCACCCATCAAGTAACAAACAGACTACTCAAGCGGTAGGGTTGAGAGTGTCAAGATTGATTGACCGATTATTGACCTATCACGATTTACTGTTGTTCCTTGACCTGACTATGTTGATTGACCTTGACACTGATGATATACCATTATTCCTTGAACCATTTATTCTGAGCGAATAAATTGCAAATTATACCACTCCTGTCTTGTCATTTATTCAGTAATTATGCACATCAGAAAGATTTCAAGTTTCAGGCTAAAACTGATCTCATTAATCTGATGCAGTGGGGATTGACTGAAAGCCAGTCAAGGGTATCAGTTTACAAAACGTCACTCCACCGGGAGCCCTCCCAAAATGAGGGTTTCATGGCACAGTGGCTAGCAGTGCATCACCACAGGATCTCCGCTGAGGCTTTGCTCAGCTCACTGAAAGCTCACTGAAACTGGCATCATCTAAGGAAAGCAGAACAGGTGTTCAAATTTCAAACCAAAGCACTCCTTAAATTTCAGCCTACATATCCATCTTAGATACTGGTGCAGCCATTCAATGTATGATGTATGCTAAATAACGATTGGATTATGCTAGTTTACAGTCGAGTTGATACACAACTGAACACCAAATTGCCTCCCATCATGCATAGTGCTAATGAATCTGTGGAGTATATATATATATATATATATATATATTTCACCTCGGTATACAGCCTCAGGCTAGCCTCAGGCTAGGGAGAAGGAAGCATGTGAGGTACCAGCAATTAGCATATACAACTCACGACTGGATACGTGTCGTTGGGTTGCTCCGGCAAATTTAGTCTACATACAAGCTAATACGCAGTAAGTATCATAAAAACTGTGGTTAGCTTAATTATGATGCATTAGAGCATCATTATGGAAAGTTTAGACTTTCTTTGGTCCATTTTGGACGAGTTATTTGGTTATAAAAAAACCAAGGATAGAATTCCTTCTCGAAGGATTGAAATCGATCATTAGCGGTTCCGTCAACACCCGAGTCACCGTGTGATTATGGGTAGAGATGTGGGCTCTGCCTCGTCTCCTGTGGAAATTCTCTCGTACTCTAATAGAGAGTAATGTTGGAGATGCTCCTGGGTTTCTTTTATAGACTCCCCACAAACTTTTTCAGGCGTTTCTCCGAGTTTCGTAGCATTTTCTCCAACTTGTTGACGTAGTAGTCACAGGTGGGAGAAGTGTGCGGAACAGAGGGATGGGCGGGCCGATACACTGGTCCCGACCCCACGTAAGGTTTGGGCTTGACCCACAACCCACGCACAAATTTAGCTTATTACGCCTGTGTTATAACGGTATAAACACGTTCTCTAACACCACTAGATGTCCAAATGAGTTTGAAACAACCATATTGTGACATATATATATACCGGGACTGACCAAACATCTTTGTTTCAGTTCCCGATGGCCACGAAGCGGAGTAAGCGCGGTGCAGCAGCAGCCGAGGGGCATGTTCCGAGTGGATTGGACGAGGAGTACGACTCCTCACCCATGTTGTCGGCAGGGCCTTCGACACAGCCCGGGGCGCATATTCTCTCCGAGGAGGACATAGTGCCTGACGGTGCCGCGGCTCAAAATTGGGAGACACGGTTTGTGGCGATGGAGAGTCATATTATGGCTCTCAAACCACCGGTGTCTCGTAAACGGTGAATGCCGAGTGTCCAAGAGGAGTCTTCTTTTGAGGATTTCTCGGAGACAGACTCAGCGATGGAGCTTAGGGCTCCTCCTCCTTCTCCTAAACGGAGGAAGAAGAAGAAACATATCGTTTCTTCTGGTGATGATTTCACCAAGGAACGGGGGAAGACTGGACTTTGCAAAAAGCGCAAGACTAAGTCCAAGAAGAAGAAGAAGAAGAGGAAAGATTCTTCTTCTTCCGATTCGTCCACAGATTCCACTTCCACGGAATCGGACTCAGACACGCAATATGAAGGTGTCTATGCTGCCATTGGTGGCAAAGTGGCTAAGAAAGTGGAGAAGCCAAGGGCTAAGCGTGTGAAAACCACTACGCTTATGCGTGAGAACATTAATGGCCATTTCCGCACGTTTAAACCGGCGGAGATTATTTCCAAGTTAGCAGATGAGTTAACAGGCATTAAAGGTGTTCCCAACTCCATCATTAAGGAGATGGATCGAGATGTCAATATGACGGAGGACCATAAGAGATTTGAGGGTGTGTTGCACACAGTGCATAAGGCGGTGCTTGGTACCCTAACATCTATTGCTCCTGTGGCAAATAGAATGCAACGAGAAAATACGTTCTCGTCTTTGGCTAAGACGATGGACAAAGGAATTGCATTGTTGGCGGCGGCAGGTAATTACCTGTTGTATCGAAGATAAGAAAATGTCTTCAAGTCGGTTTGCACAGATGCTGGCAAAGAAGTGGCTCGCTCAAAGAAGATTATGGATAATGATGGGAAAGAGTTTACGCTCTTTCTTGCTCCAGAGCCGATTAAAGGGAAACCTTTAGATAACACGAAAATGTTTGGCGGTCAACTAGAATACCTCTATAAAGAGGTAGAAACTGCAGCCAAGAGTGGCAAAAATATGGATGGTAAGAAGAAACAGGAAACTCCTCGTTTCAAAAGGTCACGAGGGGATTTTCATCCACGGCGGTTCACCAGGGGAACCAGACCGGGCTCAAACTTTGGTCAAGCTTTTCGGGGCTGGGGCGCTCGTTCAGGCTGGACCGACAACACCGCACGGCCACTAGGCCGAGGTGTCAACTCGCCGAGACCCTTCCCCAGGGGCGGGTCCAAGTAGAGGTTGAAACACAAACGTTACAAATCCTTCCAGCCTCTAAAACCACACAAACTGTAAGCAACTTTGTGGCTGGTAATATTAATAATCATATTTCTGAGTGGCACAAAATTACTAGTGACCAAGAAATTTTACAAATAGTTAGGGGTGTTCACATTCCCTTCACACAAATTCTGGTACAAGGCAGGATACCTTTTCCTTATAACATTGAACCGGTTGAACGAGAGGCACTAACTAAACAGGTACAAAAATTCTTTGAGAAAGGAATTATACAAAAAGTGACATACTGTTCAGGAGATTTTATTTCAAACATCTTCTCGAGACCAAAGCCTAATGGCGAGGTTCGAATGATCCTGGATTTAACAATCCTTAATAAAATGGTTGAATATCAACATTTTAAAATGTTCTCGCTAGATACGGCACAAGATCTGATTACGCCAGATGCGTGGATGGCTAGTGTTGATTTACAAGATGCATATTATACGCTTCCCATAAGGGAAAAAGACCGGAAATTTCTTCGGTTTCTTTGGGATAACCAACTCTATGAGTTTACCTGCATGCCGAATGGTTTAGCTTGTGCCCCTCGTTTATTCACTAAACTGCTTAAACCTGTTTTCTCAGTAATGGCGCAGAAGGGTCATATAATGTTTCCATACATAGATGATTCCTTTATTATAGCATCAACACAAATTGATTGTGTGAATGCAGTTTTGGATTTATGTGCATTACTTACTAAATTGGGGTTTTATGTACATCCACAAAAGTCAGTGTTTAAACCAACAAAACAACTCAAATGTTTAGGGTTTATTCTGGATACACAGTCTCTTACAGTGTCGAACTACAGAACAAAAACTAATTAAGTTTATGAATACAGCGACCCAGCTTATTAAGTTACCAAAACCTAAAATTAGACAGGTGGCAGTCCTTATTGGGATAATGATATTGTATGCACCCGCTATTCTATACGGGAAGGCCCATATTAAATCGCATTATTTCGCAAGAAGGGCTACAGGATATTGCATGGTGGATGCAACACATAGCAAGTTCACCAAATCCAATCCGCATGGCGGAACCTAATACGGTAATTACTACTGATGCTTCGTTAGAAGGTTGGGGAGCTCATCGAGATGGGGGTCACAACAGGAGGTAGATGGCTTGATGATGAAAAATCAGACCATATTAATGCGCTAGAATTGCGTGCTATTTATCTGGGCTTATGTAGTTTAGTAAAGATACATAATTCACAAGTTAGAATACTAACTGATAATACTACTGCCATGGCATATATTCGTAACATGGGTGGAACCAAATCAAAGCCTTGCAATCAGTTGTCTAAACTGATTTGGAACTGGGCACAGGCTCAACAAGTCTGGCTGACTGTAGCGCATATTCCAGGGTCACAAAATACATGTGCAGACCATAAAAGTACAAATTCCCATGACCATTTAGAATTGTCTCTCTCTACACCTTTGCTTAACTTCATTTGTGAAAAATGGGGTACACCTAAAGTTGACTTGTTTGCATCACGAAATAATAACAAATTACCTTGTTATGTTTCTTGGCATCCTGAACTGGAGGCTTGGAAAGTAGATGCATTTGCTATTACCTGGGAAAATAATTATTTTTATATTTTCCCACCGTTTAGCATTATCAGCCGAGTTGTCAGGAAAATCGGTTTGGAAAGGACACATGCTATACTGGTGGTGCCCGATTGGGACACGCAACCTTGGCTGCCAGCAGTTTCACAACTGGCAAAAGAACATATACAATTCCGAAGAAAACTCGGGAATCTGACACACCACGGACCGCTAGTGGTTCACGGCGACGTGTCAACGACGCCCCTATTGGCATTCCTTTTCTAAGGAAACAGCTGCAGCAATTTGGATTGGACAAAATTACTGAGAATAGGATAGTATCTGATGCCTGGAGGCCAGGAACTGTCAAAATGTACATATCCTATTTAAAGAAATGGGGTGTACATTGTTTGTTAATGAAAGTCAAGCCAACAAATCCAACAATTTCACAAGTAGCTCGTTTTCTTCGTTCTCTAGAGGATGAAGGACTATCCTTTGGGTCGATCAATGCGGCAAGATGTGCGTTATCAATCATATTACCTAGAATTGATGGCGAAACAGTTGGAAAACGCTATGTTCTTTGTTATCTACTTCGTTCAATTTATCAAAGGAATCCTCCAAAACCAAAGTATAGTCGGTTTTGGGATGTGTCTATAGTATTTAGGTTGTTTCAGGCTTGGCCTCACAACTCATGGTTAGATATAAAACAATTAGGTTTTAAGGTTATTATTAGTAACCGGACACAGAGGACAGACGATTGTTGCTTTATCCTTAACTGGATTAGAAATAGACAAGAAACAAGCTACGTTTGATTTAGCACAATTGCTCAAATCGAACACGTTAGGTGACCCTTTATCTACGGTTCACTTAGACTGCTTTCCGAATGATCGGAAATTATGTGTTGTGTCAGCCATACTGGCTTATATATCTAAGACAAAGGATTTACGTGCATCACAACAACTATTAGTGAGCTTTATAAAGCCACATAAGGCAATTTCATGAGACACCCTTGCCAGATGGACAATTACGGTGTTGAAATTGGCTGGAGTGGATACGGGCAAATACTCTTCCCACTCAACTAGAGGTGCCGTGGTCTCCAAGGCATGGTTGCTAGGTATTTCTGTCAGAAGAATACTAGCGCATGCAGGCTGGAAGACGGCTAAGTCGTTTGCAAAACATTACAACAAACGACTAGAAAAGCCTACCGGCATTGCAAAGCGCCTGCTCGCCAACTAACAAGAATAGGTGAGAACAAAAACGTTGAATATTATATAAGAATGGATGATATTAAGGATAAAAATGAATTATGTAAACGTCTCCCTAGCCTGAGGCTAGCCTGAGGCTGTATACCGAGGTAAAATAGTATAGTTATACGAATCTTACCTGGGTATAGATGATGGATAACTGTTGTTTTCCCGAGGTAGAAGCCTCGGGTAGACGTGGGCTAGGGCCCGCCCACCACACCCTACCACGTCTATCCCGTTGGTGTACCGTTATGGGAAAATCATAGTATCCATTGTATTGAAAGATCATTTTTATCCTGAATAAGTAGGTTAAAATTGCTGGTACCTCACGTGCTTCCTTCTCCCTAGCCCACGTCTACCCGAGGCTTCTACCTCAGGAAAACAACAGTTATCCATCATCTATACCCAGGTAAGATTCGTATAACTATACTATATATATATATATATATAGCATGCATCTACCAGTTCCAGTGGGTGTTCATTAAAAGGATATCTGGTAGTACATAGCCTGGCACTGATTGTCCGTGATGTTCGCAAGATGGGTAATTTGACTTTTGACACAGCCATAGCCTCTTGCCTAAGAAGGCCTTATGCTGCCACCTATCATGAACCGGCCACACTGCCTTAACCGTTTGACACTAGTGCCGTCTATATTCACTTTCTTAATAGGAAACTCAGTTACATAACTAATGATATCGAACTGCCGCCTATCTACAAATTTCTGAACTAAATTGATGTCGCTGCCTACATAAGGCCAGGTTTGCCACTGAGAGCTCACAACAACACGGGCACGAGGAGGACACGGACTGAAAACCTAAACTTGCCGCCCGCCCACCCGTACGTGACATTGAGGGCTAGGGTTAAAAGCTTCCTGTCCTTACTTTGATTGAACATGTTGTTATTTGAATTGAACTTTCTATGATCAAAACCTGTACTCGTGCTTAAGAAATTAAACCCAACGTTATACTACTTGCTGTGTCTTTGTCAAATTATTACTAAAGGAAGGAAAGGGGCAGTGGAATGAGGAAAACCGGAATGAGAAAAAAAACAATTATCTGGTATTGAAATTTCCCTGGTGTAATCAGTAACTAAAACAAACCATATCCCTGTATATTAACAATCTTGAAAGAATGAGGGAGGATGGGTTTGTGTTTGAAACAGGGTGGTGGTAATTGAATGAATGAAGGTGGTGTTTGAGTGAGTGAATGAAAGAGGGGTGGTGTTTGAGTGAGTGAATGAGGGAGGGGTTGTGCTTGAGTGAATGATCGAGAGAGGGGTGGTGGCATTTGATTGAGTGAATGACGCAGGGTGGTGGTGTTGGACAGAATGAATGAGGCATGGTGGCAGTGTTTGACTTAATGAATGAGGGATGGTGGTGGTGTTTGACGGAATGAATGAGGGATGGTGGTGGTGTTTGACTGAATTAATGAGTGAGATATGGTCGTGTTTGACTGAATTCATGGACGAGGTGTTTGCCGGAATTAATGAGTGAGGTGGTTGTGTTCGATTGAATCAAGGGGTGGTGGTATTTGATTGAGTGAGTGAGGGATTGCGGTACTTCACTGACTGAGGGAGGGATGGTGGTGTTTGAGTGAAGAAAGGAATGAATGAATGAGGGAGATAGTGGTGTTTGAGTGAATGAATGAGGGAGGGAAGGGTAGTGTTTTACTGAATGAACAAGGCATGGCATTCATGACGTTTGACTGTTGACCTTAATGCATACTAGTAAAATGATGCTGCGCATATGCAGTTATTCCGTTTATTGATTTCAGTCGCGCTTCCTGAAATGCCCCATATAGTGCACCCACACGCATGCGCCAGCACACGGCCATCTGTGCACATCCTTGGTGCGCATCCTGTTTCTCGCGCTCTTTTTAGTTGCCTCCATAATCGGCTAATTTCCTCTGGATTCTTTAGGTAGTTGTTCCAGCAGGGCCTCAAAAACAAGTCAGGAAACCGGTACAATGATGTTTGTTCCGCCGACCCGCACTACTCCTCCACCTCCCCGCACCCACACCCACACACACCCACGCAACAAATTATCTCGACGGGCAAGCGCAAGCACAATCATGTTCCAACCAACCCAGCAAATAACTGCCCCAATTGAATACAAATGCGCGTTGAGTCGATTTTGGAACGCAATGACAACATTAATTGGAACTACCAAGAGTCATTCAGAAAGTATATTTTATTTAATGATGCCTCCAGAGCACATTGATTTTTATCATTGCCTATTGGGCGTGAAACATATGGTCATTCTGACATTTCTTTGGAGTAAACCCACTGCTGCTACCACATTGGGTCCTCTTTCTGATAAGCAGCAAGGGGTCTTTTATAGGCAATTTCCCACAGACTGGTCAGCACATACCACAACCTTTGATGAACCAGTTGTGGACCAGCTGAGTCTACCGCGTTCAGGGTCAGGTGACGAGGAGAGGTCGGTGGTGCAGTGGAAGGGGGGAGTGTTTCGGTAAGGTCATTAAAGAAGGCAACGCAACCGATCACCTATTCGCTGGTTGCTGAGGACGTGCTTGATGGTTTGCTTATTTAGAGTGCTATGTCCTGTAAACATTTATGGTCATATCAGGACTGCTTCCAAATTCTGGCAGTGTGCACTAATGGTGACGTTATAGTGCTACCCTATTGGGAGACCAGACAACCATCACCATGTGACCAGACGGGAGTTAGAGCGTCTGTCTCCAGAGTTGGTAGACCGTGGGATCGTGGGTTCGAATCCTGGTCGAGTCAAACAGATGACTTCAAAATGTATACTTGTCGCTTCCTAGCCAGGCACTCGGCATTATTAGGATAATAGGGCAAGGACTGATTGGCTCACTGTTAGGATAATGTGACTGAGTGGGATATCAGGTGATGGTGATGGTAACCTGATCTCCCAGTGGGGCAGCACTATAAAGACGTCATGAGTGCGCACTGTCGTCGTAAGTCGGTACTCGTCCTGATATGACCTTATATGTTGCTAGGACGTAAAACAACAACAAAGAAAACCAGGCCCATGACATGATTTCCCACTCCATCATATTACCCTGGAACTGAGCAAATCAGTCCTTGTTGTATCCTAGTAATACCGATCGCCAGGCCAAGTATCGACACATATCAATGTTGTAAGTCATTGGTTTGATTCATCCGGAACTCGTAAATCCGACCTTCCGCACAGGAATATGAGCTCTTAGAGCGTCCGGTGGTGGACAAGTGATGCAAATTAAAATATAAATAGGTCAACTCACCACTGAAAGAACTTGAGTTACATCTTTTACTTGGTGCTGCTCCCCATTTTTGCATGAACCGCAGTGACTGGTGCTGTACATTATACAGCAGGAGCCACTCCCTCAATTCTACAGGATCGGTGCTGTGACTAATACAGCACTGACCAAACTTAGATTATTTAGAATGTCAATTCCAATAGTAAGATGGCTGGAAGACCAGTGCTCCGACGCTGACAAATGTCATATTCAGATGAATAAATACTTTACCAACAAAAAAAATTCTACAGGATAAATACCTGTCATGTCATCGGCATCGGTGTCATCGGCATTGGTGTGTTCATTAATATAACGACAAAATGTTATCCATGAACTAACTACAGTGAGCATTTTTATGCCCGATAATATAAGACTAAACAATCCTATTTATTAAAAGTACAGTCACAAAGTATCCTGGTGAAAAATTGAAGCCTTCATGCTCAACAAACGAAAATCAATTGTAGTTGTTTTCTATAAAAGAGAATTTAATATTGGACTGTAAAGGCCCTGTCACACGCACATTAGTTGACATAGTTGAACGTAGTGGAGGTTAATGTAGTTGAACATAGTTGAATGTAGTGGAGGTTAATGTAGTTGAACATAGTTGAATGTAGTGGAGGTTAACGTAGTTGAACATAGTTGAACATAGTTGAACGTAGTTGAAAGTAGTTGAACATACGGGCATCCATACTTCTCTGTCATGCTAACTTGGTAATAACATGGGTGGGCCATGAGTTCCGATTTACTCTTTGGACATGTTAAAAAGAGCACTATGTTGGAGGCTAAGTAGTGCTGTTTTTAACATTTCAAGGATAAGTATTGTGGCGAAGTCTCCATACTCTTAATGTACTCTAGCCTACTCTAGTGTTATCTAGCATACTCTAGCATACTCTAGCATACTGTGGCAAAATGTCCATACTCTTAATGTACTATAGCATACTCTAGCCTACTCTAGCCTACTCTAGTGTACTCTAGCCTACTCTAGCCTACTCTAGCACACTCTAGCACACTCTAGCACACTCTCGTGTACTCTAGCGTACACTTGGGTACTTGGACATAGTTGAACATAGTTGACCGTAATGGTGGCTAACATACATTGAACATAGTTGAACATAGTGGAACATAGTTGAACATAGTTGAATGTAGTTGAACGTAGTATAATGTAGTTGGACATAGGTGAACGTACTGGCATCCGTGCTGTAACGTATTTAACCATACCAAAACCTGCCGTACCTTAATATTTGTCACTGTATTTAACATACTTACACCACGTTTGACCCATGTTAATCTGTCGTACGTTCAACTATGTTCAATTCCGTTCACTAATGCGCCTGTCACATTACGGCGTATGGCGGAAGCATATGCCGGCGTATCGGCTTGCGTCACATACACCGTCATATGCCATCATATGCTTCGCATATGCTTCGCATACGCTTCGCATACGCTTCGCAGATGCTGCGCATATGCTGCGCATATGTTGTATACACCCGGCGTATCCCTCAGACGGCGTCATACGCGCTTTGGTCCTAAAATTGTTTGGGCATGCTCAAAAATGTTTGCGTATGGCAACATAAGGCTCATACGCTCCTCATACGCTCCTCATACGCTATGCATATGCTAAGCGTACACCGTCATGCATTGGACATACACTATACATACACCATTTTGCATTACGCATATGCTAAAACCGCTCCTTCGGCGTATCTATAGTGTATGTAGCTTACCCCTGGTGTGCATGTAATGCATTTGAGCGTATTCGTAGCATATGCCTAGCATATGCAAAGTGTATGCAAAGCGTATGTGCAGCGTATGCCCGGTGTATGCTCTTGGTATATATAGGCGTCGCAAGGCGTCTTCTGTCAGTCCAGCTCTGCTGGTCAGACACGATGGATGTCCAGGCACACCAGATACAGTTCCAGCATTGGTACAGAATTGCTCTATATCAGCATGAGCTGGGTCTATCTCATGGTTCTTCTGGCAGCCTGTCTTGAGAGGAGAAGGAGAAGGCAGTGGCGGCGGCATGCAGTGTGGGTCCTACCCTGGATTGGAAGGTGGCCAGAGTTTGGCTTGTATGACAAGCTAATGGTCAACCTCTGCAGAGAGGACACCGCGTCGTTTGTGAACTTCATCCGGATGCCTCCCCAGTTGTTTGACGAGATTGTGGCGCGAGTGGGACCGAGGATTGAAAAAAACCGCACCACATTCCAAGTGCTGCTCGAGCCTGCACTGAAGATCGCACTTACTCTGCGGCACCTGGCATCTGGCACCAAAGACTCGTCGATGAAGTTTGGGTGGAGGGTCCCCCACAACACACAGTCGCTCATAGTGCATGAAGTATGTCAGGCCATCATCAATGAGTACATGGACGAGGTCATGATGTGTCCGACGACTCAAGAAGGATGGCGTGCCATCGCGGACCTATTCTTTGAGAAGTGGAACTTCCCCCATACCTGTGGCCCTCTGGCCCTCCAAACAGTGGGTAACTGTACTACAACTACAAGGGGTTTTACTCCGTGATCCTGTTGGCACTAGTAGACGCGGACTACACGTTTATCTGGGCAGATCTTGGGTGTTTGCACTCCGTGTCTGATGCCCAGATCTACAACGACACCGAGCTGAAGGCGGGCACTGAAGGTGGCACCACCGGCTTCCCGGATTCTGAACCCATCGTGGATGGCCAGAAGGAGGTGCCATATTTCCTCATCGGTGATGATGCGCTCGCCCTGCGGCCGACCATGATGAAGCCGTACGGCAAGAGGGGTTTGAACAATGAGGAGCAACTGTTCAACTACCGGCTGTCGCGAGCTAGGAGAGTGGTGGAGAATGCCTTTGGCATTCTAGCCAACCACTTCGAAGTTCTGCTGACCACTATGCAGCACCACCCTTCCACCGTGAAGGTCATCACCAATGCGTGCATGGTTCTGCACAACCTCATGAGGATGCGTGACCCAGCCCTATAGAACCTGCAGCTGGATAATCCCAAGACTGACACCAACAACTTTGACCCAGGAGCGTGGCGAGAGGGCACAAATCTGCCAGACATTGACGTTCCAACTAACCCCAACACCTCGTCCAAGCTAGGAAAGTAGCAGCGCAATCTACTTAAAGCCTGGGTGGTCTCACCCAGCGGAGCAGTGTCATGGCAAGACAGCGTGATCTGACAAACATTGTATCTGTCTGTATGCACTGTGTATGTGTACTGTTATTATCTATTGTAGTAGTCTGAAAATGAGCTCTACTACCATGCGGTAGCAGCGGAGACTATGCCATACACCAGCGCAGTACCACAACACTGCGCTAGGTGGCGGCACGGGTAGCCACCGGTCAGACCCCAACTGGGCTGACCTCTACTGCGTGTGGCTGACCCCCACCCCCACCCCACCCCCCCACCACACACACACCTATAGAGTCGATGTGGGATCTGGCGAGTCAGGGGGCGGGTCAGACAACTACTGACGCCGCGGAGAGCAGATGGTTCAATAAACCAAGGGTGAAGCGTACACTGAATTGAATCTTGGTGTTCTTCCGTGTGTGACTGTGAGAGTGGGAGTCGGAGGGCCGTGAGCCAGCTCTCTGCGTAAGGGGTGAGTATTGGACCTGGGCCATGGACTCCGAAGGTAGGTTCTCTTCATAATTTTTAATTATGTAGGGGGCGACGGCAGGTCAACTGCGCACTGGGCGCCAGTACCAAACTAATGGTACAGGCCGTCCCGGCGCGGAGGGGCCGCCGGTGAGCGTGGATGCTTCTGTGGTGAGTACACTGCACCACGCTCACTAGTCACCTGTTGGGGATGTTGTTGTGGATACGTTCATTCCTAATGCAGCTGCCGGCATCATAGGGGAGCGCCGCCAGGTGTCAGTGAGCGGGGGGGGGGGGGGGCGTAGCCACTCCCGCGCTAGTGCCGGTGGTTTCCCCTAGAGGTGCTGAAGGCGTTCATAGCTATTGGATGCAGTTAGCACAGCTGAGTGGCACTCCGCCACCATGTATTGCGCCGTTGTTTACACCGGTGGCGATACAGGGCGGTGGGCGTGGTGTGCAGTTGGGCACTCGTTCTGGTAGTGGTGGCATGGCATTGGGAAATGTCGCGCCATCAACTGCGGCGCGAAATGTTCTCTCAGTTGATGGGGAGGGCATTACGGGGAGTGCAATGAAGGTGGGCTTCGCTCTTGATGATATACAGTCTCTGTCGATCAATACTGATTCGGGAGCCGGTGTACGTGAGGGTAGCAGTTCGATCGTGTGTCGTGATGATTTAGGTCTGGGCGTACGCGGGAGTCCTATGCGAGAAGTGCCGCTGGAGTATTCGCCGTGGGGGAGTTCAGCAGTCCGTTCTGTGGGGATGGGAGCTAGGCGCGGTGGTCCCCAAGTTCCCTGTCGTAGGGAGGTTTCCCCGTCTTTGGAGACAGGATTCGTAGCTGATGACTTGTTAACTTTCGAGTTGGAGCATGATTTGGTTATGGGTCGTACAAGCTTAGAAGTGGGTCCAGTTTGAGTGGATGGCGGGGGAGAGACGGGCGTTGGATGATTTGAGAGTCTCCAATGCTGCATCCTTTGCACGCGATTTAGCAGATCTAAACGCGGCATGGCGCATCGCCGCAGAGGAGCTAGATTCTAACCGTATTTTGGTTGAGGAGCAGCAAGCTGCTTTCATGAAACAGACGGAGGATTTATCCATGCGTGAGGTGCTAAATGTTCAGTTGCAGGGGGAGAATCAGAGGTGTGAACAGTTGCTAGCTGCCGAGAGGTCTAGCATTGATTCTGCTCTGGAGATCCTTGCAGGTGAGCGCACAGTTTTTCAGGCTGAGAAACTGGCGTTTGAACGCGGTTTGGGGCTTGGAGAGAGTGGTGCGAGGGTTACTGAGTCTACGTGGTTAGATAGCCGCGAGACCGAGTATCCAGTGCACAGTGCGCGCCCGGCTTCCGCGGGTAGCTCACCGCGTTTGCCGGCACCTTCTAAGGGGGGGGCGGTGGGGGATGTGGGGTTCCGAGGGAGGCGGTGCCCTCTTATGGGGATAGTATTTCTCGGGGGGGGGGGGGGGGGGGGGGGGGGGTTCTGCGCAGCATCAACGGGGTGTTGTTCAGGATTCCGTATACATGGGTAACACTCATGAGGAGATACGGAGGGAGAGGATTCCTGACCCGGAGGGTTTGGGTGGTGATGCGGTACTCATCGCGTTGTTGCCTGGGCTGCCGGTGGGTCGCCAGTACTCAGTGAAAGAGATGTGGTTGTTCCGAAATCATCCTGCAATAATGGATGTTATTCGGGAGCCTGCTTCGATTGGGGGTGGGGCCGGATGGGAGTCATGTAATCGGGATATGTTGGAACTGGATGAGAATGTTTTGAGGTATCCTGTGGCAGGTTCTGCGTGTATTCCGACGCTGCCTCCTAAGCCATTCACGGGGATTAAACAAGAGTGGAATACCTGGTGGCGGGATTTGACGTTGGGATGAGAGGGTAGCTCTCATTCAGCTGTTGCCTCTGTTGAGGAGTGCGTGGACGCGTGGAGGCGCCATGGGTTGACGATGATGAGGGAGTTGCTTCCTATCATCTCGTATAAGTTCCGTCCGGTGGACCCCATGGCGCGCTGGTATCAGTGGAAGAAGCGCGTCCAAACTGCCCGTGATGGATCATACCGTGCGTACGGTCTGCAGCTGCAGGTTGATGGGCGGGAGGCTGCGAGAGATACGGGGGATGAGTGAGCATGCGATCGAGACTAAGATATTCCCAAGATAGTCCCACAAGACAAGACAAGACGAGACGGGGACGGGGACGGGGACGGGACGGGGACGGGGACGGGGACGGGGACGGGGACGGGACGGGGACGGGGACGGGGACGGGACGGACGGGGACGGGGACGGGGACGGGGACGGGACGGGGACGGGGACGGGGACGGGGACGGGGACGGGGACGGGGACGGGGACGGGGACGGGGACGGGGACGGGGACGGGGACGGGGACGGGGACGGGGACGGGGACGGGGACGGGGACGGGGACGGGGACGGGGACGGGACGGGGACGGGGACGGGGACGGGACGGGGACGGGGACGGGACGGGGACGGGGACGGGACGGGGACGGGGACGGGACGGGGACGGGGGGGACGGGGACGGGGACGGGGACGGGGGCGGGGGCGGGGACGGGGACGGGGACGGGGACGGGGACGGGGACGGGGACGGGGACGGGGACGGGGACGGGGACGGGGACGGGGACGGGGACGGGGACGGGGACGGGGACGGGGACGGGGAGCCCCCCCCCCGCACATTGTGCGGTGGGGGGGGGACTTCACTCCGGCACCACTTCGAGTTGTTGCCTCCCCTCCCATAAATCAGTGAAGAGTGGGCGATGTTCTATCCAGTGTGGATTGATTGGTCCCACCGACATCAAACATGATGTTGTAGATGTTCTTCAGTACATATTGTGATGTTTGTCCCATTCATGTGGCAATGTTGATTGATATATTTGAGAATATGTGGTCTCAGATTTGACTGCATCTACCTATATTGTAAACAACTGTTTTGTCTGTCAAATGGCTTTACAAAGAAGAACCTCCAATTAAAACAATGATAAAATACACACACCCACACCCACACACATCCGAAAGAACACCCACAACACACACACACAGAGCCTCACACACTTACACCCACATCCACTACCACACTCAGACCCACACCCATACCCAAAATAACACACACCCATGAACACGACCGCACTCACACTCATGCTCATAACCCACCCCACACACACAATCACACACCCGACAACCACACCCACAAAGAGACCGCCTACACAGTTACACGTATTCTAAAGGCCACCCTTGCCCTGACCCCTGTAATACATATAAACAAATGGTGTCAAATGCACTGCATGGCCCAGCACGCTAAGCCCGTTCTCACGCCTCTTTCAACGCCCATTACATACCTAGTACCTAACATTTTTCTTGAAATTGACCCAATCCCAGTCACATATAAATCCCCAGTACAATCTCAGACCTCCATTCCATTCATCAAATCATACAATACAAATAACTCATCATCATCATGCTGTCGGTCGCGATGCGACAAAGACTGCTTTCATTACTTGACTGCCGCTCTCCATTTAGCTCTCTGCTGTGAGAGTTGCGTCCATGAGTCGGTCTTAATGTCTCTCAGCTTCAGGTTTCTCTTGATGGTATCTTTGAACCGGAGACGGGGGCGCCCTCTCTTTCTGTAGCCAGAAGACAGTTGAGAATAGAGGATCTGCTTTGGTAGCCTGTCTGATGACATCCTCAAGAGGTGTCCAGTCCACCGGAGATTCTTTTTGATCAGAAGATCTTCCATAGAGGGCAACCCCATCCGTTCGAGTATTTCCTTATTCGTCACTTTGTCCTTCCAGGTTAGCCTCATGATTGAACGCAGATGTCGCATCATGAAGGCATGCAGCTTTTTCACCTGCTGTCTGTACACTCTCCAGGCCTCGGCTCCAAATGACTAACAATTACTAATTAAATGACTCAAACGGTATTGACAAAATTAACATCATACATATTGACAACCAGTGTTCCTGTCACCATCATACCATATCCTTCAGTATATAATGACTTACATTTAAGAGCAAATCAGTGTAGGTATTTACTAGATACCAGCATATTAATTGTGATTAGATCCACTGATTTGCATATATACTGTGCATGAATTTGAAAATATGTATATATATTTTGATATATTTCTTTACAAAAAAGGAAAGAAGGAAAAAAGTGTTCAAAGACAATTCTAAAACCATGCAATACATATCCACTGAACACGTGATACTTTTATTGGACTGGAATTGTACACAGTTACTACTACAGCTGATACTTCATTTATAAAATGTATAATACTTTTAGTATCAAACAGAATTTGCATGCAGTTACTATTACAACTGATAGTAGTTTCGTTTATGTATTAAGGAATTGTACCGTACAGTTGGAAGACCAGTGCTCTGGCGCTGACAAGAGATATTATTTGATGAATAAAATACACTTTAGTAAAAAGAATACAACCAGAACCACCCAGCTAACCACATACACACCCACACTGCCAACCACACTGGCAACCACACCCACACCCAAACACAATCCTACAACCACACTCAAAGCCACGCAAAGCAACTCCCACAATCGCCCCCACCCACGGCCCGACCACACCCCCCACACCCACAACCACACACGCACACATATACCCACACCCCACCAACAGTGCACATTGGGGACTAACGTTCTCACTGAACCCATTGAAAAATATTCCGATATTCAGCATAGGGGGAATGCAAATGTTCTATTACTGATTGGTGTACGTGACCAGGCAAATGCATGTATATATATGAATGGGTTGGTGGCGCCTGGGTGGGATGTAAATAGACATAGCTGGCAGATCAGGGTGTGAGTGCACTCAGGGCCTACCGCCTCTGCTGGGATAGGGATCACCACGCTCAAAGGTCAAGGTTGGTGGTGGTCTGGGGGCCATACAGCTTGTGGTGGTGCGAAGACCACTGGTATCCATGGGGACCATGAATGCTGGATCCCTATTAGTAGGAGCAGGAATGCTGGATCCCTATTGGTAGGGCCAGTAATTCTTGGTTCCCATTAGGGGAAATGGGTGGGGGTGATACTCTACAATGAACCCGTGTAACCATATAAATAATAAACCAGAGGGCTGGACTCTCTCATCTTCTTTACACTTTATACTCTTCCTTTCTCTTTGTCGGGATGGCCGAATGAGTTAGAGAATATGTCTCCCGTGTTGGTAGATCGTGGGGTCGTAGTTTCGAACCCTGGTTGAGTCAAACCAATGACTTTAAAATGTATATGTGTTGCTTCCTAGCCTAGCGCTTAGCATTATTAGGATAGGACAAGGACTGGTTGGCTCAGTGTCAGGATAATGGGACTGAATGGGATATCAGGTCATGGTGCTCGAGGCCTGGTATTCCAGTGGGGCAGCACTATAAAGTCCCCATGAGTGTGCACTGTCACAAGTCGGTACTTGTCCTGATATGCCCTTAGATGTTGCTAGGACGTAAAACAACAATAAACAAACAAACAACAAAATCTTTGTCTGTATTGATTTCACCATAGCCTGCCCACACAGCCACAGATTCGAGCATTAGAGTTTACACCATGTCATGGCAGGCCTACTTTTAACGCGGAAATAATATCACATTTCTGCCTTCGGAATTAACTTTGCATTGCAGGCGGAGATTACGTCGGCACTTCTCTTGCTCGGAGCCCCGCCCACTCCTACTCCAGCCCCCAAGCCCCCAATCGATCCCACGCACCCACACCTCCTGCCATTATTCCAGAATGAGACCTTTTGAGACCCGACTACCGGACCGCCCACACGTGGCGCTGATGACATTTAAGGCCACGCCTCTCAAGGCCTGTCACATTATGACGCATCGCGCCAACGTACGCTGACGTATGTGATTTTTTACCACTACCTCATTATGTGTTAAATGTGCGTTAGGCGCTCATTGGTATATGTCAATGTACGTTGACTTTCGTTGAGATATGGCGTTGCGCGTCAGGGGGTTGGCAAAGTTTTGTGCATGCATAACACTTTCGACATACAACAATGTTTGAAAACGTCTGGATTTTATCTTGGCTGTACGTTATGTGTATGTTAGGCGTACATTGATGTACATTAGATGTACAGAAGACAAATGGTGGTCACTATGTTGCATGACGTTGACCTACATTAAAGGCAGTGGGAACATACAGACCGCATACTGACAACATATGGATAATGTATGTCTAATGTACATCTAACGTACATCTAACGTACGTCTAACATTGCATTTTTCCAGCATGTCTTGACGTATGTAACATATGAGACATAGTTCTGGCGATCGAATAACCTATATAATGTTCACCGGCATTCTGTGAACGAACCGTGAGCATACTTAAAAGATGTTTCGCCTAGAAGCATGTTAGCCATATGTTGATCATACGTTGGCCATACGCTATGTATGTGTATGTGTACGTCCAACTTTGCCCCCCCCCCCCCTCCACACCAAAAAGTTTGATGCTTCTAGACATAAAAAAAGTGATTTTACATGTTGGGCGCACGCTTGCCAGATGCGTTGTAACGTGACAGGGCCTTCATGAGCGTTCCCAACTGCTGTCACCCTCTGCCCTCGCCGTCCCCACTTCCGCGGAAGGAGGAAAAACGGGTGACCACTGTAGATAAATTAAAAATATAGTTCAAGCACTTTAATCTGTGCAAAAGACACATATATATGTATAACTATGTCTGAACAAGAAAGTACTAACAAAATAATGGGATCTTTCCTTAATTTGAGCCAATGAGAGCTGTTCTTTTCGATTGCAAATGGCCACCCCTTATGGGGGCCGCCATTTGCAATACACAAGAACAGCTCTGATTGGTTGACACTGAGAGTTGTTCTCAGCCAATCAGAGCTGTTCTTTTTGATTGCAAATGGCTGCCCCTATGGAGGCGGCCATTTGCAATAGAAAAGACCAGCTCTGATTGGCCGACACTGAGTTCTCGTGAGAACGAGAAGAGGAAAATCCGTGGCTGGTTGTCCCTCTCCGTTCAGCGCTGAATATGCTTATGCCCCTACCCGCCCCCTCCCCTTCCATCTTCCCGGCACCTTTCGTTCTCTCTTCTCCATCCCCTTCCTTGCCCCTAGTATCCGCTGTTCCAATCGCCCTTCCCACTCCCCTCCCTGCAGTCCGTTCGTCCCTCCCCTCTGCTCTCCCCATCCCCATTCCCCTCCACCTCTACCTCCCATTCCGCTCTCCCTCTGCCTCCTCCTTCCCCCTCTCCATCCTCCTCCCTTCCCCTATCCTATTCCGCTCCTCTCCCCTCCCGCGCCGCTTCTCCTTTTCCTCTCCTCCCTCTCCCCCATTTCCTCCACCCTGTTACCCCCCTCCCCTTCCCCCTACCCTTCCACATTCCAGTCCCCTTCCACTTCCCCTACCCTCCCCTCCACCCTCCCATTCCCTACGTCCTCCTTTCCGCCTTCCACTCCCACTCCCCCCCACCACTCCCCCCCCCCCACCCCCCTTCTTCTGTATGAAGATTTGCTCACGGCCATTGACAATGCATTTGAATGGATGTGTCCTTTACAAACAGGTGTGCCGCGGAAACTGCAACACAGGCCGTAGCTACTCTAATTGAAAAGACCCCCCTAGCTCTGCCAATAACGATGACGATTTCAGCAATGCCCGGTCAGGTCGCCATGTGAAGACGTGGGTGATAATAGGACGATTTGATTAATTTGTTGGCACGGAGAAAGAGGGGGGGGGGGGGAATATAACCCTGCCATAATTTGAACCGAGTGTGCATGCGTGTTTCTTTGGTCTTATAATATCCAGCGGATATCTTATGGAAATCAGAAGGCAAGTGTATGTCATTATTCGTATGTCATTATTCATTTCATAGGATAGCCCAGGGTTGAATAGAGGTTTGGCTATGGCAGGGGTGAAGTAGGCCTACTGTGGACGCTGGTTCCGGAAAGGGCTACTGTCAGTGAAAAGACGAGAAGGGTCCACAGTTAGGAAAGGAGGAAAAACTGGTGACCACTGTCCCATATTGCAGGATGAGTTTCACATTCTTTAAGTACTGAGATTGTGTGATTTAAACAGAAGTTGATGTAGATAAATTTCAAATTTACTTCAAACACTTTAATCTGTGCAAAAGATACATAAATGTGGAACTATGTCTGAACAAGATACTACTGAAACAATAATGGACATATTCCGCAGTACCTTTCCATAATTTGAGCCAATCAGCACTGTTTTTTCGATTGCAAATGTCTGCCCCCTATGAGGGCCGTCATTTTCAATTGGGACAGTCATTTGCAATCGAAAAGAACAGAACTGAGAGCTGTTCTCAGCCAATCAGAGCTGTCCTTTTCGATTACAAATGGCAGCCCCCATGGGAGGCAGCCATATGCCAGGCTCAGACAAGTTCAAACGTGGCTGGTTGTCCCTCTCCTTTCAGCGCTGAAAATGCTTATGGAAAAGACCCACTAACTCTGCCAATAACCGTGACATCTTCAACAATTTCCGGTTATAACCCTGTGTCAGAGATGTGGGCGATAATACCACGATTTGATTCATATGTTGCGCCGGAGAGGGAGGATGAAGGAATGGAGTGCTGACATACTTACTGACTGGAACAGAGTGTGCGTGTATGTTCTTTCGGGATTATAATGTACAGCGGATATGTTATCGAAAGAAGACGGCATGTGCATGTCACGATTCATGCATGGATATGCAATGATTATATACTACTGACCTTTCGCAATCCTCTGTATTTATATGAAATGGATACTAATAAATTCTAAGCGTGCCAGAACACCCTCAGTAGCTGTTTGTTTGTTGGGCTCGTACGTCCTAGCAACATCTACGGTTATTTCAGCACGGGTGCGGTACATTAAAACCATATGACATGAAATATTTAACCGGACGCGGTGGCGGAATCGGTAGAGCGCAGGCTTCCCGTGCGGAAGGTCGGGAGTTCGATTTCCGGTCGAGTCAAACCAATGGCTTACACCATTGATGCTTGTCACTTCCTAGCCTCGCAGTTGGGATTACCAGGTAGGGGCCACGTCTTGGATTTCAAAACGTCTTGAAAAATCAAGACGTTTTGAAAAACCAAGACAGTTTACATATAGAAACAAATAGGGGTGACCTGTCACAGTCTGCCACTACTTTAATATTGAGGATGGAACCTAACAAAATACATAATTAAGATGGCTATAAGTAGCTCTTCAAAGTTTCTATGAAGAAAATGCTCCTGTCTATAGTATGTTAATAATATTCAATTAAAAGTACATTAAAATAAAGAGATAATCTTATTTTGCCTATAACATTGTGCTGTTTTTATTCTGGAATTAGTCATTTTTACTGGTGAAACACCATGGTCTATTTAAACCAGTATTTTTCTTAGAATCAAAATCCTGGACATAGTTAATGAGAAATAACCAACAATATGAACAAATCATGATGAATAGCATCATATATGCCATTACTCTAATGTACACAGGCAGATGGGTTGTTGCTTTAGCAGTCTACTACACAAGGATGGCCTCTGAGTTTGGTGGTGTGGGTGGGTGTATGTGGTGTGGGTGTGGTCAAAGTGGATGTCTCTCTGTTGGTATTCCACCATACTTATTATTGTATTGCGATA